>VWZG01010970.1:30575-59008 GCA_013396735.1 Grallaria varia | reverse complement strand
ACTATAAAATATATGATATTTGGAGATTCATATTGAAAAACAGTGCTTTGTTTCTGGTCAACAAGTCATCAAGCAGATAAAGCTATGGGTTAATCAAGATTTTTTACCTATATCTGGGTTTAAATTCTTAATTGCAGACAGCAACAGATTCCTGAGGACATGAGCACACTGATAGGGCTGGGGTCANTCAACGTATTTTCCAGTGAAAACCACATTAATATACATTTGGAACCCCTCTAAAAATTGGATGGCAATCTAGAATAAAATTAATCTCCAAACTTTCTAGTAATAATTTTTAGTATTTTGGCTACTATTTGAAAACAAACAAGAAAAGCAAAAACCTCTTTCTGTCTATAAACAAGAACCATTAAAAAAAGTGCAGGTCAGGATTCAGCCTCACTAGTTAAATCCCTGTGCTTGTGTAATTGGTTCTTCTCCCAGTACAGAGTTGTTAATTAAATCTCAGTAGTAACCAACTCTTCAGCATGGATTTTTAGTATGGATGGTTTCTTTTATCAAATTCTCTCTGTGCTTGTTTGCCTGTTGCAGCTCTGAACTTCTCCCCACTTTTGTTCACATTTTCTTTTTTCTTTTACTGTCTAATAGAAGAGAAAAAACATCTAGATATTCCATCCTTCATGCTACATAGTGATTCTTAGAACTGCCTCTTTCTTCAATAAAAATACTGTCTTTTTTAATAGTCACTGTTGCATTTAAGCAAACAAGACTAATACCATAACCACCTTCATGCTAATCACAATTTCAGTGCCTGCATCATTACCAAAAAACCAACCAACTAACCAACTAACCAAAAAAAAAAACAAACATGTGCACTATAGCAACAGTAAGTCCCTTGGTAAATAAAGTCATCTTTGATTTTTTAGATTTTTTTCTAAATTTGCATCTGCAGAAAGACAACTGTGACTCTGGAATATCAGCTGCTTCACCACTAAGGAAACTCTTCCATGAAGATTGTCTACAGCATTGATTTTCTTACAAAAAAACCCCAACAAAATCCCCCCCTCCCCAGAAAAAAAAACAAACCAACCAACCAACCAACCAACCAAAAAACACAGACAAGAAAAACTGGAAAGTGCAACACAATATATATTTTTCAGTTCTCAGCAATTTAAAAAAGCCAAGACTGTCTTTGTACAAATTTTAAAACTATTTTCACCTCAAGTATAAGAAGAACATGGAACAAATGACTATGAAGGAAAAAATAAAAGAAGCAGAAACCTGATTATGTGAGGTGTATACTTAAAATTCTTGCATCCTTCTCTGGGTAGCTTTGTTATCTCTAATCAAGTCTTTGTTGGTGTTCTGGAAACTGTGATTGTGGGCCTTTTTCAAAAGACACATTCTTCCCTCAGCACTTTGTTCAGCACCATTGAACAAATATAAATTACACTAGGAATAATGCTTTGAAAGCAGGACCTTCAAAACAGCAAGAGAAATAAGTGACAGTGACTTGTTGGCAAATATATCTCAAAGCATACAACATGGACTGCAAGAGTTCATGTTAGCTTGTCAAAAAATACATTATTTTTTTGTCTTTCTTAAACTCAGCAATTTTACCAGTCTTCAGGCATTAAAAACTGCTCACAGAACAACTGCATTTCATTAATCCTGGTTTTTTTGCTGGGTAAGCAAACTCCTAAGAACTATCATTCTTGGAAGTTGACTATTGGTTTGATTCACCTTAACTTCAGAGCCAGGTTTGACTCTGTTTTTTTGGTGGGCTGTTTGGTTTTGGTGTTTTTTTTGTTTTTTTTGTTGGGTTGTTGTGGGGTTTGTTGATTGATAGGAGACAAGTGATACAGCTAAGAAATGAAGTAATTTTTATGCTCCTCTATGGACAAAACAGTCTGTCTCTGCTGACAACGCAGTGGCCCTCCCTATACTAATTTAAGGGGATCTATTCTGGTCCCTAGGAAGGATTGACCACCTGAGGCATGTTCTCAAGCTTTATCCTGTTTCTTTCACATGGAAAAGCTGCCCTCATGTGTTCATGAGAGGCTGCCCTAGAGTGCAAGCAAAAGCCCAGTAAAGTGGGGACTATTAGAAGATTCACTGCAGATGAACACCCTGGGTCAGAACCAAAACAGTGATAGAGCAACACCTAAAGACTATTGTAGAACAGCAATGGAATAAGAGCAACACCTAAAGACTGTTGTAGAACAGCAATGGAATAAAAGCAATTACAAACATCTTGCACCCAAGCTTTGTTCACCATATGTGTTTGCTACATTTCAGATTTCCAGTTTCATAAGAAAGATATTGTGCAGTTTTTCATTTTATTTACATAATATAGTCCTGTATAATAAACATACAACTCATTCCTACATAAAAAGTAGAGATGAAACACTTAAAAAGTCTTAAAATTTAATTGTGTGTAAAGATGAACAGTATTAAACCTATATCAAAACAATATCAGGCACCACGAGAAAAAATCAGGGTAGCTACTGTACCTAATTACGTAACTTCTATTTGATTTTTGTGTTTTTTTTTTTTTAAACAAAAAGTCCACAAAAGTTGTGGGAATTAGATTTGCAGACTTGTCACTTAAGGATATTTTATTCTCCTGTTCTGCTTTGAATCATGGGACTTTTTTGCTGTTTTTTGGTGTTTTTTTTTTTTTAACTATCTGCAACGAATCTGACTCTTAAATATGCAGCTCCTACAGTCAAACAGTTACGTCAGACACACAGCATTTTATGAATTTTTATAATTTTAAAATGGAACAAAAACTTACGCTAGAAACAGAAACTATTTAGGGAAACAGGATTGTGTTTTATGTCTAATTTTATGAGCGTTAGGTCCATTCGCATATTCTTTGAAAAATAACTATTTTTGCTTAGGACTGACAGTGGCACAATGTAGAAAACATATCTTACTATCAAATCATCCTTCTGTGGCTTGTGAAAAAAACACCAGTTATTTCAGAAAGCCCTAGTTATTTCAGTGTGCTTCTTACCATGCTTGTATGTTCATCACAGCAGTACAAGCAAAGCTGATGCAAAGGGAAACCTTGCTTTCTGGTATTTTCAGAAAAGAGATCAAGTCACATGATAAATTCTAATAAATTATGCCATCAGATTACAGCTGGTGCTTTATTTTGCCACAATAGTAAAACAGACAGTGCTCTGAAAGTAATTATTGTGCAAAATCTTCAAAGAACAGGTTTACACTTATGGCTTACCCACAGACAACTTGTTTATCTTTTGACAAGTCTTACTTACGTCTGTATTTCCCATTTAAATAAAGGTGGACATTTAATTTCTTCCATTCTTTGAAATTTCTTAAAATTTTGAAATGCCATCTCTGTTTGGGAGTAATTCAGCAAAAAGGAACCTAAACTATTGTACATTAATCTAGATACCAGTGTAATTTTGCAATAATATTCCTCCTCTATAGACTCCCTTCACATAAATTTTTTCTCCAAAACTTGCACATCATTTTGTTTAATAATAAATCGCAGATCATAGAGTCTCTTGGGTTAGAAAGGACCTTTAAAGGTCAGGTAGTACAATAACCTCTACAACAAGCCGGGACATCTTTCACTAGATCAGGTTGCTCAGAGCCCCTATTCAAACTTAATAGAATGATTTGCTCTCACGGGATTATCTTGAACTCATGTTACCATGTTTGATGTAATTTATTTGCAATTGCTAATTGGCATTTAAGACATCTGACCTGGTTTTGTTTCCTTTTTGTTTGGCTGGTGGGTTTTTTTCCCTCTATGTACATAGCAAATATCAGTAAATGAATAATTTAAAACCCGAACTTGTGTAACTGTCTAAATTTTCAAGAAACACGGTACAAAATATTTTTTTCATGCAAATAAAATGCCTTTTACAGAGTTGTGTTTAAACATCCTTTTTAATATGAACCGTTAGAGAATGTTTAAAAATGCATTTTCTGAGATTTTTCTGTCCTCTGTTGACTCTTAAACAAAGTAAATATTTAATCAAGATATCAGGGGAGAAAGCCACCTGGGCACCATAGGCTATTACATTTCATAAAATGTTAAATGGCAATATTTAAGTAGGGGAAAAAAGTTTTATTTCTACCATGGGATATTAACTTTCTCTCTTTCTTACACTTGGTCATGTTTCCAAGCTAAACTTGCTCTTCAAAACTTGAATGTCATTGCAGTAGAAAGTTAAGAAGCACTGTGACACTGATTCAGTCTGAATATCTGTAAATTCTCAAATGTATTTAAGATCTATTACTTCTTATCAGCTCAGCTTCAGTATCAGCTATCATCCACTTATAAAGAAAAAAACAGCAATATGGATTAGATGTCAGTTGGCAAAATCCTAAAGTCAACAGCAGCTTTCTGTGTGTGAAATGATTCATTCTTTTGAGCGAATGATTCTTAGTGCTTGAGAGATCAGATGTTTTAGGAAGTAGATATTAACTGATGAAGTATGGGCTTTAAGGAAATAGTTTCATTGAATATACTTCTGAAACAAAGACATTAGGATAAAAGAAATCTTTGACACTCCTGGCAACCACTAAATATCTTCCCTAAGCTATAAAACACTTGGAATGGTGTAAAGCAGATCAGCTTTTTTAGCTCTTCCAAGTTATTAAAGGAACCTGTGTATGAAACCTGATTGTCTGTTTACCTCAATGTAAGACTCAGAGGAAGACACAAAGAATACTAAGAAAATATATCCAACACGGATCATTCAGTCCTCAAAATAATGTATAGCCTTTTTGACCAGTATTAAGTGGCTGTCTCATTAATAATTCTATTTCTCTTTCTTTCAAGACAAGCTGAAGTTCTGAAAAGAACTGCTGTGTTCGTCTCCTTGCTATCATGTTGCTATTTCTTTCCAGAATACAGAATCACTGGATTTTTATACTCCGAATTTTTTCCACCATTAAACTTTCCAAGAATTACAGGTGCTTTGAATGGGACAGAATAAATAACAAAGACAGTAATTTATGTACGTAGGCTAAAATTGTTCACTTAACAATTTTTTACTTAAATAATTTCATAATACTATGAAATTTAAAATGATACATTAAAATCAATATATAAGAACTGATACATTTATTTGTAAAAGGTAGTATTCTCACCACTCTTTGAGCAATATAACAGTACTGTCTAGGTAGAGTCTAAAATCTTGACTATTGTCCCTCTAAAATATATCTAAAAGAAGGGAAAAAAAGCCTACATTATCACAAGTTCTACTTTGAAATGAACTTAAAGGTAGGCTCATTTTCAATCTATTGTAGCTAAAATTACTATTTTAATATGTGTTTCATCTAACAACACTAAAATCAAAGAGTTTTTCCATCAATTTACTGTGCTTTAACTAGAACACATTTGTGTCTAGACCCCAAATCTTACGAGGTTGCTGAGGATGTTTAGCCTTGAGGAAATGAGGCTCAGGACCTTATTGCTCTCCACAACTACCTGAAACGAGGCTGCAGTGAGGGGAAAGGTCAGTCTTTTCTTCCAGATGCAAGTGACAGAGGAAAAGGAAATGGCCTCAAGGTGGACCAGGGTAGGTTTAGATTAGATATTAGGAAAAATTTCTTCATGGAAATAGGCATCAGAACAGGCTGTCCCGGGGAGTGGAGTCACCATTCCTGGACGTGTTCAAAAGCTGTGTGGATGTGATACTTGGGGACATGGTTTAGTGGTGAACATGCCAGTGCTGGGCTAATGGTTTGTTTTAATGATCTCAGAGGTCTTTTCCAATCTTAGTGATTCTACGACTCTGTGTATGTTATTTACAACATATATACTAACAATGATGTAACAAAAATGTATCTTATAAACATTGAGAGGCAAAAAAATATTTTAAATTTGCTTCTTCTGAACAGTGAAAATGAAGTTCTTTTTTATAGCAATTATGGAGTTAACCTGTTAATTTTGTCTCAATGAGTAGGACTGTAATGATAGAACTTCTGGAATACAAAAACTAATGCACGTAAGGAAAAAGTGCACAACCACTGGGTCCGTCTGCTTGAAGTGAGAAAAGACCATGATTACAGTGAAAAACTCTTAAAAAGTGAAACAAAAAAAAAAAAGCTGCTGAAGGAAACAAACAACAAAAAACCCTGGAGCATTCATGAAACAGATTACAAAGAACTTTTGTGCTCATAAATCAGCAGTCTTTGAAAAATAAGCAAATGGGTAGAGTTTGAGTGGGAAAATGTTAAAATGTTCATTCAAATGAGAATCTTTTTAAAAAAAATTTGAATCTAGCGCTTCAGACAACTTTTTCATTAGAACTTACCAATCTTACCCATGACACAGTATGTGAAACAATGACATTGCTCTCTTTCTAAAAATTTTTGCAATGAGCTAAATGTCAAACTAAAACTGGGAGAGACATAACCTAACGGTATACTTGCAGCAGGAAAGAAACACAGGGGAAGATTGTGCCTGTGCCCTGAAAATGATTAATTTTTTCTCTAAGAACTTTAGTCTTCCATCTTCCTCTCAATTCTGAGTATTTAACTGTTTCTATGTTGGCAAAATTTAAGAAATCAGGCTTACTGTTACAATGTATTATTGAAAGACAAATTTTCAACTCATTAAAATGCTCATAATCTTCTGAAAGCCCTCAATTGTATTTTCAATTACTCAACAACAAACATGACAGTTTCTGATCTGAGTATAAAGGTATTTCTTCAAAAATCCTTTCTTTTCAAAAAGCCAATACCTGTCTACCCTACTGGAGGTGGGTAGGTGATAAGAGAAAATTTATATATATATATTCATTTAAGTAAATAGGTTTTATGTGTCTGCCGCAGATTGAAATGTTGCTATGTGCTTGTCTTCAACAGGAACGCTGTATTGAAAGAAAGTACAACTTTTCAGCTTTATTCTTAGTCCAAGTTCTGTCAGTAGCTAGGATTTAGTTTAGAGAATTTTTTTAATAAGAAATTATTTTCTTAATTCATTTCATCACACAGCTTTTTAATTAGATCTCATGCTAGTAAACACACTTAATCTCTCACTTGGCGTTCTTCAGGGTGATAATGGCCGTGCTACACTGAGACTAAAATGTCTCAAAAGTTGTTTTGACTTGTTGGTTTGTTGTTTTTTTTAAACAATCTTCAGGCTGGAAACCCTTTGGCAATGCTTTCAGAAACATGGAGTATTTTTGTTTCTTCTAGTTATTTTCCTTCAGTTTAAAAAATATGCAAACTTACTAAATTCCCCCAGTACATGAGCAGTGGAAAAAATACAATTTTTAACAGAAGTCCTTGAATCCTGACACAAAAGTCAATTCGCAAGGACTTGACTAATAAAAATAGGTATTCCAAACAAAAATCATTTCAAACTTTCCTTCCTTCCTTGTTCATACAGCACACCCCAAAATAATATATGTATGAGCAACTCAAAGTAGGAGCAGAACCAGGGTCTACCAAAATAAGCACGAAAAAATTGCACATTGGATGCTTTATTATTCAAAAAGTTTTCTTTCCCTCTGATATCAATCGAATTCAAAACCACTAAGTAGTACTTATAACTGTCTTTATTATTTTCTTTATTAATTTCTAGTGCAAATCTGTAAACATTCATTGTTATAGCAAAAGCTGTCTTTTATTCCATTTATAAATCTATGAATTTAAAAACCATCTAAAGTTCTTAATGATTAATCAAAGCTTGTTGAGCATGATAAAAAACCCCAATTTACCAGCACCCTTTGGCTGTGAATCATGTGAGTTTTCACTTACCAGTAAACTATCAGGAGAGCACACAGTCCTGTTCAGAGACCACTAATCACTCCATTGGGCTTGACGCTGTACAAGCAGAGACTGAAAATGGTCTTAAAGGAAATTTAAACAATGAATGATTGTACTAGAGTAAAGCACACTCCAATCATTTAGACTATTAGCAACCTCATACAGCCAACGCGACAGGAAAAACTTAAGGAGATCTTTGAAGAGAAAAAGAATTTAAAACTGCTAATGCATTTGTAGGCAGGCTGATGGGCAGCAGTAGGAAATGCCTGGTTATGCTTATCTGAGGAGCACGATGGAAACTGCCAGAACAGACTGGTGGTCTACACCAATATTTGTGATAATGAATTACAGACAACAGGAAGGGTGGAAGATGGAGTAAGTGGCGTCCGGGTTGGGGTGATAAGCTTGTACTGCTTTACAATAAGGGAGGGAGCCAGAAAATGGATGGACATGGAAGAATAAAGTGATTAATTTAACTGGTTATAAAATTATGTTATCAGTTCTCAATAGATAGACATGAAGTAAGATTGTATTTGGGTACATGAAAGATGGACATGTAAAAATGGTATGTAAGCTGACATCTTGGTATATTAGGCTCAGTATCGTTTTCTCTATACAAAATGAATAACCACCAAATACCTAAACCTTCTGTATTTGGTATGGCTGAGATGGAACTAACATTCACCATAGCAGCCTTCATAGCCCTGTCCGTATTGGTAGGTAGAAAGATGTTGGCAGGTAGAAGATAATAGCTTTGGCTAATGCTGAGCAGTGCTCGCATAGTGTCAGGGTTGGGTCTTCAACCCCTTCTCCAAGACAAGTATGTTGCAGATCAGCAGGAAGCTGAGAGGGGACATAGGCAGGACAACTGACCCAAATTGACCAAAGGCATATTCCATGCCACATGATGTCGTGTTCATCAATAAAAGCTAAAAGAAAGGAGGAAGGGCTGGAGGGGGCATTTGTTATAGAGACATTTGCCTTCCAGAGTAACATACTCAATCCCTGTTTCTTGGGAAGGGGCTGGACGTTGCCTGCTGAAGGGAAGTAAGAAAATAAGTAATTTTGCTCTGTTTTGCTTTATTTTGCTTCTGTGAGTGGCCTTTGCTTCCCTTCATTACACTGACTTTACCCTGATCTATGGGGTTTTTGCTGTATTTTCTTCTCCAGTCTGTTGAGGAGAGTAAAATAGAAGCTAAGCAGACACATGATGGCCAGTTGAGGCCTTATTTTTCATTGCTCTTTTTTCTTATTCTTATTTTTGTAGGGAAAGATGGTTTACATCAATAATCATAACTTTAAGAATCAGCCTTCTAAATTCCTCTCCCCTATGACATTTTTTTGTAGGGATGCCTCAATTTGCTCCACTAGCATCTTCATAAACACCATAATTTTACTTCTTGGATTCCTAATGGGATCATTCTGAAATGATGATTCCTCAAAGACCAAATTTTAAAATAAGAGGAAATGTTACTGTAGCTGTGTCCCCGCAAATTATTAGAAAGCTCTGCAGTGAAAGAGCAGACCAATTTAGATATCTTTCCCCAAAACTATCCAGGGAACTGGTTGATCTACCTGACTAGGCATTCTTAAATTAAAGAATGGAATATCTGCTGAGTCAACAGGTTCCATACTTGACCCAAACATGACCAGGAATGAGCCAGATCTCCCAAAATCTACCAGGTGAGGGAATACAAGATTGTAGGAAACAGAGTTTACTAAATTCAAGTCTAAATGCTGAAATTCCATCTAGAAAACACAGGACATAAATTAGAAGATACAACCTTCAATGAATAAAAATTTATATATGATTCTTTCCTTTCTTGAATTTTAATATTTAGCATTATGAATCATTCAAAAGTCAAAGAAAGAAATGACAAAGGAATACAGCTAGATTCATAGACATTTCCAAGAGAAAAAGTCAATGTTGAATGAAAAATGAGAGGAAAGATTTCTTGCCTTTAAGGTGCATTTTTGCTATAGTAAGGAAATCAAACATTTTTATTATAGAAAAATACATTAATGAAAAAAATATGGTAGATTTTCAAGTCTGTTTCATACAAAAGAAAGAAATTATTCATTTAAAAAATACAAAAATAAAAACTCATTATGCTAGTCTTCTTAGAACCTTCCATATCTTGTATGGTGCATCTCAAATAGGAGTACAGTACACACTACAAATATATCAGGGCAATTCTATTAATTGTCATGTTATAATCTCCCAAATAATCTAATTGAAGCTACACCTAAAGTATTTCATTGTGGAAAATACCACTGGCAAAGATTAGATTACACTGGTGAATTATCATAAAAGAATACAATTTCTTATCTATTCATTATAAAGGTATATACACAAATTTAACAGAGAATAAGAAATGAGGCAATTTAGAAGACTGCATAACATAAAACATCATTCTTTAAACCTATCCAAGACAAATCTTGAAACAATACAGGGTAGTAAACCTTCACTGCTTAGTAAATCACCTGAGTTATTGGATAGAACTAGTTTGTGTCCTGATTTAAGAAAAAAATCTTTGACTTTAAAATCCTATATAGAGTCATGTCAGTCTTTTATTATGCCCATACTTGATTTTTGAGTAGAAAAGCTATTTAAACATTCATAACCTCAGGCTGCTTGCGTTATGAAGTTACCCAGAGAAGATATTTGACAATTTCTTCTTTTCTATTATACTCTGTTATTCTGGTTGGAGATTGTCTGTGCCTAAACCAAGTATTTAGTTCTCCTTTGGCCCACTGCTGCAGTGCTATTTAAAGACAGAAATTTAAATATCTGAAACTGGGTATGCAGAACACCAACTGATTGCATATATGTGTTGTAGAGCCAATCATTCTTATATTACCAGAACCATTATCTTTTAAATATAAGAGCTAGTTTCTATAAAAGGACTATAAATTTACCAGCACAACCCTTAAAAAGGCATTTTTTTTGTCAATAAATTTCTTAAAATACTGTGTGTTCAAGAAATCATCACACAGGATACACAACCTGCATGTGAGGATAAAAATATCCAATCTTTCCAGAAATAATTCCAATACTGTGACTATTCTATGACCTGAAGAACGGCAGTGAATTAAGGGCAGTAGATCAAGAAGTAAACAAACAGTAACATCCATTACAGTTCCTTCTGAAAATGTACATGTTAGGACAAATTTATCAACATTTGTGAGATGCTTGGATACTATAATCATCCACATTATAAGAGGAAAAATGCCGAAATTATTTCTTCAAAGGATATTTGTTGTTTTCAGAGAAACTCCTTCCAATTCTTTTTTTTTTTTCCTGATCTTTAGTTTGATTCAAATTAATGTGACTTGATCTGCTGATTTTAGGATTTAGTTTAATCTTCTACTGCCATCAGAGCAATCATGGTAGAAATTTGCATAATAATTGGAAAGTATGCTGTTAAAACAAAGATAGTTTTGGAAGCGGACTTTTAAAACACTTTATGTGGGAGATCTAATAGCCTCATAAAATTTTAAAAAAGGAATCAGCTGTTTATAATTAAATAAAAATCTCTGAAGCCTTGCACTTCTTTTAGAAGGTAATATTTTTGCATTAACACAAGTCATGATTTAAAACTGATACATTGTATTTGGTTCAGAGTTCTGAATTAGAATATATTGTTTTGCTCTTCAGAAATTATGTCAGACCAGATGATTTGCCTTTTTTTTTTCCTTCTTTTTCATGTTTCACAGTTTTATGGCATGTTATAATATAGCACAAGATGTGGCTGACAAAGAACATAAAATACTATGCCAGTACAGCAGCCACAAAGCACCTTAAGCCAAGAGCATCAATAACAATGTAAATGTACTGCAATGGCAAGCAAAATTACAATAAAAACATCTTGGATGCGCTAAATAAATTAGCAGATACTTTGATAATAATCAAGAATTTTGGTAAATGTGTATACTATTAGATTTTTATATATTTAATAGGTTTGTATTTCCCCTTGTGATCCAAATACTGGCATCTGTTGCAGAGATTAGAAAATCTGGATGTACATTTCTTTAGTGTTCTATTTCTGAATTTCTGTTCATGTAGTGAAGTATTTCTTTAGGTGGTGGTTTGGTTTTTGTTCATAGAATCATTGCTATCGAGAGCTCACATGTTGAAAACTATTTGTGAAGGTCATCTTGTCAAGCCTCCTGCTCTAAACAGGTCCAGGGAGACCAGACAGCTTAGGACCTTATTCTGTTCTGTTTTGAATGTCTCCATGGCAGAGATCCAATGGCCTCTATAGGCAACCTCTGCCAGTGGTAGACCACACTCGGGGTGAATTTCTTTTTCCTTAATATCTAACTAAACTTTACTAAGCTTCAGGTTCATTTCGCTGCCTCTTGTCCTCCTGCTGTGCACATTCTAGAGAAGGCTGTCTCTGTTTCTTCTGTACGCTCCCATCAGATACTCTCTACAGAATTAAGGTCTCCCCTGAGCCTCCCAAACCACATCATTGACCATCTTGTACTATGGAGCCCAAAAGCAGATGTGGTACTCCAGACACATTATAAACGCCAGAGGGCAAACCTTTCCCTCGACTTTCTGAATACTTGCTGATACAGCCTAAGATGCAGGTTGTGCAGAAAGCACAACTAAAGAGGTGCCCTCATCTCTAAATCTTGTTTTCTGTTTAGGCCAAAGAAGTAAAGCTTACAATAGTCTTTAACTCCTGTGGGAGTACAATCCTATCCCAGAACAGCTCGTCCTCCTACACAAATGGGTGTTGGCATGGCTAGTCTAGTTGATAAAACTCTTACCCAGTCTAGTTTCAGACCATTCATACAGCAAGGTAACCCCTGCTATAAAAGCACCAGAAGGAGATCAGCAATAAATGATGCAAAAGCTTCACAGCTAGTAAGTATTTACAAGAAAACAGCAAAAAGATTTTGCCTTCTTTCACATTCTGCCTTGTTACTCATAACCATAATGCACCTCTCCCAGCTCATAGCGTATCCACTTAGTCACATAGCAGTGAGTGACTGAAGGAGCCATGGACAATGCAGAAATTCTTGGGCTGCTTTTGTGTCATTAGTTTGTGTTCTTATAGGAAAGCAGATGATAAATTATTGATCATATGATGATAAATATTGACAAACACAGGAATGAGAAAGTATGACCTACGAGTTTCTCACAGGGTATCACAAAACAGTCTTCAGATAAAGATAGGTGAAGGAAGTTTATTGCATTGAAAAGGAATCAGAAAATATTTTTTACATTATTACTACACTGAGACTTGCTAAGGGAAGGACCTAACTCTTGTGTATCCCTGTTTCACCAAACGTCATTGAGGGACATCATAAGACATCTAGATGCATATTCTAAGATAAAAGCTCTGCTTATAAAATTTAGGAAGAATTTTTTTTTAAAAGAAATGGACTTAAAACCCCACAACTCTGCGTCTGTTTCCTTACAAACTCTCTTCCTTCACATTTTTTTGCTGCGGCTTCACTCTCCTGCTCATGTAGTGTTCCCTAACTAAATATCCTCATCTTCCAAGCAAAAATAAATAAAAAACATGGTGATAGAATAATTGCAGTATCTGCTGTGACTCTGCCATCTCACTTTTCATCTAATCTACCTCCTTGAAGTTTTTATTATTTAAAATTTAAATTGAAGGGTAAGGTTTTTGTTGTTTTGTTTTTTTTTTTTTAGTTGGTTGGTTGGGTTTTTTTTTATGAAAGGAACAATCTTAGCCTGCTAAAAGAATAATTATCATCCACTAGATAATTTTAAAATTTCTGTTTAGGTTTATTTGTAAAGAGATTATTAATTTTTTAGTGCACTTGCTAGAAGTATTATATTTTCTTTGCAATNGTTTACCTTTAAACCAGCACATACCGGCTATGTGATACAAGGTTTGTGGAATGAATTTGATTAATTACTATAGTTTATGTTGTTTTTACTTCAAGCATGAAAAATAAATCCTTTTGTTTCATCAGCAGTTTTTATCTGAGTAATTGTGTAAGTTCTAAAGCATGTATTTCTAAATAAGCTGAAAGAATAAACCTGTTTTTATGCTTCAAGGTTTAAAAATAAAACACTATTTTTTGAGTGTTTATGCCTCTAGCTGACAGCTCAGCATTCTTTGACCCATGCTCCCTTGCCCTGAAATATAGTTTCTAGTCTGAGGTGACAAGTTCACTAACTGCAACGATTACAGAACATCTATTTAAGTATTCCCCACTGATTCCTCTCAAAACTGTATTCTAGGATTTTTGCAATATTCACTTGTCATGTAAGACACCTGAAAATCATGATTCCAACAATACCAGTAGTTTTTTTAAATTTTTTGTATGTATCTTCATAATTATTTAGAGATTCTTTATCTAGAAAAAGGTATTTAAAAATAAAGTTATGAAGCTTAAATTAGAGAAGATGTAATAAAGCTAAACTGAAACTCTTAAAATGATGATAGAAATTTCTAGTGGTATCCACAGCCATTCGCAGTGTATTTCAATGAGCCAATTTAAATTTTAAATAATAAAAACTGACACTGCAAGTTGCATTTCTATTATGCCTGTCAGATGCTCTTAAAAGTGATCAAGAGGGCAATTCAAATTTATAGAAGACAAGATTCTTCAGAAACTGTATCTTATTTGAACTTTCTGACAGTACAAAGGAGAACAAGCCTGAATAAAAGAAAACCTTACTAACTTGGGCATAGTCTGATTCTGCCAGTCAGTGGTCAGCATATTAATAATTTCCACAGTTAATACATTACTTTCTAAGATGGTGATTTTTACATGATTCTCACAGAAGGGTAATAATGATGTGATCAATATGTTAGCTATTACTTAATCAGATAAAGATCTATTGCATTGCTTCAAGGCAATACAAAGTCAGTGTAATGTCAGTGGAATTTTGCTAGTTCTTGGAAATGTCTTGATTCAATTTAATCAAAAATTAACTGTTGAGGAACAAGGAAATCTCTTGCAGTCACAGTCAAGGATCATGTTCCCCATCCCACCGTGATGAACTTTTAGAGAAAATTGATTGCAATCATTACCTAGCATATCAGCCTAATTTAGGGAAGGAAAATGTAACATAGTAATTTCAACTTTTGTCAAATCATACCAAATTTCAGAAGACAAATGCTATGATTAACAGATTGAAATAAGACAACACTCTTCAGGAGGATTGGCGTTACTCAGTGTGGAAGAAACAAGGAATCAGTAAGTATTGTTCTATTGCACAAATACATGTGTGTGATGCTGGAGGATAACATAACATAACTGACCATTTCATGCAAAATTTATGAGATCAATTCTGGTACATATAGATAAGCAATAGCTTGTTTCATATGTGGGGCAAAGATCACGTATTTTTATCTGTTCACAAAAATTCTTACCAGTTCAAAGAGTAAGCCCTGTAAAACGATAATCATATCTGAGCACTGAGTACAAAATTTCAACACTTCTGTCATTTGCCAAATAAATTTTAAAAAAATCCAGCCAGCCATGCATTGAATACTAGTATCTACATAGGACAGCTGACATGATCCAACATAGACTCAGAATTTTAAGGGAGACATCATGAAGACCACTTAGTTCTGCCTACTAAAGGCTTTTGTCTGTTGCTGTGTCTATAGCAGGCTTGGGGGTTTTTTGGTTGGTTGGTTGGTTGGTTTTTTTGTTTTGTTTTGTGGGTTTTTTTAAATAGCCTTTTCATGGTGTTTCATGCAAGTTCTACATACGTTGACAGCAATTCCCAAAGATGTTCTGATGTAAAGCTTTAAATATGCTAGGCTTGATCTTTCTTCAGATCAACAGACACCTAGAATAAGGCAGTTTTATTTTATAGAAAACCTTTTTACAGTAATAACCTCACACTATAAACAGGATAAAACTTCAGGTGAAAAATTGGCAAACTGCCACCGATGGATCAAACTCCAAGGCTTCATATTCTTGTCCAGAATCTCTCCCTCACTGCGTGGTGTTCAGAACATGACATCATGAGATACTCTACATTAATGAAATTTCATGCTAGCAAAATGAGATAATTCCAGATGTGGACATACATCATACACAATTAAAAGTTTCAGTGACATGCTGTGACATTGTTAAAAACTAAAGGAAATTACAACGCTTAAACTGGCATAGCACTTCTGAAATACGTTTATATTGACACTAGTAAGAAGATAATTCTGGATGTTATTTCCTTAATGCCTTCTAATCCTTCTAGACTTCCACAAATGTAGGATAACAATGAAGGACTTTGTCCATAATAAACAATTTTTTACATTTGAAATCAGAGGCCCAAAGGATTGTGAATGTTTCTGATAACTACTAATATAATCATTCAAGGCCTCCCAGGAAGCAATTTGACTAATATCAAGATTAATCTTTAAAATACTTTTTCTGATGCACCATGAATATGATTGCAACAACCATCCCCAAAGCAGTTCCAGGCGTATACAGTGATGGAGAGGTAGTTCATACATCATGCCATGTTTCAGAAATACCATTAGACTCACGTCATGATGTCACTTACAATAATAGCATACCTAGAAACATTAGAAATGTACCAAAAGCAAAACTGAACAGTGCCCAATTTCTCTGTGTACTCTTCACAAGGCCTTATGTATATTGTTTTATTAATGTGACCACCAATGAACACCAAAGCCCCCTCAAATATACCTCCATGGATACCTGGAACTTGGGCTGCAAGATGAACCACCACAGCAGGAACTGGAGTTAAGATAAAGGTGGTGCTATTGTCTATGTGTTATTTCAGACTCAGGAGGAGGTTAACAAATCTTGGGGAGAAGAATGTATCACTCATAATGGATGTATAGAATGCAGAATTTACAGGCCACAAGGAAAGCCAACTCAGCAACTGTGCTGAAATCATTTCAGACTCGGTAAATGGTAATTCTGGCAGGGTGAGATCACGATCACTGACTCATGACACACAAACCCAAGAAACCCACTGACTCCAAAGAAGAGAAAGACTGAGCATGTGAATAATTAGCATTAGGAGCGAGGGAATCATTTAACCAATAGAATAAGAGAACCGTGTAGCCAATGAGCATTAATTCCTTTGTTTGCTAAAATGTGTAAATAGTTAAAAGTTTTGAACGACCTTGGAATCTCACTCACTGAGAAGCCCAGCATGAAGAAGGACCAGCAGGACACTTCTGGATACACAGATGGTGACTATCTTCTGCTTGATCTCTCTCTCCTCTTCTTTTCTATTTCTTTCTATCTCTGTGCCTCAGATTCACAGTTAAACNCTGAGAAGCCCAGCATGAAGAAGGACCAGCGGGACACTTCTGGATTCACAGATGGTGACTATCTTCTGCTTGATCTCTCTCTCCTCTCTTTTCTATTTCTTTCTATCTCTGTGCCTCAGATTCACAGTTAAACAAAATCTGTATTATTGACTTTGGCATATGGTCTCATTTGTGCCTTAATTCTGAGGCATGTCTCACTAATCAGATTTTAACATGTCTTGATAGGAAATAGATCATCCTACAAATACACAAGTGGATATAGTGATAGGACAAGGGGTAGTGGCTTCAAATTGAAAGAGAATAGGTTTAAACTAAATATTAGAAAGAAATTATTTGCTGAAAGGGAGTTGAAGTACTGGAACAGGTTGTTCAAAGAAGTTGAGGATGCTCCATTCCTGGACATGTTTGATGAGGTTTTGAGCACACTGGTCTAGTGGAAGGGCTGCCTGCCCACAGGGTTGCAATGCATTGATTTTTAAGGTCCCTTCCAATCCAAACCATTCTATGATTCTATGAATATTCTTCATTTTCTTGAAAAGACTATCCTCTCTCATTTTTAAAGTTCACCTTCATCTGCAGAATATTTTTATGTCTATATTTTTATACTATATATATATAATGTATTTTTCTGGATCATTGTTCAGTTTCTAAGCATTAACTTGCTCATGTTTAATCCTGCACATAATTTTTTTTAGTATTTGGATCCATTTTTGGATTATGATAAATTTGTTAAACTTCATACATGAAGGCTGAAGCTTTCCATGGTAGATATGTACCTCATCATAAAACACTTAATTACTTATTTTTAAAGGGGAAAAAAAAAGAAGCTATTGTCATAAATTACAATAAAGAAATATTGTTTACACTTTCTGTTGCTGTCTTTATTTTGCTTTTTCACAACTGCTTCACTAGTAGTTTGAATTTTAACACCCAGTTGTCAGTCTGTCAGGGACATACCCTTTGTCATTACTCTGGAGCAGAGTACCCAAGCAGAGCATTTCTGCAGGAGACCTTTGTTAGGGCTCTGCCTCTGCAGAAAGCCTATGTACAGCCTGTTTCTCTCAGAAATTGCTGCTCTGGCAGGCTCAGCTTCGCCAGCCACCAGGCTGGTACTGGGAAACACAGGCCATTATGGCATGGCTACGTGAGACAAAGTTGAGGCCCCACAGTCCCTCCCTCTCTCCCAGACTCAGCTGTGCACTTTTGCCTTCTCACAAAAATGAATGTAAGAGGTGGTGGAAACGGTATAATTAATAGCACAAAAAGATCTAAACCAAAAATTGTGATCTATGACCATTTCACACCACTCAAGTCAGTAGCCGTCAATCTTACAAATCTCTGACAGTTCTCACACTGCTCTATGTTTTGAAATGTATTATTTCTCCAACCCTTTTTAGAACATATATGAGAAAGGTCACAAAACCAAGGATCACAAAATTTTAGAAGACTGGCATTAAAATTGCCTGTCCAATTTTAAAGGGGATTTTTCTTAGAATTCAATAATCAATTCTCTGCAGGTTTTTCATGCATGTAGAACCAGGCACCTTTGAGGAACAAAACAATGACTCCACACTGAGGTATTTCTTTATAGTGTGAAGATGCAGCAGAAAACCTCTCACAAAACAGAGAAAATGAATTGCAGCTATGAGCAGTTGCACTTTTCTCCATAGAAGTAGGTGTTATCTTGTCTTTCAAAATTTCTGTGAAATAGTAAATGACCTCTTCTCCCAGTAATACCTTACATAACTGGTCATCATTCTGATATTCTATGCCTTTAACTTTCTGGTCAGAGCTTGGTGAGTACCCATTACTATAACTGAAGTGGCTCAAAATTATTAAATACTATTC
Source organism: Grallaria varia (assembly GCA_013396735.1). Taxonomy (NCBI): domain Eukaryota; kingdom Metazoa; phylum Chordata; class Aves; order Passeriformes; family Formicariidae; genus Grallaria; species Grallaria varia. The sequence goes on along the minus strand of VWZG01010970.1, from coordinate 40,187 downwards.
AAATTGTCAATTATTTTAAAAAAAAGCTTTCATAATTTCAAATTAATATTCAAAATCACTGGATATTTTGCACAATTTTTACCTTTTCTTGTGCCATTTCTCCACCCATCAAACTGAGATAATTTTTCATACCTCTCCTGGAGAGGAATTTTCAAGATGAACAATGGTTTGTGAAGAAAAACCCAGCTGTTATACCACAGGCAATTCAATATAGAGATGATATGAAGTAAAATATGGCATGGCAGTAGAGAAAGAATGATGACATAAAATTAAATTAAGTTCCAAATAACTCTTAGAACATTGTTCTTTCCACTAAGTCACAATTCCCGTAGAAAATAAAAAGGTACTGTAGATTCCCCTGCACATGCATTTTTATAATAAAAGATAGATTACCTGAAACAATTGTCATCTGCTGAAATAGCTGAATATTTGAATTACATATGCTAATAGTTGATCATTAATATATGCATGAGCTTTTTATAATTGAGTGAAACACTTATATATACTTATATGTATACTTCTCCATGTCACATGTTTCTCCTTCTAGATATTTTTCATTCTTCTTCCCAACAACTTTCATTGTTCTTTTCTGAACCTGACTCCATTTTATGAATAGCATTCAAGTAAGATACTAGAAAAAATTAAGGCAACAATACACTTGCAATAAAAGTTTTGACTTAAAAAAAAAATAAATTTTATTGCTTCTCCAATTCATAGCATTGGTGAAAGCAGATAAAAATCACAATTGCCTTTTTTTTGATACAGGTAATATTAAAATCCCATGTCAACATAATATCTAATTTCAACTGTTTGCCCTTCAGTATTATTTCTTTGTACATTTCTTCCCATTCTTTTGATGTATTATTTTTTAACCAGCTGCACAGTATTTCCACATGTCAAACTGAAGCCTATACTTTGAACTCCTAATTTTCTTTCCATGTTTTCAATCTGAAATAGAACTTGCTTGTAATTTTACAGGTGAGATATGTTATCAACTATACATCCTACAATGTTCCCAAACCACAGCAGTTAATCAATAGTTTAAAATTCTGCTTGCATTTTCAACAAGATTCATGAGCTTGGAAGAAAGAAGAGTTACATATTGTCTGTCTCATCTGCCCAAAAACAAACATTGTTGTGAGAATTTGAAAAGCAGCAGAAATTCAGTCACTGAATAGTCTAATTCTATGTTTTATGTGCGTTTGTACATATATATGTGCGTATGTAAGCATATATATATGTATTGGTTGTAAAAATAAAATGAAAGATCAATCTTTAGCTCTTATCTTGAGAAGATTTAACACATTCATAATTTTTGGCATGTACATACTATAACTGCATTCAATCTCAGAGCTCAACACGTCTCCAAAAGCATCTGCAGGAACAGATGCTTACATAATTTTATGGAGTTCCTACATGCAAAACACTATATAAATTGAATGAATTTCTTCACAGAATCTGTTGAGAAAATTAGGCTAGGTAATATAGCTATAGGATTTGCAAATGTAATAAAACCCTTAGAAAAGAATATTCCTTTGCATTTTCTGTATTTGTAGAGATATGTATGTCGAGACATAAATTTATAGTAGTATGTGTTCGTATATACACAGATTTATACTTGCAAAGAAATGAAAAACATCACTATTGGTTTTGTAACCATGTATTTGTTATATATAACTTTCTCAGACAAGACACTAATAGGGAGGAAACATTGCATTTTGAAAATACAATGATACTGTTAAGGGTTATCACTTTCATTGATATCAGATAAAAATAATTTTTCTGTTTTGTGCTGGGTTTCAGGAGAAGAATCCAATAAATAAGCATGTGTAGGCAAAACAGTTCATGTTACCTGCAACCACAGCAGACCTTCAAAAGGGTTTAATTGTCAAGTTCTTTTCCAAGTTCTTTTTTTCGATCTACTTTTATTTTCCCCAAATGCTCACTTTTGCAGTAGAAATAAGTATAGGCCATTCCTGAAACAACATTTTAAAGTTTAAAGCCAAATACTTTAATAAGCTCATCCATTGCTCCTACTCTAATATTTCAGCATTGAGTTGTCTATTAAAGTTTAGTGGCATGATGGGCAAGCTACATACAGTGAATGACCTGCTAATTCAGTGAAAATGAGAGAACCTCTAAAGGCAAAAAGAAATAAAAATCTATTTTTTTCTCCCACTTCAACTGCAACAGGATTAGAAGAAAATCAAGCTGAAAGCAACATCAGACGTGCAGAATTAGAGCTTGATTTACTCTTTCGTTTGTGGAATCATGTGTGTCCATCCAGAAAGATCTTAAAATGTCATGGTATGAGAGCCGTGGCACGTAAGACTGGTTTAAGTGTAAATAATAGCTCAGGACACAAGAAGGTAGCAAGTCTGTTCTAAACTAGAGGATAATAAGAAAATGATGAATTTTCATGAGCCCTCTCCATCTGTTGCATATCTTCCACTGCTCTGCAAAAGCCTGGCTGAGTTTCCCCAAGGAGCTCTCCTTCAGGTACACGGTGCAGGGTGGCCAGCTTGGACCTACAGCTGCGCACCACAGCACGGGCACACTCAATCCCACAGATGCAGTCACAGAGAGGCTCACAGCAGAATGTATGTCCAGAAGCAATCCTGCCTGTTCAGCACTCCTCAGGTCCAAATAAGAGAGGAACCCAAAAACTTCACCCAAAAAATAATCTGTGGAAAAAAGTTTTCACCTATGAAAAACAAATTGAAACAAAGTTTAAATAAAGACAGAGAAAGGCTTTTGAGCGAAGAATGTCATAGGGCCGACTGACTGGCCACCAGCTTCATAAATCTAAACCTTTAAGAATCCTCTGTTTTTCTGACTTTGACTTGATACGCTCTTAAAATAAAGTGCACCTGCCTACTTAAAATCAACAACAACTAAAACTTTAAAACTAAAGATAGGATTTTTTTAGAAGTTTCAAGGGAGAAAGGACATTTAAAATGAAAGAAATGAATTGGAGGGTTAAGAGGTCAAACAAGTTTACTAAAGCTCTGAAATTAAAATTCAAGGCATAGAGAAAACTGAGGCTGAATGATGAAAAGACATTGTCTGAAACAATAAATAAAATCACAACTATCAGTAAAAATCTATTTAGAGTTAAATTTTTTCTCCATCATTTAACTGAATTTAATTGACTAAACAAAATTTATCTTGATCTCTGATATTGATTACCTGCTTCTGAAAATGCTGATCATCTCTTCTGAGGAAGCTGAAACTCGTAAGTAATTTCCTGTAATTCCTATCAGATTCTAAGCTCTTAAAAGTGTAGCCATAAGGAAGCAAAGTTTTGATACAGAGTTTATGATGAAGTCATTCATGTTCTATTTAAGATGGATTTTCTCTTCAGTAAAGTAGCATTTACATGCAATGATCACATTATATGGATGGTTCTATGCCTTGCTGAGGTTTGCATGTTCTGTTCTGAGAAGATTTCCAGTCAGGTTTTAAGCAAAGGGCAAGGACTAAATCTAGAATGCATTATTTTTTTATTTTCCAGTCAGCCATTTATATGTTTGAAGTTCCCCATTCAGCTCTTGTGTGTTAACATACTTTTGCACAGCATCATTAATTACTATCTGGTGGAAATAATTTAGAGGTTTTGCACATTTCCACACCTATTTCACACTACAGTAACAGTTATGCATTTATTAATAAATTAATCCTTATTCCTATACTGGAGAGAAAGGAGTTTGGCAGCTGTGCCTTTGCTATTAATAGATGAAAAAAAGAACTATAGGTATTTTGTTTATTTTTAAAGAAAGGAGTCACCTCTGATTCTACTTCTTCTCACATGAGTTATCAGAACCAAACTCGCATATCTTACAGCCTGCTTGCATAAAAAATAGATAATAGTTTATTTACTACAGCAGTCAACTGAATGTGCAATATTGATTTCTCTCATTTTCCTGTATCCTCCATTATCCTCCAAGGCATGAAACTGAGTCAGGGGAAGTTTAGGCTGGATATCAGGAAAGGGTTTTTCACCCAGAGGGTGGTTGTGCACTGGAGCAGACTCCCCAGGGAAGTGGTCACAACACTAAACCTGTTTGAGTTCATGAAGTCTTTGGACAATGGTCTCAAGCACATGGTGTGACTCTTGGGGTGTCCTGCATAGTGTCAGGAGTTGGACTTGATGATTCTGACAGGTCCGTTCCAACTCAGCATATTCTATCCTTCTGTGATTCTATAAGCAACATTGCTTCCTTCATAAAACGGGAAACAGTTTGTAGAATTCATTATTAGATTATCTTTGAAGATGCTTATAGTGTGTTTGTAGATTTAGAGGATGGACCGAAAAGCTGGTCTTCTATAGCAATTAGGCAGCAGGATCGCAGAGAATGAACAGAAAGCTGCTTGCTTTTCACACAGCAAATAGGTTTATTTGCAAATGATGTTTACACAGAATAACCAACTGATGCCTTAGAAATTAATTTTTTTGGGGATGTCTATAGACTATTCAAAACAGTATTTTGCTATTCAGTCAATTAAATAAATGCATTTTATAAGAATCACCAAATACTTTAAAAGACAGTATACTATAGTGTAAACCCTACTGAAATGTTTTAGAATTTGCAACTGAGGAGAAAAAAAGAAAGATACGCTATGTAGAGCAATTTTCAGTTTTAAAGCTTCTAAATCATGGCAGCATAGACCAATTTTAATGGGACATGACTGACACAGAAAGTCAGTTTCTGGCCTATACAGAACTAATAGGTGGTCCAGCTTTTCTAGATCAGGTGTACAGATCAGTTATATTTCTTCTAAAATGAAAAGAACAGAACTAAAAATTACAACAAACATGGAACGTGTAATAAATACATAAGTCTTCTGAAAAAGATTTCTGAAAAAAAATGCTTGTGTGTGTACATAAAACCATGTAACTGAACTGTCTCTGTGCACCTTCGTGCATGCTTGTAGATGGATGCATCCTGTGAGTACAAGCCAAGCAGACCAGTGGATACCACAGGGTATACATAGCAGTGTAGTCCTCCTTTTGGGGGAATAGGCGTATGACTTTTGCTTGGGCAATTTTTTCTGTGTGTGAAGAGATTTTGAGAGAACAGTAAACACAATCTAAGCAGGAGAAAGCAATCATTTGCTGGCTAATTGACATAAAAGGACAGCTAGAATTAAGGAGTTAGACTAAGCAGTTATGGTGGCCTCCAATAATGATAGTCTGAGTCCTTTCTGACTTCCTTTCATTTCCTTTATCTTTAGCCCATCTTCTGACTCACACCCCAATGAGTTTTCATGAGTTTCTGACCTTAACCAAAAGAATTTGCTGTACCACATGCAAAGGGTTAAAAGGTTGTGTTTCTCTGGTGTGCAACAATTACACCAGCATTCTATGACATGTAGATGAATTCTCATCTTGGTGCAGCAGCACATCTCCTTAGCAGAATACATCACACTACACTCATCACTTTATAGAAAAAATTGTGAGAAATGTTATGAGAAAAATGCACTTTTAATTTTTTCTTTTAACATTTTAAAATATATTCTGTCAGTGCAAGACACATCACCAGGTACCAAGGCTGGTGTGTCAGTCTCCTAGTTAGTGCTACAGCTAGTGTAGGGGCTAGAAGTGGATCCCATTCATGAGATGAAGAAATTCAGACAGTTCTATTTTACATTTTGTGTTTTTTGTTTTTTGTTTTAAAAGAGCCCAAATATTGAAAGACTTCTGATGGCAAACTTCTATTCACTAATACATTAATTCCAACAAAGTGAGCTTCTGCTCACAAAGCACCTTTAGGGAGACATCCACATGTGTGTACTTTATATATTTCTAAACGATAACCATCATCTCAGTTGCAGACTACTGCCCTGTGTCACCAGTGGGTATTGTCTCCCTGAGCAGCAGCTTCTGAGCAACAGAAGTTGGAGCAACAGTCTATCGAAGATGACTCAGATGGATTCACAACTATCGTACAGTGAGTGATGGGCCAGCACATATACATAATTTGTTTCCTCTACATGTGGTAGGCTTGGGGGTACCACTTCCTACAGGTTACACCTGTCTTGCAACAGCTTGCCTACCATCATCCTGAAAAGTGAGGTTCCTCAACTTGAAACATCAGAAATGTGACTAATAAAAGCAGCTAAGGCAGAAGTCTCAGCAGAAAGAACAGAAAGCTGTGGTTATGTTGTCACAACTATCATGAGTGGTAACAGGTTACTGACGGTACCCAGGGCTCAGCTCAATTTTGAAGCATGATGTGTGCACAAACTAGGGAAATGCACGTTATACATGCAAAAAAAGTTTATGGGAGAGCGAGCACAAAGGTTTCTGATACATATTCCTCATCCACAGTTGTCCCACTAGTGCTGTTCAATACGGATTCAGCCAGTCTGCTTTAGAAACAGCCAGCTCTGGATGTCAGCTGTGCAGGGCCAATTGGCCAGCAGGACATAAAACTTTCATTAGACAGGATCACCACAGCAACAGCATAATCTCATTGCCTTTGATAGGGCTTGAAAAAGAGAGTCCTTCCAAAGAAGAAGGAAACCATGCCGTTTGACTGCTAGAGGTAGCAAATTAGAAACACCTTCCTTTGGCACAAAGAATTGGTTTAATACAATAAGTTATATATCTAAAAAATGAGTTTCAATTACAAAAAGGTCCTCACACTTTAAAACTACTTTATTTTCTAATTCCATTATTAAAAATCTGTTTACCTGTCTCGGGCATCTATAGGCAACTTTGCCTCAGTTGTATCCTACTCCTAGCAATGCAAAAGACTTCTTGTTTTCTTTGTTAAATAATGGAAATACTGTGCTCATTGTTTAAACAGTTTTGATAGAGCTGCAATGTGAATTGACCTCCAGCTTACAAAGCCTTCTTTTATTTGATACAGCATTTATTCTGGGCAGAAGTTGACAAGCAACCCATTAGTGCTGATCATCACAGATCTTCTGGCATCAGAACCAGTACAATCTGAAGTACTGAGATCTTAGTGTTGGGGTATTTTTAATTTGGTCTTCAGTGACAGATCATGTCTGATGTAAGTAAGTCATATTATGCCATTTTATAGTATTTTGATATAGCAGTTACATATCAGTGTTTCATTTCATGGTGCTTCATATCTTCTGAAAATATCTAAGTTATAGATAACTATTCTAAGAATACGAAGGACACAGGATTTGTGAATGTGTGTCAAGTCAATGACCTTATGCATTAGAGATCATGAAGTTTTTCACGTCTATATGCAGAAGACTTTTTTCTAAATAAAACCAAGAAATGTAAGGAGTTTCATGAAAAATAAAAAGGTATTAAATATTCAGCCATAGTACAAAAGAATGCCTATATAGAAAATACCGTGTTGATCATTACATAGAAAACTATACGAAAGTAAATATATAAGGCAAAATTACATAAACTAACGTGTCATCATTGGTGTTTCAACAAATATCACTGACTACATCTTTAATGATAACTTTCAGTGTTGTCTATCAAAGGAATATTTTATTCTATTTCATCCATGCAGTCACTTGCCACAACACTACAGTTTCCTGAGTTATGAAAAGTCATTTGTCACTCCATGGAGCAAAAAAGTTATTTGAAATAAATGAAACTACTTAGATGAATTTGGAAAAAAAAAAAAAAAAATTCCCATTCTGGAGATGGTTCTTCATAATTTTTCAATATAGAAGAGCAAAAAGAAAAAACTCTAAGAGCAGTCTTTCAAGAAACACACAAAACCAATCACAAATTGCTTCTGAGTGTATAATACCCCACCAAGCCTTGTTCACCCTTGTCACAGAGCCTCTCTTGAAAAACCACCACATACACATGCACACCTATACAAATCCAACGCCTCAGAACAGTTTCATACCAAAGTAGGTATCGACATAAACCAAAACCACAAGTGAAAGAGTGGGGGTTGCTGCAGTGTGCACCCAGAATATACCCCATATAACGAATATGCAGACTTACTATTCAGGTAATTAGGTAAAGCACTGATGACTCTGTCCCTCTTTCCAGAGGTCTGGTGAGATTTCATCATACAATCATTTTCATTCAAAACGATGTTGACAGGAAGGTGTATCTATTTACAAATAAATCTTTTAAATAGGTCACAGAGTCTAAAGAAAAAGCAGTGCCTTGTACAGTACCTTTAACTCTTCCCCCTAATGAACAAAGTGAAAATCAGGTATCACATACTCCCTCAAGGACTGCATATTAAACCACAAAATATTTCAAGGTGCCTTTTTTGCCAATTTTAATTAATGTTTTTCTTAATTTTTTAAAATTATTATACTATTCTCTGTGTTTTGAAGGTTCAAAACTAGAGATTCATGGATACTTTCAAAAAGGGAAACTATGTAAAGGACAATCCAGTTGCAAAGCGGCTGCTACCTCACACTTACCAGTGGGACTCTGACTCCTGGCCGTGTAAGATGCCTGAATATGTCCTAGCTTTTATTCCTCAGTGGAAATAGCAAGAGACAGGAAGGTGGCAGTTTACTTCAATGCCATTGAGAACAACTAGATGCAACAGTGATTTTGGTAAGAAACTATTGCACATTTCTTGGAACAGAAACTTCATGTAATTCCTCTAAAGATAGATAAATGAAGTTGCAAATATCTAGCAGCCCAGTATGACCATATAAGTAACTACTTATTTTCATTAATTTTCCACCTAGACAGTCTGAGACTTAGAAATACTGCCAAGTATGCATACATACAACTTGTGTAGATATAGAAATGTAGACATAGACAACGTAGATATAGAAAGAAAGAAGGTTTGGCTACTTCACTCCCACATTATATCACTTTGTCACCTGGTTCCTATGGGGGTTTGGCACCTTCAGGTTCCAGAAGTTATTTCCTTTGTCCATCTCCCTCATGAATCTAGGCCAGGTTTGAGTACATGAGTGCCTCGCTGCACACCAGTGCACATCTGCTGCCATTAAAGACCTTTGGATGTTCCTTGGGAGGGTGACTTCAAAATGTTTTTTTCTTCTTTGCTTCTTGGGACTGCTGTCAGAGTGTTAAATAAGAACAGATGAGCTAGAGGAAAAGGATAGATATAGCAATGTGTATGTTAACAATAATGAAAAGAGATACACAGTGTCTGTGAGGGATGATGTGGTTGTGGAAGAAAAATGAGGGACAGACACAAAAGAGGTAGAGAGATATTGGAGAATGTACTTCAGCTACTTTAATGCTCTTTTGACAGAACAGAATAGCTGTGAATGCTGTTTAGCTGATGACTATAATCTATTCAACCTGCACTGTTTGGCGTTATAAAACAGAACACAGTTATGTTAGATCTGCCATGAGGATGGCAAACAAGTTAATCATTTAGAATTAGGATTTAGTGAATTAGGTTTCTTCTGCCCTCGAATAAGCTGCACTGCAGCTCAGTAAGTCTTGTGGTTTGAGGACAGAGTGCCAGGAGTGAACAGTTGAACACCAATTAAACTCAGATATTTCTATTAACAAGTCTTGTCCAATATATCCTCACTTTCATTTTACAGGCACCTCCATAGTAATTCTTCAAGTATAGACCTAAAATTAACTCCATGTGTGTTTCTCAAGAAGGGTGGAATACATTTCAGGAAAAAAAAAAAAAAAAAAAAAAAAAAAGT
>VWZG01010970.1:15184-29220 GCA_013396735.1 Grallaria varia | reverse complement strand
TTTTTTTTTTTTTTTTAACTCATTGGTGGATTCCCTCCAGTAACTGCTCATTCAGTAACTCTGTGATTGTTTGCTTTGTCACATACTCATTTCCACAGCAAATAAATATTCAGTTATCTTTCTGTTTAGAAAACAAACACCACTAATACTGCCCATTAGTGTCTGCATATGTTAAGAGGAATATCTACTTAATCCAGTCATGGTCTTCCATTTATTGAGAAGTTTTGACAAAAACTTTTACAGAGGAATCTCAATAGACATTTCAATGCTTTGTTGTTTGATTTAATTTGAAAGGATCATGCTGGCAGTGGGCATATCAGACATTTTGGCAGCTCCTATTGCAAAGGGGTTTTACTTTAACATCAGTATCTCTCAGGGATTTGCCTGCTTAAATTTACTTCTTTGTGGGGTGGGGATTCCTGTCATACCTAATGATCTTTATGATTGCTTCATATAGGATTTGTCTGCAAAAATACTGTGTGACCTTTATATTTAATTTAAAGTGCTGCAATAAACAACAAAATGACAAGAAAGGTAACTAAAATTTTCCTCAGTGACACAAAGCCAACAAAATTTTCATTTACTGATGGAAGAAAACAGATCAATGGAAGACTAAAACTTCAAATGGAGGTGTTATGCACAGATGAAACCCAAAATACTTGTTGATGTAAGGACTTCACTTGCTCTCTCTTCCTTTGGTTGGGAAATGATCTGCAGTTTGTGGGGGAGGTTTGATCATAAAATTCTGTCGGGAAAGCACTAAGAACATTCAACATCCATGGGGGGATATTATTAACTACCACAGTATGGATAGTAGTGTAACTTCTAAGAAAAGCAGTGCATTATTGGCAACTGCAGGGATACACAAGAAATCTCTAAAATTCCTAAATCTGCCAGCAATTAATGTCTATTTTGCTGTTACGATAAATGTAAGTTCTCTTCATGGTAAATAGTTTTTTTTTTTTTTTTGTAGGACAAGTTATCCATTTTGATAGCTTTAAAATAATTCCTTCACAACAGAATTTCCTCAACTTATGAATTACTGTCTGCTTATTATTCTATTTGCCAGTATTAAAAAAGTTCTTTGCTTATGTTCTCTCTTCTCATCCTCTATTGAGTCAGTGTGTTAAACTCATCAGCTTCAGCTGCTTAAAGATTCTTAAACATGGGCTTTTCTGATCACCTGTGCAACTAAGAATTTCATTCATCTGGTGGAAAATTCTCCTTTGCATGACTACTGCACATTTATTTTCAGTTTGGGACAAGACATACATAATTTGCAATGCAGTTTGGGCATGGCCGCAGATTTATTTCCTGGGGGATGGGGAAAGAGGGCATACAGTACTTAAAAGACATTGGTTTACTCATGTAGGAAAATGGTGTGAGACATTTGAGATCTTACCTTATGAAAAAAGACTGTGGAAATAGAGCATCCCAGCTACCTACTACATATGATGGAATATGTAATTCCATTTCTTTCCCAGCTTAATTGCCATGGCTAATGGCAGTGGCTCTGTCAGTTTCATAGCTTCTCAGCTGCTCCATTTTCCCCCTCCACTGCTCCAATGGAAGTGCCTACGAAAGATGATATCTGGAAGACATCTCAATAATTAGAAGTGATTCACCTTTTCTTTCTTTTGCCACCTCTGCACTTCCCTTCTGTGGCTCTCTATCCAATTCCTGCATCTGGATTTCATCCCACAGTTTCTTGGAGGTGATGACTTGGACACAGGCCATTTTTCATTCTCCCTCACAGATAGCTTCTTGGTATAATTTGAGACTGGACATTTGAAATTGGCTGAGTACTTAGTCCTCCAGTGTTCCTACTTTGTTTCAAGACAATTTCCTGTTACGCTCAACTAGAGACAGAGGCATAGGAAAACTGCAAGACATTCTTCATGATTCTTGAGTTCTGCAGAAACCCTGCATTAACCTCACCACTCGAAATTTTACTTTCCCCATTAGAGTCTATTAGGATCAGATTAATTGCTTTCCTGACTAGTCCAAAGGCATATGGGGTGAAAACTGGCTTTCCACCTGCTTCCTAATTATTTTCATATCAGACATCTAGGTTCAGGGGAGCATTAAAAAAACTTCTAATATGGTCCTGCATGTTTCCTTATCGCAGATACCAGAGCTTTCATAGCTATCAAAATCTATCATATCAAGCCATTAAATTCCTAAATCTGGGTTTTAAATGTCAAGATGGATATGGAAAGCTTTTTCCTTTAATGACCTAATAGCAATTTCTCTTACTAATATTTATAGGTGTACAAATTGATCAGTGAAAATCAAGTATAGTTGGAGGTAAGCTAATGCAAACCATGTGGTTACTGACATGTAGCTTGACTGCATGAATCTCAATGTCTACTAATGTGAAGCATTTCTGAATTTTCACAGAATCAGTAAGTTTACTCCACAGAATGAGTTGACTTTTTAAATTGGTGATAGGAACTATTTCCTTTCACTGAATCAAGAGAGCGGACTTACAAAATGCAAGCTATGTTAGGCAGTCCACTATTGCATGACAAGTACCACAAATACATAAATATTCTTCTTTGAACCTCAGTTTTACAACACATAAAATAGAAAGAATTGACTTCTTGGAGTATCACTCTGAGATCTCCTGGCTAAAATGAACTGAAAAGATTGGGCAAAAATCATGGTGAGATCATACAGTTTAAAAAGTCTCATCCATGTTGCTGTCACCAGATCAGCTGATTCACCTCCAGATTTGCATGTTTTCCTTAATAATACTAGTACATGAATTTATTTTATTTCAGTCTTCACTTACTTCTGGAAGAGCAAAATTATTTTACTACTTACACTTTTCTATAACTGGTCTTTATTAATTGATTTCTGTTAGTGAATGTTGCAATTCATTAAAAGCTATAACTAGCATAAATGCATAAACTAATACTTTCCATGTGTCTTAAAAAACAAATCAGTGTGTTGTAATTGAATATGAATCAGCTAATTGGAGTAATTTTGTATTTACACCCAATCAGCTATTCCTAGTTCTCACAGTATCCAAACTACATCTACAAATGCTGATATATTTTTCTAGCAAAAAGCAATAATTTCATATCATGTTATTGATAACTTACAGAACTTTTAGCCTACTAAGTTTTTCCACATCAACCTATTTGAGAAAAAAATTATCTGCCTGTACACATACTGAAATGATCAGATTTCTGGCAGTAAAGCTTTAGAAAGGAAACATACTCCCTTTCAGACGTGTTTGAGAAGAGTTTGGAAGCAATTATTAAGTAAGGATAGGTAGGAGAATAGTTATTCCTAAAAATCAAACAAGGAGAAAATACCTGTGGTTACTATCTTCAACAAAAGCCACATACCAAGGATTTTATTTGAAATAGAGTCCCTGAGGAAGACAGACGTTTACCTATATAGAATGAAGTGGCTTTAAAAAAACCCTTGGCTTAACTACCTTAATTACTGGAGTTAGCGGCTCATATGGTAAATCAATAAATAAATGGCTTCTATGTTGTTTCTCGCACTTTATGAAAATTAGAAAAAAATATATCACTAAATAAAATAAAACAAAAATAGAGCTTTATAAAACAGATTAGTATAAAATAAAACAGTGATGAAAGGTCACCATTACTTCTAAATTAATAGGTCCAAAGACTGAATCATGTTGTCACTAAAGATGAAGGGTTTTTTTCTATAAAAACCCTTTACTATATTCTTTCTTACATCTCACTGACAGCTAACAATAATCGGTTTCTTTCCACCTGCTTATACACAGTAGCTCAATGGAAACAAAAATTTAATAGCTAAACATACACCTGTTTAGAAACAAGAATCTAGGATGACAATAAATAATTTCGTAATACCTCCATTGCTTACCTACAGTATTCACCTTCTATACTGGAAGTAATTTCCCTTCGGGAAAGTAACTTTTGGTAGATAAATTAGAAAAAGGCCATTTCTTCCTCCAAGTTCACTTGCTGTTTGAACAAGGTGCCTTCTTTCCAAAAATAAAAAGACTGAAAATTACCAATATTTCCTCTTCTGGGGAGGCTGCTTTGGGATGCATTAAATCATCAGTGAGATACAGAATATCTCAGGAAAGTGAGAACTGGATAGGACAATAGCAGCTGCCTTTCTCAGAAAATGGGTCTGGTTGATTAAAAAAAAAAGGCGAATCACCCTTAGGATGTACAGTCTGTGCAGAAAGAGACATGATTCAAACCAGATTAGATTTCTGCCCTTTACAGTTACATAGTGTTTCTTACTCTGCTTTGGAAAACACAGACATGGTCTAAAGAGAAGTTGAATAGTGCATGTGTTTCAGATAAAATCTTTGTAACTCAGCTAGAAACGTCTGAATCTCACAAGTCATCACCGTGGTTTAAACCCAACTGGCAACTAAGCAGCACACTCCCTGTCCTTCTTGTGGCATGGGGAGGAAGAACAAAAGTGAAAACACTCATGGGTTGAGTTAAAAACGGCTTAATAGGGAAAGCAAAAGCTGAACACACAAGCAAAGCAAAACAAGGAAATCATTAACCCTTCCCACAGGCAGGCACGTGTTCATTCATCTCCAAGAAAGTAGGGCCCCATCCCATGTCATGGAGAGTTGTGAAGACAAAAGTCATTACTCTGAATGTGTCTTCTCCCTTCCTTCTTCCCCTGGCACATATGGCTAAGCACAACACCATATAGTGTATAATATCCTTGGGTCCTTTGGGTTAGCTGTCCTGGCTTTTTCTTCTCCAAGATTCTTGTGCACCCCCAGCCTTCTTCCTGGTGTGGCTGGAGTGAGGGGCGGAAAAGTCCTTGACTATGTGTAAACACTGCTCAGCTACGGTGAAACCATCATGAGTTATCAACAGTTTTCAACACAAATCCAAGGTACAGCCCCACACCAGCTATTGTGAAGAAAATTAACTCTACCCCAACCAAACCTAGCAGAGTTATGCACAACAAGCAATGAAACGTATGAATCAGACTTCTAAAAGTGGTGGTCTTTTCTAAGGAGGGAAGACTTTATTCAGTTACTTAAAGCTCAAAACCTCGGGTAACACAGGTATGACAAACCAACTATGTAGAATTTCTTAAGACTAATCGTACTAAATGCCACAGCACCGACTTGAAACTGGTCTTTTTTTTTTTTCTTGTTAGGATGGCTGTCAGCTTGACACAAATGCTCAGTTTCACTACATTCATTTGGAAACTCAACAGCTGTTCAATTTTTGTCTCTATGAAGGCAGTATTAGAATAGCATAAAGGTATCAAGACAGACATCTGTTCAACTGCACATTTATCTATCTTGAAGATTTTTTAATTTTTTGTGTTTCTTAATAGATCTTCATTTAAGAGTGCCAAACACTTTTAAAAATGCAAATTGCACATCAAAAAGTCTTTAGGTTATACAAGTACAACATGCATTTAACAGAGGAAAAAACAGATGCAAGAAAAAGTGGTTTGTGTAGGCTCAAAAAATATATTAACAACAGAGCTCATATGAGCAGTTTATAGTCCTACCACTCAAAACTTGATGCTAGGCCCAGGGAAGCCTGTGGCTGTTTTCTGACCACAGCCCCAAGGGCAGAACCTCACACAGAATCACCTACATCAACCACTAGAGAAAAAACTGCTCTGATCTGGTCATGCAGATCACAACTTCCACAAAAATTTAAAAGACAATATTCAAGAGTTACTATACAAGACTATACATATATATGAAAGTTACTATATAAGAATACTTTGAAAGAAAGTGAAAAGGAGGACACCTGGTTAACTAATCTCCTTTAAACGCCTGCATTTCAGAAATATATAGTATTAATAGAAATCTAAAACCATACTTGTATTATTAAATCAAAATAATTGAGGGAAAATGAGGGTTTCAAGAAAAACATTTTCACCCCTCATTTTTGAATACAAATATTATAAACCAGGGTTGGCAGGCACAAAAATTACAAGAACACATCAGTTTAAAACTGGAATTATATAAAAATGGCTTGTAGAGCTGCACAATTTCCCTTATGACAAAAAACATATTTCTAATAAAGATTCAGATATACATACAAAATGCTTTTGATTTGAATACTAAAAGAATTTCAAGATAATATCTGAATAAAAACGATTAATTTGTTATTGTTAAATATCAGTCATATAATGAAGTTGAAAAAGCAATAGACTAAATAAGTTTAACCTTCATGATTAAAAGCAAAATTAGACATACTACTATTAAGGCTCCCTAATTTTTAAAGTAGATATTTATTTTTTGAGAAATAATGACTATCACATGACACATTTAAACACTGAAAGTAGTATGAATACAGAGAGATTTTGAAGTTGGACAGTGTGATTAGAGTATTTAAATTGTTTAGTGAAAGTGCTGCAGGTTTTCTGACCAGTTCCCATTTTGTAGCTAGTGGAACTTAACATTTTTTCTTGAGCTCCTATCAACCAGGTTTAATTGTGATTTATTACTTTGCCACAAATACTCAGCTATTCTACCAATTCAGTCTTCATTTAACATTTGGGAGAAATCTGCACAACTTTATTCTACTCCTCCTCTGAACTTAAAACTGTACTCATGGGGAAAAGCAGACAGAAAACATTCTGTGCTATATAGACATTTCACATCTTTTATTTAGCATGGATAATATTACTGTGGAAATCTAGAGTGGCAGCTGATAAAACGGAATTTTGGAAGGGAACATCTATCTCTGAGGAAACCAGCTAAATTCACAGCAAAGATCTCGTTATTTCACGTAGCCTCTTCTGCCATTTTTTGCCTCTCAGTGTATCAGGGGGCAATGATTCAACTGTAGTCTGATCATTTGCTCTACAATCACACATCTTCTGTGGCTGAAATGCAGACACAGATGGAAAATGAAAATCATGCTGTAACACAGGGTATAACACATGTTATAAAACAGCCATTAGCTCTGTTTTACTCGCTGCTTTTCATGTAAGAGGAAAAAAGAGTAAATTAGAGAGTCACATGGCTTATGAAGCAATTTCTGAAACAGAAACATAAAAAAAAAAAAATATATGCCTATGAGTCTGATGGGGAAAAAAAATACATAAACTGATCTGGGAATGAAAGGAATACATTTAAAGAAGCACAGCAGATGGAGAGCAGAATAACATCTCAAGTTAATTTATTTTTGAAGTACACAATGAGTTTTAGGATATAATTGAATTAAAGACTCAGAGAACAAAATAACCTTTTTCTTGTTCTGCATATTGTTCTCACAAAAACAAGCACAGCAAGTTGCCTAGGATTTTTAGAAAAACATCCTAAATTTTTATTAATTTTTTGATGTAATGGATCCAACCTGCTGGTTGATGAATGTGTCTAAGTCTAGCAAGAAAATGGCCAGTCAGCAGCTGCCTACACTGCTTCATTTCCTCATCACCTGGACAGAATATTTGTCATGCAAGTATACCAATTTTGTCCTCCAGCAAGAGTTACAAGTGACGTTTTTTCTTCTTTATATCTGCTTTAGGAGCTTTTCTGTTTGAAGCATACATTAAGAAATGCTTATGTTTCAGTGACTTAAAAGACCTACAGTCTTCCCTGCATAGACCAGTTTTAGCATTAATTCTACATCATTAAAATGAATAGCCATGTATCAACAAAACAAGAAATTTTTCAACTCTGGGCATGCTTACAAAAAAAAAAAAAGAAAAAAACTTTTCTCTTTTATTAAACCACTGGTTAACTTCTATTGCTCCATGGAAAACATCAAGACTATCAAAAAAAGTTCATCTACCTTGTCAAAATTATTTTCCTTACTATGATACAGGAGACTACCTACCAGATTATGGTGCACACATACTTCTCACTGCCCCCAAACATATGTAACTAAAGAAACACTTCTAGAAAGTGCATGAAATTCCAGCAGATTTTAAAAAGTAATGTAATGCATTTCCTTTGATCAGCTTTAATATTTTTGCTTTTTAAATTGACCTCTCAGGAAAAAAAAATTACAATCTTAGTGGGTTTTTTGGACAATATTTCTACCAGTCATATTCCTATCATTCATATACTTAGTCTGAAATTCTGCAGTGAGAACTGAGAGGCAGTATGTGTACAAAATAGTCATTAGTGATCTGCTTACATGTCCTCAGCATTCAAGACATCGTGATCACAGAACTCTTTTTCTCTTATTTCTGAGCCCTTCTATTTTATGGAACATCTTACTTTAAGTAGGACAATAGTGGAAAAGAAGCAAACAGTCATGAATTCCAATATTAAAGGGTTAAGACCCAAATATTATCCAGTTCCACTGCCTTAAGCACTCTGAAAGCCCTAACTCATACTTAGTGCCCATGAAGAACAGACTACAATTGCAAAAGTACAGAAAATTTTACAGAAAATAATGGTAATATACTGGCTACATCACTGATGTGAGAACAAACAACTTTTGCATTAGTGTCACATTGGATTGCAATTTGGTTTGGATAGTAGTATACTAAGAATATAAGGAAAGGAGGAAACTATCAGGCAAGTGTGGAGTGATGCTACAGTGAGAAAATGTAAGAGAAGGTTTCGCAAAACAGCATTGTGCTTTTTCTCCTAGTTTGTCAACTTCAAACTCAGGTGACCTATGAAAGGAGTAGAATGAAGAAAAGACAAAATAGATAGCCTTTAAACACCCAAGGCACACTTTGGGCAAGGGAAAGTGAGAATAGCACTGCAATACTACATAAATTATGAAAATGCTGGTAGCAGAGACCATCCTGTCTCTATCAGACAGATCTCAAAAGACAATAGAATTTTTTATCACATTTGTTTTTATTTTGAGTTGGGCTTTTAAAGAGTAAGCCACATCCTCTAGGAATTTTGAATTAGCTTATTTAACACAATGATTTACTGAGGAGTAAAACATCCTGGGTTTGAAGAACGATTCAGTATTTGACAAGGTTTGTTACAGCATGGTCTGTGATATAAGTCTTTCAAAAGCTCTAGACATCTGACATTTGGATAGTGCACAAGTGACATTTTACACAGTGTCTGTGTAACAGCTGCACCGACCCTGTGATAGGTAGATTAGGTATGCTGAGATAAAATTTTAGTGAGGCCACTGATTTATACTACATTCTCCCTTTTACCTTTGATGAGAATTTACTACTTGAAAAATTTAGAACTGTAATATGTAAAGATATGTCTGGAAGGATGGTTAAATTTTATTGACCTTAAACTGGAATTTTTAAATTCGTTAACAGATGAATTGATCCTTCTCTACAGTCGGGATAAAACCAAAACTCTATCCCCAAAGACTCTTGTAAAACTGTTAATACCATTACCTTCACTATCTCCCCCCAATTTTTTTCCCTTGGATTTTTGTTCTACTCACCCTCAGGTCTAATCTGCCTTACTGAGACATCTCCCAACACCCACCCTGCCCCACCATCCAGTTGCTGTTGTTGTTTTTTGTTGTTTTGTTTTGTTTTTTTTTCTGTCAGGGGGGCACTTCTGTTCCCCTGAGCTGATATAACAATTCCCTCTCCGGACCACTTCCCTCCCCTCAGTTCCATGACAGAGTACACACTGAAATTTATAGAACAAAGCCTGAGAGCATTTGCACAGAGATCATGTCCTGGTAACACTTCACACGCTTCTGGCTACTAGTAAGATTGAATTTTATTGTTTCTCGAGAACAACAGGTGCAGTATAACTGCTTATTTTTCTCAGTGACAAAAATGGTAATGATCTGTAAACTTAGATGCAGAACTGATAATAGTTGTCACACATTGTTCATATGAAACTTTTCTATGCAAAACAATTTTAATCTATTTAGAGATGATGTACAGTCCAGAAAAATGGACTATAGCAAAGGAATCTCATTAAATATTCTTCTTCAGATGAGCAAAAATAATTTTACTTCTGTCAGTTCTTTAATGCATTTGCATATTTACCTATCAATTATAATAAGTAAATTATATGCTCCAGGCCAGATCATTCAAGAGAATAAAAATCTGCATACAGCATTGGTATCTTAGAACTAAACAAAAACTGAATATGGGAAAGGAATATATCTACTCCCTCTGCCAGTTATTGTTTGAGAACCTCTCCGGAAAAGTCTGGCTAGGAAATCACTGAGGAGTTCATTGTTTTGTAAGCTGCTATAGCATATTAAAACATAACTTGGCATCTTCAAGGGCAGAAGGTTACTGGACCTAGGCTAGTTCTTTCATACACACATGCTCCCCCCCTTTTTTTTTTTCGCAAGAGGTATTTTGTGATACCAAGTGTGCAGTAAAACCTATCATAACCTATGCAGCATATCTTCTGATGACAGGTATCTTGTCACTACATGCTTCACTTTCCTTCCCTAGCTACAGGCTGGCAGTTTCTGCGCACTTTTCATTGTGCAGGTGCTTTCTTTTGGCACACTTGTTCAGATAATAGAGCAATCCAATCAAAACGTCACTGGGAACCCTTGACAGAACATTTGCTGCTATAGAAACATTTGCACTCACCATATGGCAAGGGCAGCTTAGGCTATGAAACTGTGATAATTTGGGGTTTTACTCAGGGAAGGCATCTGAGATTTATGATGGCCAAAATTCATTAAGTGTTGACGAAGCCATCCAAATGTTTAAAGCAATTTTGGAGGATAGTTCCAGAGCTGAGTAAAGGAGAGGCATTTGGTTTTCATTGCCATTTATACAAGGACCTTATTTCAACAACCATCCTGTACCTTACAACCACCAACCCATACTAAAGTGAGGCAGCAGCTATCTATAGTAATAGAGCAAAATATAACAGCTTGCAGTACTAGTCATCTTGTTTGCATTTTTTATTGAGCATTTTCAGTAATGTACTTACCAAAACATGAAAAAGAATGGTAACATGACGAACATGATAATGAGATTGCTTCCTTTGCATTTAAAAGGCACTACATTTCTTAAATATACTACACTCTTTATTTGCTTTAAAAATAGAAGTGTTTACTGTAATTTTTACAATAAGACTCTTTTCTGTGTTCCCTGACATGTAAAATATAGATAATACATATCTTACATCTTTCAAAACCATTATTATAAAATCTCACTATAAATAGTTGCAAAATAAGCACTAGCATAAATTATCAAGAACCAATTAAACACCCTCATGGGTTATTGCTTGTTAGTTTATCTATATGACAGATTTCATGGCTATAGCATTTTTTACAATATAATGTTTCAATGGCAACAGCAACTTTTATTCCCATTGGGTCTACAGCGAAGAGAGTTTTGAAAAATACCTGTATCCCTTTCCTGTTTAAACCAGGTTACTCACTAGTCAGATGTTCAATACCTTTTTTTTTTTTTATTTCAATGGAAGATTCCCTTAAAAGAAATAAAATGGCCCCACATAATGATTAAAAACATGATATACAAGCAAACATTCTTTATTTCCAATTTAATGTTGGAAGAAAAAAAAAAAAAAGTTCAACGGTCATGCAAGTCATGTAGCAGTATGTTGTACACTTCCTACACACAAGCCAGTGTTTCATTCCTTTCATGTTTTCTTCACGAGTGAGTTTTTCTTAATACAAAGTCAATTGACTGTATGTAAATAATTACCTTTTACTTTTTGTGTTTTAATATTTACATTATTCAGTACACTGGTGTGTAAATTAAACGCTTCCTGTTGGTGTCTGCTTCACCTTCCTTAGCATTGGTTCTAACAATTAATTTGATGCCAGAGGACTAATCATCATGAGGCAGACCAGAGGTTTTTAATTCATTAAAAATATTTGTGAGATTTCATTTGTTTTAATAAGCACAAGAGCAAACCCATGTTACACGTGTTTCCTAAGCAATCCAAAGACTAAAACTCATCTACTTGAGACACTGCCCCAAAAGATGACAGATTCCAGAGACTGGAGATCTTTCCTTTCTTTAGAAGAAATTCTTCTTTGGGAAGGAGAATAAGTCTTTAGGAAGAATTTCTTCTTATAAAGGGTGATTAGATATTTGTATGGTCTGCCCAGGCAAGTAGGTGGTGGAGTCATCATCCCTGGAGTTGTTTAAGGAAAGACTGGATGTGGCACTTAGTGTCACAGTCTAGTTGACATGGTGGTATTAGGTCATAGGTTGGACTTGATGATCTCAGAGGTCTTTTCCGGCATAACTGGTTCTGTGATTCTCTACTGACTTGAGTGACATTTGGATTTTCTGCCTAGCCCATCCCATAGCATGAAATGTGTCCAGCATTACAAATTAATAGAAAGCCCTGTTCCAAAAGCTTCTATAAACTGAAAGGAAGTTGATTGAACATAGGAGATCTTGGAACATGGAGTGGGACTAATGCCTGTTTTGCTTGATCTCTGAGCCAACATTAGGGCAATTTTAACAGGCTAAAAAAAAATAAAAATTTGATGTCTTTCCTTAGCAGGCTGATGAGCAGCACATCTACAGCCCAGAATAGAAGCTAGTTATACTGGCATTTAAAACTTAGCAATGATCTTTTCCCCATTGCCAAAGAAAAAGTCAAAATTACAGACAATGAAATAAACTCACCTCTAACACTCCAGCTCTGGGGCTGTGGGCTATGGCCTCTGATAAGAATTTCACTTTAATATTTATATATATTGGGTTCTTTAATACCTTAAGAAAATGTCAAGGGAATAAGCCACAGACTTGCTCCCAAGGAATTTATTTATTAATTTATGGGAGAAAATAAGGGAACTTGGCAATGGTTCAAAAAGGGCACTACTCAAGATAGACAAAATGTTCCACCACAATACCAACTAAGCACATATTAGTCAACAACACCCAAGGCAATATTCAATTAAGTCAAATCCAATCCCTCCAACTCCAAATCATCCAAAGCATCAAGCAAGGAGTAAAGAAAAAGAAGTAGAGGGAGCAAAAGAGAGGAGAAAGAGGGAGAGACAGATCATAGAGCTACCACTGAAGTTTTGTGGAAGACCTTCTCTCACCTGTCCAGATGGCAGGGCCGTGACATGCCACCCCTATGTCTTGGGTTTTTATCTGCTCTGGTCCCTGTGGCCAAAACTCCCAGGTGGGGTCTCTGACCCACTGGCCACTCTGGGGTCCCAGGCCAGGGTAAGGGGCCGTGTTCTCACTGTCCCTGCCAATCCAAGCAGGGTCAGGAGCTCCAGGAGCTGTGGGGTGTTATAGTTTTCCCAGGCTGTTTGTGACTGACAGCCATTCCGGGGCTTCCCCATGTGGGCTCCAGGGGCTGCCATGAGGCATACAATGCCACATCATCTCTGTGAAGTTCGACCCATCCCTTCCCCCTTCCCTCCTCCTCTCCCCCCACCAACCCCCACAAGGTGGTTCTGACCCTGTAATAGCTGTTCTGGTGTGTAATGGCTCTCTATCCATAAGGATGTGTCACCATTTTATTATCTTTAAGTGCTAGATTGTTCCAAAGAAGCATAGTGTTTAGTAACATCACTGAAAGGCCTCAGGCAATGGTATTGAAAAGAGCACGATCCTGGGGACCAAGAGTCCTGAAGTCCCATTACTGTTGCTGTATGTTAACAGAAGTCTAAAATTAGCAATCAGGGAAGGGAAATACTACGGCAATACAGACTACAGATTGTATTTTCATGAGCAGAGCTCCACAGAGCTAAGACAAAGGTTTACAATAATGTGTTGATCAACCCAGGACATCCAGCTTTCTGTGACCAGATCCTCTTAACTCAGCTGCCAGGTAGGGTAAGATAGTGAAAGAGGGCTGTTTCAATTCAAACTGATCCTTGGGCCAGAATCTTTATATAACTTTACTATGTTCCTTCCTCATTAAAAAATAAAATAACAAAAAAAACCCAAAAAAACAGCCAACCAAACAAAAAAGTAATCTTCTGCTGTTATCACCAATTTATGAGCTATGGAGAGTTTTTACTTGCTAGACAATTAAGTCTGAGGGAAAAAAATCCCACAAATTAAAGACCAGACCATAACACTAAACCTACCACATTCTGTTTGTTTATCTCCTGGGGAACATTTCATAGATTTTATCTACACAAACTATTACAGAACAGTACTCACAAGTTCTGAACTGTAATTAAAAAAAATAAAAAAAAAAAAAA
>VWZG01010970.1:1853-15150 GCA_013396735.1 Grallaria varia | reverse complement strand
CTGAACACACCTAAATACTTCAGCACTTCCAGGACAAGTCATTTATTCAAGATATATTTAGATGTAATAACGTGATAAGAAAAAAGCAGTTTTAAAAACACCAAAGCAAAACACCCAGTTTTTTTCAAGCAGCTTCTTGAAAGAGAGGGCATATATGCCTAGTCAAATAATTTTTCTCCTTCCCCACATCACACGGAAGTTATCTTACTTTGTACTTTAAATATGGTTATCCTATTTTATTGTACACCGTGAAGAACTCTTTTGTCCAAAATGAGATTTTAAAGGACTTTGGAAATTTGATTTTGAAAGGCCAAAAGAAGAAAATCCCCAATGGACCTGTTTTCACATGAAATCTTGTACACGTGTTAGGACAACTTTTCCAAATATTTGTTCCCATAGTATTTTCCCAGAGGACTTTGACTTATTCACAGCAGCCTTCATGTGTACTTATAATTATTACTATTACCACTCAATATATGAGATCTATGTAATATTAAGACAGGGAGTAAAACCAATAAAAGGTAAAATTCACTTTCTTGTGACTTTCAATTCTGTAATAAGGGCATCTCATGTGTCATGCTTTCAAGGTAAATTAATGCTTGAAATAATCAGCTGACTTAGAACCTATATCGAATTATCTTCTAGTGATCTTAAACACAAACAAACTTATTTCAAAATTCTAAAGTGACTTCCAGGTACCCAAGGTACCTACTATCCTCAGTTTAAGAAGGTAGAAGTCCTAAAACTAATCTTATTTGTTCTTTTGGACTACTATGGCTGTAAAATGAAGCACATGAATTAAGTGCTTTTCTTAAGAGGACCATTAATTCCTTGCAGTGCTTTGAAAGACATATGCTAACAGAGTGCACTTTGAAGAAGTGTGGTCATGCATAACGCAGCAAAGATTAATGTCTACAGAGGAGATAAAGGTTCTGTGTTTTCCCCAAGGGAGGGATCTTTCCATTACAGTCACAGCTCAAGCTATATGACCAACAGACAGAAAATGAGATCAGAACTTAATATATATTGGAAAGAAAGGGTACACACACAATCAACTTTAAACACTTGAAATAAGGGTGAGAAAAATTTAAGTTTCTTCAAAGCATTACACAGCCTTTGTGAGATTTCTTCTTCAAATCACTCAATAATTTCAAAGGCTTTTCCCTAGCTATTCATTTTAGAAAGGACATAGGTAACTTGCTCTAAGTTCCTGAAGTTAAATTGTTAAATGCTAATGAGTGAACACTTCCACAGTCTCTGACATCAAAATCAACTCTTCAAGCTTAAGGATATTAATCTTTATTTAACTTGGTTCACCCTTATTAACTGTATTTAAGTGGAAGAAAACTTTCCCATGGATTACCTTTCTCTCTCTCCTTTGGCTTTCCTTATGAAAGAAGACATTCTTTTATTCAATCCTGCAATCTGCAGATTTTTATCTAAACAGGTAATTCTGTACATTAGAGGAATTCACAGCCACCTCCGTGACCCATTTTTAAGTGTAGATGATTTTACAAAGCTGCAGTCATTATGGCACTCTAGAGTTTAAGCACAATTTAAATTAAGTGGAAATCAGGCGCTTAACTTGTATTCTTTATCCCTAAGTATCTGCAAGTTAAAGTTATGGTGTTCTAGGTTTAACCTCCATAATTCTTTCTAAATATTAGGAAGCACTCCAGCATACAGGTCAAGCCTAGTTTGTGCTACTCCTGAAGGCAAAAAACATTTGCTCTGCTAAGCACCATTTAAAGAATTGAGGTGCCAGATGTGCCAACCCCTAGTTCTATCTAAACACACAATCTAGGTTTACTCTGATGCATACAAACCCTATTGGACATAGAAGCACATATAGATTTGAGTAGTCCTTTATAGAAGAAACAATAAGTGTTTAAAAACAAGCCTCTGTCCCATTCCTGAAAAGAGATATCACTGCAAAGTTGCAATACAAGAAGGAAGTATATGAAAATCTCATTTAGATCCCCTACAATCACCTTGAAGTGTTTATAATTTAAAGTTAGATCAATCAAAAGATATAAAAAAATTCCACTTTAACCAAAAATAAGTGAGAGAAATAAAAGATATGTAGATAGAATAATTATTATAAGAAGGTGAGAGCAGATTGAAAGATAAAAAAGTCATGACTTTCTCACAAAGTTTATCTTTTAATTATATTTTATCAGGTTTGTTATTTTTCACATTTTAACATTAGACTAGAAACTTAGAGGATTGCCAAATTTATAACAGCAAGACCAAAAATGTTCAATCCAAAGGTTTTATTGTTATGTATATACAATCCTCAAAATAGAATGGATTACTTATGCAGGTTTTTGAAATACCATTGTGATCTTTACATTTTTGCAAGAAGAATAATATAGAAGAAAGTGTCAAAACAGGTATTTCCTTGGAGAAAGAAATGTCAATATTTGAGATGGATATGATTTGGTATGATGCTTACTTTTAATTAGAACTGAAAATTTGGCATCCAACTGTTTACAGGGGACCTGCACACTTAAAGGATGTAGCTTATTACAGCGCCAGAAACATGTTGTCTCAGCTGCCTTTATATTGATTAGCTGTGCTGTCATGGGAGGTCAGCCATCTCTTGAATTGTGATTGTGACTTGCTTGTGCTTCTCTCACCCATTAGAAGTTAATTAAAACAAAAAGCTGTTAATATACTTACTATGTCACTAAGTTCTTAAACATCTGTATGTGGCTGACAAGGAAAAGAACATGTTATGAAATTGTGTCAGGTTTACTGCTCTGATCACATGGAATGTCAAGTTATATACTGTTTTAATAACTAATACTGTAACAATAAAATGAATGGGACCACTCCAAAACAAGTCTAGAATGCAGGCCAAAATGTGGATCCTGTTCTCAGCTCTTGCTCAAACCATCCATGGACGAGTTATAAAATATTCCTTTCCCCTCCCGCAATTGCCTATTTGATAATGGTAGCAGGATATATACATGGTCCACATTCAACACATATACTAATTAGGTCAGTTCTGAGAACTACCAGTCAAGAAAAAGCTGCAGAATTTTTCATGGAGTGTTAAATATTCAAGAGATGCCAGCAATCAACTTTAGAAGATATTTGTATTTAATTTCATTCCATATTGTAACTTTTCAAGGAAGAAGCAGTGAATTGCTTCCCTGAAATCTTCAAATTAAGCAAGAATAGAAATATAGAAATCTTTGCTATCAAAATAGTAGAATCATCCACAAAATCCTTCTATATAGCTTGTTGTGATTTGAAGTCACAGCAGAAAACCCAAAATTTTCCCGTTAAACCTAAAGAGAATTTCCACTAAACAAACAACTGAGGAGAAAAAGCATCGAAAGATGGTTAGTTTCTGCCTTCATGACTTGCAAAAGAATGTTTTCTAGCCTTTCTTCATGATCCAGGAACCAATTCTTTGTCACAGTTTCCCTGTAGTTAAGGAAATCATCCATGTCACCAAGATGTTAAACAGTGCCAGTCCCAAAACAGAACCCTGAGGAATGCCCCTTGTCACTGCTCTCCACTTGGACAATGAACCACGGACCCCAACTCTCATCTAATCAATTCCTTAACCATTGTTTAAGGGGTCCATCTATCAAATCCATGTACCTCCACTCTAGAGACCAGGATATCATGCGGGTCAGCATAAAATGCTTTGCACAAATCCAGGTAGATGTCTGTTGATTTTCCTTTGTCAACTAGTGCTGAAAGTCCTTTGTACAAGGCCACAAAATTTATCAAATTTGTTTGTGTTTACTGAAGCCATATTGAATGTCACCAATGACCACCTTTCCACATGCCTTAGGGCCGTTTCCAGTAGGATCTGTTCCATGATCTTGAGGGACACATAGGTGAGACTGGCCTGTGAATACTTGGTTATTACTTAACCCCTATTTTTGAAGGGATAACTACCAGTCAGTGGGAAATTCACCAGTTTGCTGTGACTTCTCAAATACAGACAGCCCCACCTTGCTGGTGAGAACAAGGTCCAGCATCTCACCTCTCCTTGTTGGCTCCTCTACCACATGGAGAAGGAAGCTCCTGTCAATGCAGTCCAGGAACTTCCTAGATTTCTTATGCCTTGCTGTGTTCTAGCTCCAACAGACTTTAGGGTGGTTCTTCAAATCTCTCCACTTGGCCAGTGGAATGCTTCTCCCTTGAAGAAGCACCTTCCCTGCGTGTTCTCCAGGGCAAGGTGCTGCATCACACCGTGGCTAACATACCACAGCCTGTTTGCTCATCCCAGCCGCTGTGCTCCTCCTCACTTGCACTCCCCAGGGCTGCCCGTTGTGGCCATGGGGGATGGCCACTGTTACTCCTGGCCCCACCCACACCTCATCAGCCGCTCTCATAAGAGTTGCTAGCTCCTCATTAGCCTCAGGGCTCCCCTGGGCTTTCCTTGGGTCAGGACCACTCCCTTCCCCCCCATACACCAGGATACCCTGCTCTGCTGCAGAACACGCCTGCTGTTCAACTCAGTGATTAATGTTTTATTAATAACAATATGGCTGTAACTATAAACCCCAGCATGATGAATATTAATAGTTGGAAAGATGAAAAAATTTTCAGAGCTAAGCATATGGGATTCATTAACATGAGGGGGTCATCATAAGGGTCTGATAGACTTAAATTTACAGTTAAATTGCCTTTTAATAAAAAAAAAAACAACAAAACACCTCTGTAATGATCAAAAACATCACTTGGTACATTGATGTTCATACTAATTGACAGCAGCTTAACAATGTTCTCCTGGGCCTAGTGCTTTCTAACTCTTTACTCCAGCTTGATACTTGCTAGGTAGATCTTCTACGTATAAACTCTGAGCTTTATAGTGCTATTTAGCTGGACACAAAAGATGCTTTCCCTCACTGTGTTCCCCAGCACTTATTCTCCTCTCCCCAACAGTCTACACTCATTTTTGTGCTGATAAATTAGATATAAACAGGCTTCTAAAGCCATCTTGGTTTTAGCTAGAATGAGATTACAGTATGAATCACCTAAATATAACCTAAGCCTCTTTGGGTTAAGTAATCATGCAAGAAAACAAAACTTTTAGACATATTTGCCCTCAGACAAGAAATAATCTGACTATCTGCATCTCATTCTACCTGCCCCAATTACAGTAGATGATGACTTTGTTTTTCACATGGAAGATAAGTAGATGTGTTAAGCTTAATTGCATTAGAAAAGATGAATTGTGAAGTACCACTAAGAAATGGTCTAAAAAGACAGTTGTAAGAAGTTCTGAACCTGGCTGCACTTTGAAACCATGTATGTAGATGTAAAAACTTTCCTTGGTAGAATTGGCTCTAGTAGTAACTTTCTTTGTGCTAAACCTGAGGATTCTTAGGACAATATCTTGGATTTTAGGTATTTCAACTCTTGTAACCCATTTTGCCCTAAAACTTTGATTCACGTGATTAAGTATTTATTTTTTGCATTGCAAGGAAGCATCAAATCTTTATAAGGAAAAACAAGTTAAAGAAGTGTAAAATCCCAACAGTTTATGGCATAATAAAGTAAGGTATACTATAAATATTAAGAGCAAATCAAATACAACGACAGCGAACTTTTATGCTCCATTGCCACACCTGTACTTCTCCTCCCCTTTGGGATAAAGCTTGTTCCATTAGTTTAGTATGGAGATGTATAGTCCGGAAAGAGTTTCAACCAAATTTTTGCATTGTGAAATTGTGGAGTAGGACATGGTTACCATTACATATTCTGATACTGACATGCTAGAGTTCTTACTATTCATGCTTGAGCTATTTTATTATCCTAGCATTGAGAAACAGACAATAACACCTATTTTAATGCACACATTTACTATTGTCCCTTAATTTTGAAATAGAGCTTATACTACATTTTTAATGGTAAATTTAATGCTAAAAGTTACCCTGTCACACTCAAATGTCCAAGTGCATACCTACATTAGTCAACATGCAAGGCTACCCACATGCTGTGATCACATAAATTACCTGCTTGCCTTGTCTGTGAATGTGAAGAGACTTCCAACGAACTAGTTTTTTTTTAATAAATACCTGTAACACTATCTCAGTGCCCAAGTATCAAGAAAAAAAAATACAGACCTAAAAAGACTTCCCTCCCCGCCCCCTCCAATAAGTAATACGTTATCGCTGTAAACAAAGAAAGTATAAAGACACTCTCCAGACCATTCCTTGGACATGCTCCAACATCTCAACATATTTCCTGTAGTGAGAGGCCCAAAACTGAACGCAAGGTGAGGCCTCATCAGTGCTGAGTACAGAGGGACAATCAGTGCCCTGGTCCTGCTGGTGACGCTATTTCTGACAGAAGCCAGAATGCCATGGGCCTTTTTGGCCACCTGGGCACGTGCTGGCTCATGTTCAGCAGACTGTCGACCAACATTCTCAGGGTTTTTTTCCACTGGGCAGCTTTCCAATCACTCTTCCCTCAGCCTGTAGCACCGCATGGGGTTTTTATGTCCCAAGCGCAGGACCCAGACCTTCAAAACATGCCAGGTTTAACAGTTGGTAGAACAAGACTAACTATTCTAAGTAAAGAATGGGACATTTTACATAGAAAAAAAAATACTGTCGCCTTAGAGGTCTAAATGTATTATAGAATCAAGTTTTTAAATAACAACATAGTTTTGATTTCTGTTGAAATTGTTTCTGTGCGTTCAGCAATCCTCCCAAAATCTCCATGATATAATTCCTAGAGAAAGACAGTTTATTTGGTTACAGAAGACTGAGGATCTCACCTTCTTTATATTTCACTAATACCAGAGGAATGGAAAAGTCAGGTACTTACGTTAATATCGCTGACTGAACTAGTATTCATCTTACTGTATACTTAAATGAGTGGCTTCTTAAGCTGCATAAATATTATAGCTCATAAATGTGGTCTATAAATATCACATCTATTGTTGCATATTGTCCTATCATCCTTTTCTCTCTTAATCAGATAGCAGTACCAGAAACTTATAGTTTGATAATTCGGCAGCTATACTCTGATATTGGATTAGCCAGGTGAGATCAAATTATGAGATACCAGTTTAAAGTGCTGAAGCATTCCCTGAAGCAGCCTTCATTTAAGATATTAAATGTCATCGTTTTCATACTTCATTGACTCTGTAATTCAACAGGGAATAACTTATTTCATTGCACCAGGTTTCCAGTATCATTTGGTGTGTCTTGATGTTATCTTGTCTATCTCAGAAATTAAACTTAAGTGATGATCCTGTTTTATGAAGTATAACTGAATATAAAAATAAAAACATTTACCTCTTATGCCTCAAAAGCTGTAAATTTCAGTATTTAAACTTTTTTTCAGTCACACTTCTTTAATTAGTCAATTAAGAAAGCCATTTATTCAGCCAAATCATTTTTGATCACTAAAAAATGAATATTATTAATACTACAATAAGTTTTGTTTTTTTAAAAAATGGTTACACTGGGGAAATTTTTCATTAAAATGAAATTAAATAATTTCCTGTCTTCATAGTTTACTTACGTGGTTACAGTTAGCTAATAGTTTGAATGTTTAAATCTTAATTTCTCATTCCTATATTCAAGTAAACATTCAATATTGATGACAGAGAACTACCTGTCCCTACCAAGTCCTAGTGCAATCAAGATCTTAGAATCTCAGATTTTTAAGTGTTCTTCAGACATCAAATCACTCCATAAAAACACTATACCAGTGAACTCTGGCTGTATAACAGCATTTGCTGTTTCCCTTACTCGTAAGAATGGGATGGAGACTGTAGTCATCTATACCTATTCTTCCAGCCTTTCCCAGGATAATTAAAACTGAATATGACTAAAAAAAAAAATCTAAAAACTGTCATAGGTACATGCTTCTCCAAGAGCCACCCGGATTATGAGTTTACGTGGCTGAGAACTGTATAGCCCACATCAAAAAAATCCACAAATTTTTGGGACTTCTGGGAAAGAAAAATAGTTCAATGATAAAATAGCAGTAACTTCTCATTACATGCAGTAGAGTAACATTCTGGAAGTCCTCCTCAAAAGAGAAANAAACTAGTGGGGGGAGGAAAGCTCCCGGCAATGTAACGGAGAAAAAGCCTCCCACTATCGGGACGTGATCCCCCCATAAATCAACCATCGTACCCTCCCATTCAATTTTTCTGTCTGCTAAGTTCTAGCAGGAAGAACAGACTCTCAGGCAGAGGAGCTCCTTTGCTTAGTGACAGAGTTCTGAGACGTGGTGAGTAGGTAGAGGAGTGTCAGAGAGTTCAAGAAAGAGATAGTGGGACAGGCCTCACGGGGGGACAAGACACATGATAATGGAGGTTTCCCTATCCTCACTCCACCTGGCTGAACACAGTAACTTAAGAGATAGGGAGCAATGCCAGTCACAGGAGATGCAGGAGACATCCCCTCTCTGTGATTACTCTGTCTTACCTGGTTCCCTTGTTTTTTCAAGTGAACCTGCGCAGTAACGGAAGATGGTCCATCTAGTTTGGAGGTGTTGTCAAGGCTACATCAGCTTTGACCCTGCATCACAATTGCTTCCACAAAGTTAAAAATCTGGGTCATTGTCATAGGAAACTGACTCCTGAGTGGAACAGAAAGCCAAATATATCAGCCAGACCCACTTTTCAGGGAAGTGTGCTGTCTCTCTGAGATTTGGGTTAAAGACATGAGGAAAGCTTCCTACCCTGGTAAAGCCCTTGGGTTATTATCCACTATTGATTTTTCAAGTAGGCAGCAATGGAGTTGCAACAAGAAGTCCAAAGGCAATCAAGAGAGATTTCAGGCCACTGAGATGACTGATTAAGGAATAAGGAAACAAGCAATGTTTGTTATCCTTCCTAATAGGAGGAATGATGAGGGAAGAAGCAGGAAGAGCCAGCAGATCAATACCTGGCTCTGAGCCTGGAATTTTGAGGCTTTTGATCATGGGTCAGTTAACACGACACCAGACCTGCTGGCAATAGACAGGGTACACGTGTCACAAATGCAGAAAAGAATCTTTGCACAGGAGTTAGCAGGGCTCACAGAGAGCTTTAAACTAGATTAGAAAGGGGAAAGGGATATAACCAGTCTCACTAGAGATATCCTTCAATGTTTGACCGATGTCATGCTAGCAATATCCTTCATTCTGCCATCTCAGTGCAGAATGGAGATGGAGATCCATACAGCAGCAAAGGTACAAAGATTATTGATCCATTGCAAAGTATGGTTTACCCCTAAAGCTGGCAAGATCAATAGCCCAACATGTGCATCTACACCAATGCACTTAACATGGAAAACAAACAAGAGAAACTGGAAACCATCATGCAACTGGGAAACTGACATAGTTGCCAAGACAGAAACATGGTGGGACAACTCTCACAACTGAAGTGCTGCAACAAATGACTATAAACTCTTCAGAAAAGATAGGTAAAGAGGGAGAGGCAATGGGGTAGCCCTGGATGTTGTGCACAGCTTTGACTGTCTAGACAGTAATGTTGGTGATAACAAGACCAAGTGTTAATGGGTAAGAATAAGGGCACAAATGTCAATGAAGCAGATATTCTGGTGGTAGTCTGTTATAAACCACCCAGCCAGGATCAAGAGATAGATAAAATATGCTATAATTACCTTTTTACCTATAGTATTATATTATTATTACCTATAATTATAATGGGTGTCATCTCACCATTGCTAAACCTTGTTCTTGCTGAACATTTCAGTTTAACAAATGACTACTGGAAATAGAATACGCAAGAGAGGAAACATACTAGGAGATTCTTGTAGTGTGCGGAAGATAAATTCCTGACACACGTGAGTGTCACAGCTGGTGAGTTACACAACTAGGGAAGATGCCCTGGACCTGTCGTTTGTGAAAAGGGAATGCCAGTCGGGAGATGTGATTGTTGGAGGCTGTCTTGGGCACAACGATCACAAAATGAGAGTTTTCAATTCTTGGAGAAACAAGGAGGGAGGTGTCAGCAGAACTGCTTTCTTGGTCTTCCAGAGGATGGACTTTGGCCTGTTTAGGAGACTGGCTGACAGAGTGACAGAGTCCCTTGGAGGGTAGTCTTGAAGCAGTCCAGGAAGGCTGGACATTGTTCTAAAACAAAATCTTAAAGGCACAGGGGTAGGTGGGGAGGGGGGAAAGAAGGGACTACAAGGTTGTCAATAGGTTGTAAAAGGATGTCATGAGGTTGTGCAAGGATGTCATGAGGTTGTACAGCAATAAAATTAGAACTGGATACTTCTATAAAAGACAGCAAAAATTTGTTTCTATTAACATTGCAGATGACAAAAGGAAGGCTAAGGAGAATCTTCACCCTTTTTTAGATGGGGGGAAACATACTGACAAAAGATCGAGCTGGTTATAAAGGATGAGGAAAAGGCTGAGGTACTTAGCGCTTTCTTTGCCTCAGTCTTTAACAGTAAGACCAGTTGTTTGAGCTGGAAGACAGCAGAATGAAGCCTCCTAATCCAGGAGGAAACTGCTGGTGACCAACCCACCAGCAAGTAGAATGGATCCACAAGTAGTGTTGCAATGGTAAAAGTTCTGGTAGAACGAGAACTTCTGTATTCTCTGAGAGTAAAGGCTGACAAATTTAGAACAAGAGGCTCTATTTTTCTAATTTCCTCCTGCACAATATATGACCACTTTATGGCACATTGTCACAGGATGGCAGAATAAAGCCATGATTGTCACAGAAATTCAAAAAAGTGAATAGATATTGAAAAAAAGACAAAGTAATCTTAACAATTCAAAAACAGATTAGAAGAGCTTCTATATCTGATGTTTCAGGCTTCATTCACCATGTCCTATCTAATTGCAATTACAAGTTCTTTTGTCCTTTACTGAGCACTACTGAAGGCTGTCATCATCAAATGGACCCCAGGTTCTGTTCAGAGATGCAGCTCTTGCATTTTTTATGCATTTTGGATATGATCATATTAGACTTCACTAGGACAAAAGAAAGATGATTGTTGGGAAAAAGAAAAATTATCCACTTCCTTAGGAAAATGAAAAAATAACGTAAGATTGTACTGATTGTATTTTAAGATGTAGTCCACTCTTCAAATCTTATATTCATATACTTCATAAAAAGTAAACATATTTAGACAGGTGATGCGTAAATTAGTGGGATTATTTTTAATTGCATTAATCAATTATATCAGTGTGGTATTGCTAGAAACTTTCAGGTTCAAGTGCACAGCCCAATATTTCACTGCATGTCACAAAACCTTTAAGGTTACTAGAAATCAGTATTAAGCTTGCCTCTCATGTCCTTTTAAGTCAGCCTTCACTTTGTAAAGTGTTTGAGGACCATAACTTCTAAATTTAGCGCAGACTTATGTCATCAGCGTCTTGTTTTTTTCAAATAACTTTAAAAAACATAGAAGTTAGCCTAAAGTAGGGAGAATGCAAATAAAAGCATTTTTAACATGAATCAGAAAACAATTATAAGTATTTATAGACAAATAAGAGTCCATGTGTACCAATCTCGCACAAACATCTCATTAAACATCCACACGACCTTTCCTATCCAGTCTGCATGTTCAGAGTTAAGGTTGTGTGCTTTGGGTTTACATTATGCTACAGATGATATTGTTTTAAGACACTGTGTAAGGCAACAAATCAATTAGAAAGCCATTTATAGAGACCTTGTAGGTATTCTCACAGGGAAAGTACAAAGAAGCTCCCTTCACAGATCTCCTGGATGGGGATGGCCACAACAGTGATGAGAATTCTAGGGTTGAGTTTTCCCATGAATTCCTTTACCTAGGGCTCCTTACAGATTATCTCTTATTTAAAGAGAGTGAGGACTTCAGTTACAAAATGGCAAAACCCTCTTCCTTTTGGTGGTTGCTTGGACCGCTTTAGGGAGAATGCAGGTTTCACTGGAATTTATAATCTCTATCAATTAGAGCATTAAAAACTGTGCAAGCATTTTAAGTAATTATTACTAGATCATTACCCATAAAAACTAGGTGACGTGCAATTGAATTTGGGGTAACTGATCCTCAGCTTCTGTTTTACATGAAGAATACCAGTACATCATTTTCTTTTAGTAAACAACGTGGACCATTAATTTTCCCACAGGGAGTAAATTTCAAGTAGGGAGTTGAATTAAAAACCAGTAAATTTATTTGCTACGGTAGCATTAAGTGTAATAGTGTTTATACATTGGTTTTATTTCAAGATAGCAGCAGCATGCATCAAAAACTTTATTACCACCACTTAGAGGTTTCCATTCTTAAAATTCCTTTTTCAGGCTGGGCATGTTTTTCACACCCAATTGAAAATATTGTTTGCTGGGAAGTAGTTTCTTAAAGGTCATCCAGAGGCTAATAAAAATAATGCATGTTTCAAATCATATCTCTGTTCACAATCCTTTAAAAAAAAAAACAACTTACTAAGATTCCTGACTGAAATGGATTTCCTACTGATGGAAAACCCTATTTAGCCCTTAAATAAAATCTGTTTCAATATTGCTAGTAATCAGTACGTGCTCATTCCTGCTTCAGACCAACAGAACAAGAGGTAGTCTCATGGAAGGACCATAAAAAGCGAACTTGTATCAGCAATCTTATCTTTGACAGTACTTAATAAGAAACATTCTATTTCATGAGACTCAATTATATAAACTACCTTTTATTGTATAAAAAATTTGCATCATAACATGAAATATACAGCTATAGCATTGCCTATTCAAGGAATTCCTCCATGTTTTAACAGGCCAAAAAAAAAAATAAAACAATCCAGATAAACATTTTGTTTAAATGTAAGTATATTACATAACTCTTGGAAGGAAAGAATCAGAAGTTAGAAGCAATCAAATGCTTAGGTTGTCTTTTTCACAGAATTGGGCAATTACCAGGGTGTATAATCATTTTATTAAAAAAATTATTCAGAAGATTGATCTTTAGTGGAATATCTTCGTTGTCTGCAAAAAAATCCAAGTGTTCTACCTTCAGAGTAACTCAATGAAAGAAGTGAGATTAATTCTGTTACAACAAGCTGATAATTAGTTTTTGTTTACTTAATATGATCCTGAAGCTGGAGAATAAGTTAATTAGACCCATTAACAAATAATAACATGAACCACACACTGCCTGGAATATAAATATTACTGCTGCAAATAAGGATGTATGCCTGTCAGGCTGAACTCAAAAATTGATAGTGTTTTTCTCTGTGAAATAATGAAGTAGAGAGTAAAAGACTGATGTACTTCCAGCTAATCAAAACCACAGCAACTAGACTTTCTAACTAGTTCCTAAAAACATCAGCTGTACTTAGACAAACTCAGTATAATAAAAATTAAAACTTGCAA
>VWZG01010968.1:354510-409871 GCA_013396735.1 Grallaria varia | reverse complement strand
CCTCTGCAACTGGAGAGAGGAGACAAAATATAATGGAGGGTACATGAATTGAGACAAAGACTGGGGGAAATCACTCAATATTATCATCATGAGTGAAACAGACTTAAAATGTGGATATTAATTAAATTTATTACTAACAAAGTCAGAGCAGGATAATGAGAAATAGAATAAATCTTAAAAACAACCTTCCCCTCACCTCTCTCTACTCCCCAGTGGTGCAGGGAGACAGGAATGAGGATTATGGTCAGTTCATCACAGGTTGTTTCTGCCACTGCTCAAGGAGTCCTTCCCCTGCTCCCTGTGAGGTCTCTCCCATGGGAGGCAATTCTCCTTGGACTCCTCCAACTTGAGTCCATCCTGTGGGCAGCAGTACTCCATGAACTGTTCTGTGGGTCACTTCTCTGCCAAGTGCAGTCTTTCTGGCACAGGCTGCTCCAGGATGGGTCTTCCACAGGGCCAGAGGTCCTTCCAGGAAAACCAGGTCCGGTGTGGGCTCCTCTCTCCATGGGTCAGCAGGTCCCTGCCAGGACTCTGCTCCAACATGGACCTCCCACGGGGTCACAGCCTCCTTCGGGCACCCACCTGCTCTAGAGTGGGTCACCTCCATGGGCTGCATGTGAATCTCTGCACCCCCATGGACCTCCCTGGGCTGCAGGGGCACAGCAGCTTCACCATGGTCTGCAGCATGGACTGCAGGGGAACCTCAGCTCCAGCACCTGAAGCACCTCCTCCCCTTCCTTCTCCACTGACCTTGGTGCCTGCAGAGTTGTTCACATATTCTCACTCCTTTCTTCTCTGGCTGCAATTTTCATCTACCCAAAAAACTTTTTTTCTCCTTAAATATGTTATCACAGAGGCATTGCTATCATTCCTGGAGCTGGCTGGCATTGGCTCTGCTGGACATGGGGGAAGCTTCTGGCAGTTTCGCACAGAAGCCACCCCCATAGACTCCCCGCTACCAAATGTGGGCGCATAAACCAAATACAACATCACTGCTGTACCTGCATGGCTTTTGTAGTACACATAATTAGAAAAAAACACATTTTTCTCTTAAGAATTACTTGTATTTTGTGCTTGTCTGATAATGTCAAACAGTGATTTTAAATATATAAATATATTTGTAAAGATGTGGAGAAAATGAACTAAAGAAGAGAACCCTTTCAGCATCTGTATAATTACATTTGTAGATTTTTAAAGACATTTACCAGCTTTCCTTATTGACTATGGTCCAAATTCTGTGAGATCAGCTTCTTTGCCATTTTTTTAGTGGGGTCTTCTGGTGCTGAGATGTTAGAACAGTGTATTTGCTTTCAAAAATAATTGAACACATACTTCTCATTACTTACCTTTTTTTCTTAAGCAGTTTTTGAAAAACTATTGATAAAATACTGAGTGGCATTTTCTTTTTTTTCCTCAGTAAAAAATATCATTGTTTTGCTAAAATATCATGCCTGCAGCAATATTTTGTGCTATTGCTACCATCACCCTCCAATGAACTTATTCACCAAAGCACTTACCAGAATGGTGGAAAGACCTTTAGTTAGTTCTGAGTATTTTCCATATGAGTTGAGTAACTGAATAAGAGTAACATTCACTGTTGAAAGGCAGCACAGACTCTCTTAAAAAGAGGGCATGTGTTTTATTGAACCTGCCTTTCTTTTCTTTGTTTCTGTGCTTTGGCCTACACTAGTCTTGGCTACTACTCTTTTATCAAGCTCTTTCAGCATACATATTTCTTTTGCTTTATATTTTATTAAAAGTTACTCAAGTGACAGCCAATTACCTATCTATCTGACCGACACTGCAAAGACACTTTTGATATTGGATCATCAGGGTTTTTTCCTTCTTAGACAATTACTTGTCAGGAAGCTAACAGTTTCTTTTTTTGCTCCATTAAACTGAACTTACTATAAATATTAATGATTTACTCAGAATCTTCCTTGACATTCGATAACCTTCATGACATATAATCTTATAAATGTATTTAGTGAGCTGCTAGAAGGGAATACCCCCTTAAAATCACCCCAAAGCTAGTGTTTCACCTAGACAAGTGAATTTGGGTCATTAACAATCTAATGGGAGTTTCCTCTCTAGCCAGATGATTGCCTTAACTGTCACCAAAGGTATAAAGAAGAGATTTAAGTCAAATTTTAACATTTCATTATGACACAGACTGCATTCATCTTTGGTGATGATGCCTCTATTGAAAGATGGTAAATTACAGATAAGAAGGCTGTAATCTTTAGCTGAGGAACAGTATTTAGGTTCTTCCACCAAGTGCAATCATCTGACACTGTCCTTCCACTTCAGATTTAAATGTTCTCCCCTGCTTTGAAAATCTAGCATTTCTCTCATCTTAAATCTTCTCTTCCTTTTCACTGAAGTCAAGCCTGTCAGTAAAATTCTGAAATCACAGCAGGAGTATAAATTGTGTATAAAAAATGATTTATGCATTAACAGTTGGTCTTTGATGCAACTTATTTATTTACTTATTTATTTTATCTTCTTCTTTCATCACTCGTTAGTCTTCTGTTAGAAATACTGGATTTCAGCATGTGCTGGGGTTTTATCCAGAGTAGCTTGGAAGCTTTTTGATGTTTTTTCCCCCTTAAATTAGAAAGTGTGTATTTTCCAAAATATTGTAAAAGTATGATAGGAACATTGAGCATTTGCCTCAAGGTTTTACAAAAATGTTTTCCCAATGAAACATCTGTCAAGAAAAAAACAAATATATACCTAAGAGCTCTGGAATGTGGAGACAGACTTTAAGTTAAATGTGGCTAGTGCTAAAAATGACCTTGATCCAAGGTCTTCTCTAATCCATCTGAGTATTCTGGCTACAAGATGGTGTAAGAGGCTCCCACTGCTCCTCTATTGCCTCACCATTGCCCTCTTCCTTGTGTGGGCCTGCAGCTTTTCGGGAGCGTGCACCAGTCTGGCCAAAAATGAATGAAGGAAGAAGGGTAGGAAAGTAAGAAGGAGGAATGGGATGGGATGGGATGGGATGGGATGGGATGGGATGGGATGGGATGGGAAAGGTGAGTGCACTGCTGAGCTCAGTGAAGGTATCCCAGGGCTTCAGAAGACAGGGGCCTTAAAGCTCCTGGTGGAGTTTCCTGGAGGAGGCTTGGGAACCAGTCAGGTTTTAGCAGTTGCATCTACCAAACTGGACTAAAATGTCTGTAGTTCAGCACAGCACATTGGAACTGGTGGTAATAGTAAAAGTGAAACAGTTCTCAGAGATTCATCATGCCCAGGAAACTCTTCCTGAAGGCACAGATTAAATTTATGACCATAAGATGAACTGAGACATTTGGAGAAAACATCTTTATCGTTAGGAGCAGCAGTTAGTATGGATGATGAGCTGTATCCTGGAACTTCTCCCATGATAATTATTAGCATTATTATTACTGGCTAACTCCGAGTCTTGTGTGAATAATTCAATTGTTTCAGATAATTCCTGACTTGAATTTAGGAAATGAATGCTCTGGACTTTAATTTTTGGATTTAACATTTTTTCGTATACTATTTTCATTTTTGAAAGCTGAGTCCATTTGAAACACTAACAGTGTCCATTTGGGAAGCCAAAACAATTTCTTTCTTCCTCCCCATCCCCTCCCCCACAACTTTAAAAATGATTTTATTTTCAAGAAGGTTTCAAAGCTGTATTGTTTTACAGATCTGCAGTTATTAGGTATTTAATTTTATAATTTTTGTTTGATTTGTTGAATACAAGGTTATTAGATATTGTATGGATACTTCTCTAGTTGTTATAATTCCTAGGGATTGTTTTACATGACAGACTGAAGCAGCTTTTTAATATCAAATGCAGAAAAAAATTATACTTCCCAGCTTTGTAAATTTAGTACTTTACAGGGTATCAAATTTGCAGCCGTATCATTAACCTTTTATTTTTATATTAAGCAATTCTTTGTTCTTCTGTTTATATCAAGCCACTTTTAGTTTTTTTCTTGTAAGAAATGATCCCTTACATATGAAAACTCTGACTTGATCTATTGAATCCTTTTGTTATGGAGGTAGATCTATTTATTAATCTCGAACTAACACATAATTTATAAAAGCTTTTCCATTAAAATATAAAATTGACTGTTGTCCGTGATGTTTCTGACAAGAGAAAATTGAGTTTTAACACATATTTTGAAAAGTTGACTTTGTAACTCTGTTGTGGTATCTCATCACTTAGACAGCTTCTGATGTGTATTTTGAAGTATAATAAGACCTGAGCATTTAAAGGAGGGGTTTGCTCCATGGGGCATACTTGTTGAAACCTTCTTTCAGAAATGTTTTTTGATCTCTCTATTGACTAGGACCCTCTTGGTGATTTCTTTCTGTAGATCCTGTGCAGAGTTGCTGATTACTGCCTTTTGTTTTGTTACTCCTTTATTTTAAGCTGCATATGGGTCATTAAGACTACAGCTTGCCCTATTTCTTCTGTTCAGGATGTTCCAAATGTGCTGCACATCTGGTTGATCCATCTATGTGAAGAAGCTCAAAATTCTAACAGATCAGTTTACCTGAACTCTTTGCTGCTCTTAATGCAAGAGGGCTTGGGCATGGCCAGAAGAGAAGGTTCAGCCTGAGTCACTTTAATGCAGTCCCATCTTGCAAATTAATACCTTCTCCTTGAACTCTGCAGGAAGTGGGACATGGAGAATATTTGAAAGACTTGGCAAGATAAAGAGGTAAAAGAATAAGACAAGTGTGGCTCATCTTCATTAAGTGAACTGATACAGTCCCTCTAGAGCATTTTACTGCTAGTCCTAGTCTCCTGAGTTGCCTTTTATGTTACAAGATTGTTGGTGATGATGATGATGACTATATAACAAAGCGCTCCCTTGCCAGCAGTAGTAAGAAATATCATGTCTCTTTTTCCAAGTGTTGTTATGATAAGAAAATTTTATTTCCTATCAACTTTGATAGATTTTTATAAGTTCTCATGAAAATTTTTTATTCAACTGGAAACCAGATACCTAGTATTTAAGTTGCCAAAACCAAATGCTACTCTTTTATTTATAAGAAAGGTTTGTGTTTTCATTCCACTTTTATGTTACTCATTAAAAAAAGTGTCAAACAACAATTTATTATGGGCACCCCCAACCTTTTTTGTCTTAGTAATCATGAGTAGCGGAAGTGCCAGCCTCTCCTAGCTTGGTAGGGAAGTGGTATGACAGTAAACACCCAGAGGACCTCAGTCACATCAATGATACCCCATTTCTCCAGCCTTGAGCTCCTCTGCACTACCAAGCTGATATCTGTCTTCTAGCAGTGGGAGAAGTTGAACCAGATAATTTTGGGAACCTCTGCTTTGTCTTCAGGGTTCAATTTTTGGGGGTATTTTCAGAAGAATCTGAAAATGGCGATGAAAGCAGGAGTTCATGTGGAAAAATGTCTCATTGAGAAAAACAGCCTCTCAATCATCAAAACATTCTTGGTGAAACATTTCAAAGTACTCTCATGCATGTGAGAAACATCCAAGTGAAACCATCTGTCACAGTGTCTGCTCCCTTCCAACTGCACCGTGTGGCATAGGTTAGTCTGGTGGCCAGTACTGGCTACTGAGATTTTGTACAAACACAGATAGTACTGGCTCTAACTATGTGTGTAAAACCAGCCTGTAACTGTGCACAGCTACCTGTTTCCTTCTCTTTATTCTCATGATTTCTGGGCAGTGAATTACCTGAATCACAGATGGTGTTAGGAACTTCTTTTATTCATTTGCTGAGTTAAAAACTGTGGACTTGACTGCTGCTTGTGGACTCTGTTGGGTGAAATACTGGACCAAAGACCTGCAGCTCTCAGATGTTTTCTCTATTCAGAGCATACTGGTCATGGTATAAAGAAAACAGAACTGTATATATTTCCTCTGCCATAGTCATGAATTATTAGGTTTTTAACTTCTACCTGCATTGCCTGCAAGGAGGTGTTATAATTTAGAAGAAAGTAACAATTTGAGCAGGATAGATATGCCTCCAACCTCTTTCTTTTCCTTAGATTCCACCCCTCAGCCCCCTACTAACGTATTCTGTGGGCTTTAGGGATGAGACAAATTACTCTGCATTGGTGACAGAGTGAAATAAATGAGACTTAGTTGTGCAGTAAGGTCTTGCTGCATAGCCTGATAGTGAGAGCACCTGTTAGTGGGGAAGGAATGGTACTGTATGTTTGGCACTCTGCTTCCAGGGCTCCTTCAGTGGTTTCATGGTGTCACTATATATACAAATAAAGAGTGAGCCCTGCAGGCAAGAAACACAAGCAGCTTTCCCAGTTCTGGATAAGTGCCATAAGCAATAGGCTGTAGACTCATATTTCTGCTTGTGCTTTCTTTTTGACTCACTAAATACAAATACTTATTTTTTGCCTGTGACACAGCTACAAGGAGAAGCTCTCTCATTTGGTATCCTAATGGATAGGAAGTGAGAGAAGAGGAATGAATACCTCAGTAAGCAGCAGGAGCGGAAGTTGAGCCTTATTTCTCTGTGTTTGTGGTGGGTCCCTTTACCACAGTAATACATAGAAAGACTATTTTATTTTTTTTAATGTGTACCTCTATTCATGGTGCATATACACTTGTACCATCACCTTTAGGAAAATATTGTGGCCACGGTGCTATTTTGTGAGAGCCCAGCCTGCCTGCTAGATTTACCCAGAACATGCTTGGCAGGTACCAAGATGGGGCATATGAAGGCAAACTTTGTATCCGATCCAGTTTAGGCATAAGCTGAATACCAAGCCTTTTAACATGAGTCTGTTGGCAAAGTGCAGTTGTTGTGTTCATCTGCCTTGCAGCACTTTCAGGCATTTAAGGTGCTGATCTACACGGCTCTGAAAATGTGTCTGAAGGGTGTTTCAGAAGGCACATGTACCAAACAGCTTCATTCATACCTGCGCTGCAGTATTCCTATCTGTGCTGCAGGGTTTTGCCTGTCAGGCAGCTTAGGGGTTTCAATGCTACATAAAATGCCTAATGGCATCCATCTCTTGCAGTGAACCACCAGGGTGAATTGAATCTTCTGAATACCCACTCTGAGCAAGCCCTATGCACCCTACACCAGCATGTGCCTGGGGAAGAAGCCAAGCAGTAGCATTGTGGATGCTAGTGAGCCATTAGAGTTTTCCATCATGGTAACCAGGCTTATTGTGACCAGTGGTCTTGCCAGACAGTTCACCCATGGCCAGGGACCATTTTGAGTAGGTAGGTATATAGTCTGCACACAGCTACCCTGTTTCACAGCCAAGGACACTTTAATGGAGGCAATCCTAGGACAGCTGCCTTCAGTGCTTGGGAGTGTGATAGGACACGATTTACTGGTGCAGGTGAAGACCCAGGTTACAGGAACGTTTCAGTGAATGTCAGGGCAGAGGTGGCTGCCAAGCAAATTCTAGTCTAATTTGACAGCTCCATCCACAGCTCAGTAGGTGGTGTCAGGGCTCC
This sequence comes from Grallaria varia, assembly GCA_013396735.1. Classification (NCBI taxonomy): domain Eukaryota; kingdom Metazoa; phylum Chordata; class Aves; order Passeriformes; family Formicariidae; genus Grallaria; species Grallaria varia. Next base: position 402,418 of record VWZG01010968.1, on the reverse strand, counting down.
AGGAAAAAGACACATTGTCCCTGAAAATAGGTGGTCTGTGAATTTTTGAGCTGTTTTGCTGACCCTAGCAGATCTCCACTAGTAGTGGTAGGAATGAAACAGGCTCTGGCTCTGGTCATGAATTTCATAAATGTCTTCCTATTTGATACAGAACAGGACTCTTGGTATGTTGTTGTTAGACCGTAAACTGTCAGTTCTGCCTGTGCCCAAAAGTTTTCACCATTTTGCACGTGGAATTTGGGGCACCTTTGTGCTGTGCTGTGTGATGTGTCCTGGGGTTTAGGGAAGTTACAGGCAGGGTTATTCCCAAATGCAGGGCCACCTGAGGGAGTTCATTAGAGCGTAGTAGAAAAAGCAAATAATTCTGAGGTGTCCCTTGTGAAGTCCCAGCTAAGCCATTATTGTGATGCTCGTGAGTCTGCTACAAGGTGAACACGTTCACCTGACATTCTCGTGTGGTGTCCTGTCTGAGATTCTCTCTACCTACAGCATGCAAAGGATGAGAATTTTTGTTAAGGTAGGAATATCTTATGTGTCCAAGAGGATAATATCATATTAACACTGTTTGCTACATGATAATTTTTCATTTATATATAACGGGCCAGATGTTTAGCTGATAAAAGTCACTTCATTGATTGCAGAGGAGCTGCACCAATTTGATGATTCAGCTTTTGTTCATTTCTTTGTTTAGATTTATCATATTTATTAACCTCTGCATAGCAAATATGGTTTTCATATGTGGTGTAAAGGGGGGATTTTTGTACAGAAAAGATGGATTCTGCTCTCAATGACACCTAGCTCCATCTTGTAGGTGAAGATTGAATTTGGTCACTATGTGTAAAATTAAATGGTTTATGTAAGATGCCCACATATGATAATACTTTCGTTGGAATTTGTAGAGCCAGGCTTACTCCATCTGTCTCAGTTATAAATATTTTAAGTGCATATTTTGGTAAATTTGGGGGTTTGTAACAGTGTATTAAAATTAAGTAGATGCTAATAAATTCTAGCAAGCGCAGAAGCTCAGTCGTTTTTCTGCAGGATTCTTTTTAGCTGCTTAGGAATGTCTTGCTACAGCTGCAAAAATACTGAACCAAGTTTAGACTCCAACAAGTGTGCTGTTAAGAAAGTTGATTTTTTGTATATTTAGAACAATAGACTGGATTATCAAAAATGAGTAGCAAATGTGTTTGCAGAGGAATTTTAATCTGGCTTATTTTTTTTCCTTTTTTTTCCTTATGTTAAGAAATGCAAAATTACCTAAAAATCACACGCTGATGCAAGGATGAAGGTTGATGCTTCTTAGCTTTCTCCTTTTCCACACCCAACTAAATCCAAACTGGAAATGCCATGACGACAGTGGGAAGAAAGCTGTCACCAAAGAAATGGCTGCCACCATTTTTTTGTGATTTGTAGTTGCCCTAAGTAACCCAGCAGCTTTTGATAGAGCACAGATAACTCATTTGGCTGTTGGTTCTGAAGCAGCTTACTCTGAGATCTTCCAACATTTTCTACAGCCTTTCACTCCCTGAATCTATGTTTGTGCCTCAGGTAGTGAGGAGATCCCAGCAGTCTTCCTTAATTTCTGCTATAAGGAAGACCTGAGATCATATCCAATACCACATCTGTGACTGTTCTGAGCCTCCTTTGCTCTTTTGGGCCTTTAGGAACAGATTGAGGAGCTTGCAGTGAAGTCTAGTTGAAAGTACAAGAAAACAGAGACATGGTGAAGGGAAGGAACATGATGATATTTTAGTAATAATAGCAAGGTTTGCATAGCTTTGCTCAATCTAGGTGAGCTTCTGTGTAAGACAAATTTTTTATTTAAATAAATATTGTCAAGCCTAAGAGTTTCCACAATACAAGAATGAAATAAAACTTGTCTGCATTTGATTTGTAGAGGTATTTTTGTATTATATGTGGTTTTACAAATATTTCCTTGAAGTTTTTTCAAAGTGCTTTTTCATTAGAAGAACTGTATGTTCACCTGTAGCTGTCTTCAGATATCAGTGTCCTGACAATGCTGACAAAGACTAAAGCCAGGAACCATAGTTTCAGAATTTTTCTATACTTTTCTCCTGTGAAGTCTGGTGCAAATAAGAAAATATCAAATGTTCTGTCTCACCCATAATTAAAAAGTGGATGTTCTGTTTATGTGTTTTCTTACAGCTGGCAGCATTAGAGAGACAGATCTTTGACTTCCTTGGTTTCCAATGGGCTCCTATCCTTGGCAATTTCCTACAAATAATAGTTGTCATTTTGGGTTTGTTTGGAACCATCCAGTTTAGGCCTCGATATATAGTCGTGGTAAGTCTCATTTAATATCTGGCTTGTTTTTGTGGGGGGTTTTTTCCCAATTGGTTTAAAAACCTGTCATATTACAAAGCAGAATTTTCTTGGTTTCAAAACACCAGATGGTGTTTCTGTAGAAACTGTAGAGGTCTCCATGTCTTTTAGCAAATTTAGGACTACTGAGTGGCTTTTCTGAGATATTGGAAGTTATCAAGAATAGGAAACCTAGAGAAAGTGCTGCCAAAATTATGACCATGATACTAGTCAATTGGACTATGTATAAATGAAGAAATTAAATAAAAATTGTTGCTATTTTCACAATAGACAAATAGAATCAATGGTGATAAAAGAAGTATTTGTAACGGCCAAATTATATTTAGCTACGTCTTCCTCTTAAACAGGGAGAGGCAAGGATGGTAGAAATTTCTTTAGTCTTGTGACCCATCTCCTTCTCACTTATGTGTAACTTTTTTAAGACCTGTATTTATGGCCTTGACCCCAAATTATTGTAAATTGTCTCTGATGCTTGTAACTTGAAGTTTCACAATTGTTTTCTCCCTTGTTATCAACATAGCCGGGAATAAAAAGAACTTTCAAAACTGTGAACTGCCAACAACAAAAAAATATCCATGTTTCTCCCCCACACTCTTTCCTGAATGGATAAATATTATGCCTTACCTGGCATTGCTTGTATATGAAACATTTGGATACATAATGGATTTTAAGGGGCTAAAATTATCTTTCTTTTCCCTCACAAAAGAGTGAAATGAATGTCTGTTGGGGAAAACTAATTAAATAAATACTAAAAAGCTTTATCTTTTCTAGTCAAGCCTGAAATCCTGTAATTCTTTGCCATGTCTTAAAAGAAAAGGTGAACAAAAAGTGCACCCAAGGTTATACTCAATTAGTTAAGCTTACATGCAGTCTAGAATGAAGTCAAAATGGATTGATATAAATAATAACACTTTTGTCTGTGGTTGGAGAACTGGGCATCCATATATTGATGACTCACCTTTCTGCTTCATGCTCTCCATTTTATACATAAGAAGCAAGTGAGGGTAAACATCTGTAAAATTAAGTAGGAAATTCCTGGCTGAAGTGCAACATTGCAAAATTTCTTGCCCCTCAGGTTCAGCACTGCTGTTCAGTAATGTAAGCTCTGCTTTAACTTCCAAATGAAATGCAACAGATGTTGACTGTTTCTATATCTTTTCCAATGCAAATGAACATTTTAGGCTGTATTAAATTGTTGTGTTTTTTAAAGTAGAGGTATAAAATTCATAATTAAAGAAAGAAACACCTCCTCAACAAGATACTTCGTCCTCAGATTTAACTGAACTGATGTTCTGATTTATCTTTAAGCATATATTTAAGTGCTCACGCTACAGTAGGTGCAAAACCTCATTACTTCGGAAGATCAAGGTCTTAGAGCAGCTTCTACCCTTACTAACTCAAGGTTCCTAGTGAAGTAGTAACAGTTTGAGCCAAATTCTGAAGTCTGAAGAGTGAAGGAACACAAGGTATCTGGAACCGACCTCACAGCTCAACATCAGCAGAAGGGCGTGGTTTGCATGTCTCTGTTCTCTCCTTGGCTCAATATTTTTCCATCTCCTCCCCACCAATTCTGGCAGCAGTTAATTGGACCCTTCAGTAAGCCATTTCCTCTCCTAAGCAATCAGAAAACCAACCTAGCAAAAAACTGGAGAGTTTTTTACCAAACTGGTGAGCTGAACCTGTTCTGTGTGGTTCCCAATGGTTCCCAGGGCCAGCATAAAGCAGGGGTTGGGACTGCATGGTCATGAAGAGCAGTGAGGAGGTGGAGGGGAAAGGAGGAGCTGCGAGGCTTCACTTGTTGCTATAGCTACAAACTTGTCAGTTCGGCCTCTTGCATAGCTTCACCCTCAAACTGAATTCACTGGATTCCTCAGGCCAGCATACGGAATAGTCCCTTAGCTCAGCTGCTGCTTTCAGTCCCTGTGCTGTTCCTTCATTTGCACCAGCACAAGCATCAATTCAGTCCCTTGGTAAACTGTCAGACCAGACCAGATCCAGCTGAAAAGCAACTGTTTCCCTTACTGGTGTTAAGTGTAAGCCAGCTCTCTGCTGTGTTTCTGCTTGTTCCAGCAGAAGGGAAGAGATGCTAGAGGGGGAAACAGGAACAAATAGTCAAAGAAAGGAGAGAAGTGCATGGAGTCTTTCTACAGCACTGCAGGGTTACCCTTACTGGTGGTGCTTCTTGAGCTGCAGCCTGAGAATCTTTCAGGCTATTCTCAACACATGCTCCCCAGAAGCTGTGGTTTCTAGGGCTTTCCCAGCCACAGCTGAGCTCTGCCCACTGTCCCCAGAAGCTCCAGGAAGAGTCAGTGGTACAGAGAGTAAATATCTCTACCAGTGCCAGCTCCAGACTGTCTTCTCTAAGGCAAAAGGGAATCCAAAACGAACTCTCCCCAGCAAGGACGTATCTTACCTCCCTCCTTCTGAAACCTTTTTAAAACACAGTCCACTTGTTACAGCAGTAAACTTTTATTGCTAGCTTCAAATATAAGGTCTGTTTAGTGTATATCTTCAGTAGGGTTCTGAATTTCAGTATTAAAACCAATGCAGAGAGACTCCTACCCAGGCTCTCACTAGGGCTCCAAATTCAATGAGAAGCTTCATGGGCTTCAAAGTCCATAGCTGCACCTTCACCAACATCTAAGCCCCTGGATATGTTGGTGGTTGGTGATCTGAGAATTTGGTACTGTGTCTTTGGCAGTAGTAATATGTTGAGTCATGCTTTTATGTACTCTGGTTGCTGAAGCTTCTGATTTAGATTCAGCTTCATCCAATTTCACTGGAAAAATATCCAATTACTTAAAAAAAATATACATGCTTAGTATCCATTGTCTTTTCCTCAAGACTTCCCTGGAAGTTGGCGTTACTAATGCAGGTGATCCCATCAGAATATAAAAAATTGAAGTGAGAATCATGTCAGATACAACAGTTCTGTAGGCTGTCTACACAAAATGGATCTGGCACATGGGAGCACAAATTGTTCCCATGATATTCTGTCATACTCTGGTGGTGATCTTGACTTAAGCTGACCAGCTCTAGAGTAGTTGTTTAACCACAAGAGAATGTTTTTAATCTGTCTTCTGTGCATTGAAGTCTGTGCCTGAAGGTTTCCTTGACAAGAGAAGTTACACAAAAGCTTTCACTTTACCATCCTGTGCTGCATATGTCATGTTCTCTCTCCTCAAATTTTAACATACATAAGGAATGGGAAAGTAATGAATAAATGTAATAGATGTAGGGCCGTAACTTGAAGCACATCTATACTGCAGTCAAATATGAGACTAGTTCTGCAGGCACAATTGAGCAGGCTTTTGTTGCAGGGACATAGAGCCAAGGAGTTCAGTGAGGTCTGCAATAGAAACTGATAAACAAAATAGCAGTTGCATTCTTCTAACTCTTCCACTGCCATTGAGCCCAAGTTACTTAGTGTATCACTAGCATTTAATAACTACATAAGCTGCAGTCATTGCTTTGACAGCAGCATACGTATAACCATTGTAGATTATAAGTCTGAAGAAAGAATTTAGTTTGAGTAATATAAAATTTGTCGTGAGAGTTTTCTACCAAAACTAAGAGCGGCCATGCAATAGCTGATTCATGAGGCATCTCTGTTGAATATAATTATCTTTCCAAGTAGTTAAAGATAGTGGCTCATGTTGTCTGTTTACAGTCTTTCAGCTACAGGACTATAAGGATGGTAGTTCTGAAATAAATCTGGAATTTCACTTGCCCATAGCTAAAAGTCCAGGTTCTCAGAGCTTAGGAAACAGAGAGAGAGGGAAGAGCAGCACTGACTCCAAGTGTCCTAGTTAGTTTAAATACAATAATTATTTCTATCACATTTTGTATTAATTAGTAATTTAGATAACTTTTGTGAACAATTTGACTTGTCACTAAGCGGATGTGCTACTTTCAATATTTTGTGACTGAATTAAATCAGTGCAAAGTTCCCAGGGGACATAAAAGTGCAGAACTGATTCCCAATTTTCCCATATTAGCTCATTTGAAACTTACCCAAACATTTGCAAAGAAGAAACTTACATTTCAGTTCTGACTATGCTGTTACACTTGTGTCATGAAGCTCCAGTGCTCTGCTGTGATCAATTTCTCTGTGCATACTTTTCCTTTCTTTATAAAACTTGCTGTCAGCAGCAGGATTTTCAGGCTGTTAAAACTGATTAAAGATGTTGACAGGATACTTGTTAAAGCTGGGGGTTTTCCCCCTTTCCTCCTTCTGATGTGGGACTTCAAAAGACTTCTGAATGATGAGTCATGTAGTTAAAATTGCACAAACAAGGCCCAAAGCTGAACAAAAATGTGTTAATGAACAGTGAGGGATGAAAATAATACACTTAAATAGGGGGAATATAAGGTGGAAATCTCTGCTTTACTTGCCTTAATCTATTCCAATAAATGATATGATGTGATATATAGACAACGTGTACAGTTGAAAAAACAGGAGAGAGTTTCTTAGGAAAAAAAATAAAATCAAAAAACATAAAAGCAGAACATCTGTACAGGATACTTTATACAGTATTCAAACAAATGTTATACAGGCAGTGAAAACACATATAATATTTAGGCCTCCAAAATTACTCCTTGAATATCCTCCCTGCTAAGTCCTGTGTTGTTACTGCTCCATCATGTTGATTTATGCCACTTCACTTGCTATCTTTCATAAATATGACTTACACAGCTCTGCAAGTACTGATGCCTCTAAGGCACAGCAAGGTATCACAGAGGGATGATCTGACAACTCAGTAGTTGCTCCTTTCCCTTGAAGTGTCCCTGAACCAACTTCATTCCCCCTAGCGCCCCCTACCTTGTCAGAGTAGTTGCCACACTTCAGATTTAAATACACACTTGCAATACTTTACTCTTTACAGCTAAACTTACCCCAGAATTCTTGTAATATTCAAACTCAGAAAATTCCCTTTTTTCTTTTACCTTTCAATTTAAGAAGCCATCCTTTTCATTTTTCCTTAACCAGTTCTTTTTGTGACTTTGTGTCCATCCAATGTGAATGATTTAACTCTAGAAATATTTGTTTTTCACTGATACATAAAATGTATCTCTGCATTGGTTTCAATATGACCTGTAGAGTCAAAAGAGGCACAGAAATCTCACTGTTGTAGAGACACTGGCATTATGAAAGGGGATCTGAAAGGAACCTAGTAATTTAATAGACCTGTAAGGTTTAGGGAGCATTCTCTCCCCATAACTTACAAGACTCCAAATACTTCCTTGCACTACATAATATACAAACCATAGTGCAAAAGACCAAAAAACAAGAAAGAATATAGTGCATCATGGAGGGAAATAAGCAAAGATTATGACCAACAGAAGGAACCTGTTACAAAAATGTCCAGGGGATTTTTAAGTAATGCATAATATGGGTTATAAAATAAAAACCACAACTCTTCTTATTGATTCAACCTGCATGGAAAATTCCTTCTTCATGCCGGATATGGTGAGGATTCTGATGCTGAGCATGAGAGAAGCTGACCTGGGGTGTACTGAATGTGGCTTACAAAAAAAGAACTGGCGAGAGAATTGCTGGATGTGGGGGAGTAAGAGTGAGCAGATACAGCAGGACAAACAGGGTAATGTTTAGGACATGGAATGGGAGAGGCTCAATGGCAGATTAGTTCATGAAACAGGTCAAGTGAGGTTCCTTGGAAGGGAAATGAAACCTGAGGATCAGCGTGGACCTGATGTTTCAGACCCTAACCATTGCTACGCTGAGAGAAAATTGCCAGCATGCTGACATGTCCCCTCACACAGAGGATGGCAATTCAGGCTGTTTCTCTGCTAGCAAAAAGAAGTCTTCATCATGGATCTAAGAGTTAAACCTTTCTTAATGACTCCAGCAGGTATTAGTGTGATGCCACGTAATAGAATATTGCTATAATTGTTTTTTAACTCAGAAGGTGTATACATATAAATTCACACATAATGGTCAAAAATTATTACAAAATTTTCAGAAAGAAACACTCAAAAAGTAAGAGAAATTGTTATTGAAACCCTTCTGTGCAATCTTACTGTGATCCTTTTATATATTTGCAATTTTGAACTGGATAGGTGCATACCGGTTCTTATTATAATATCAGTTTAAATAGAAAGGAGAAAGGACAGACATTTGGGGATTTTCTAGTGATCACAGCCAGAGAATAGAAGCTTGATTTGCAGAAAACAGAAGACAATGGGAAGAGCACAGGACATGCTAATAAGAATAAAAGGATTGTTTTTGCTGTGAAGGCTGTGCTGAGTAGCTGAGATTTATCTCTGCTCTTAACCACTGAAACCCTTTTTGTCACAAAGCAAATCACTGAAACCAAACTTGTCACGCGCTTTGTTTTCCCCTTGTGTTCTGCGTTCTTGTCTTGAGACCTTGTGGTCTGATTTGCACAAGTTCTGCATGCTCAGCCACAGGGAGATGAACACAGAGTTTATAAAGTACTGTATAACCTCAAGAGTTCCTAAAAATGAACCCTTAAGCACCTCAAGTTGGATGCCTATAATGTATGAATACTTCTGAATGTAATCTCTGCATCATTTGCATTCTGAGAGCTGTATCATTCCCTTATAACATAAAATAAATTAATGTTTGTGCAGCTCTCACACATTACAGCAACGAGCAACTTAGTAATCCTCCTGAGGAAATTAATATTCTGTCCTCAGAGCAGTCTGAGTGACAAGGAGAAATGAAGTGTTGAGTTAGCTGTTCATAAAATGTGTTAAGGGAGGTAAGATCTTTTAAAATAGGAATAGACCTATGATAATTTAATTAAGGTTTGCATTTTATGGCATAAATAACCCAGATTCTGACATTTCCTAATCTTGCTTTCGCTGTCTTGTAACCTTTCCTTTAATGCAGTCTTCCTTAACTACCTATGAAACTGCACAGAAAAAAATCTGTTCCTTGCATATCTAAAAGGATGTGTTTTCAAATGTGGACAACAACTCTCTTACTTTAAAAAATTATATAGTACTAATTACTGAATATGTAATTATTATGTTTATAAAACAAATGAAGCTCAAATTTAGACTTCTGCAGTTCAGTGAAAGTATAGGAAGAGCCTCTTCATACACAGCAGCTGGGTTTCAAAGTGCACACCTGCTTTGCACCTGCACTTCTCTTTCAGTAATCCTCACAGTGGATAAGGAACCGAAACCGTCCTCACTGTGTCAAACAGCATAGCCTGGCCTGGGAAAGCATATTCAGACAGGCTTTGCCTGCATAGTTCAGAATTGTCATTGGTGCCCATGGGACAGAATGAGGCCATTAACAGATTTGGCTTGGCCTAGTACATCAAGGAGGATTCCTTTTGTTGTGGTGACAGATTTAGTTCATGGACAGATAAAAAATTCTTTCTTAAAAAGGCGAATTATCCTGAATAGTCTCATTTCTGCTTTTTGCAAGCAACTGGGCTTGAATGAATTGTTCATTAATTTTGAGCACTCTGCACATAAAGTTCTGAAGATAAATATTGGAAAATCAGTAGCTTATGATGAGTTATTACAAATATAGTAAAATGTGATACACTCTTTTAAGTTAGTCTTAGAATAGTACAGACCTTTCACTGCTCAGACACTGTGCAGCATTGTCTATTTCATAATAAACCAGCTTTCAGTTGCTGCACTACCCTACTAAGACAGGAGAAAGAGGGAGTGTTACTCTTATTTTCTTTATTAATGACCTACTTCTTAGGCCATAGCTACCTCCCAGCTGCCTATATACCTCAGAAGAAATTATATTAAAGCAGTTCACCTGTTTGGGGGTCTAATCAAAGTGGGGAAAAATTCAACCCTTTTCACCTGAACCTTTTATTACACATCAAAGGCAGGAGAAGGAAGAAAGGAATGTCACCCAAAACTGAGCAAGAAAGCCAAACTGATGGCACATGTACAATGCAAGTGGGATCCAGTATATTGTAGATTAGTATGTTAAAATTTAGTGATTATATTGAAGCAAAACAATAGCATAATTAACCATCATTTGGTCACAGCTAATCAGACTTGCAAAGGTTCTCAGCAGCAGTTCTCCACTGTGAATGTTATAAGTGTGTAAATGTAAAGTGGCAATGCTGCTGCTTGTTGCATTTTTTCAGGTGGGTGTAGCTCCAGTGTGGCTGGGTGGGCACTTGGCTCATCAGATAAAGATGCTTCTGAGGCACTGCCTGGAGAGTTCATTTGGAATAGTTTATAGCTCTATGTTAGTAAATGGTGCATCTGCAAGGAAATAGTGCCAGTCTATGGTGCTGTCAATTAAGACTCAAAAGATGAGTTAAGGTAGACAAATTATGCTGTGGGTGGAGTATAAGTTCGGTATGACACTGGAGAACCCAGAAGAATACAGATATGTTCATCTGTTAAGGGTGCTTTGTAGGATCTGGTTCACAGCAGAAGGGCTGGAGATGTAGTGAGCTATTTCTAATGTAATTAAAGTATGTTTTACTGTCAAAGACTCTTAAGAGATCAGATTTACCTTTATTTGATTATAAAGAAAAGAATCCAGATTATCAGATCAATAGATCTTCTGTTTTATATGGTGGTGGGACTTTCTTCATAATATTTAAATGCTATTTCAATATTTGCTTATTTAAAGTATTGTATTCTTCTGGAATTTCCTTCAACAGAGCTAAATCATAATTTAAAAATTACTCACAGTTGCCCCAAAAATGGTGTTTAGGCCAGCATTTTGGGCTTAATTGATACCAGTAGGATAGTCTAAAACTGTAAAGAATAAATCTGTTTTATTGGTATTTATTTAGTACAGAAATGAATATTGGATTTTGTAATTTCTGGTGCTTCTTAGGGGAGAACTGCAGGGAGAACTCCTTTCCTGAACATTCTGTGCTTGGCTGTTCCCAGAAGAAAAATGCTTATTGATATCAGGTTTTTTGTTATTGATCTGTTCAGTTTAAAGTCCTTTCATCTTCACATTTTATTTTTCTGTCTTTTTGCTTCCATTCGGCTTTGTGTTTAGTACACGGTGTGGACTGCCCTGTGGGTCACCTGGAATGTTTTCATTATCTGCTTCTATTTGGAAGTAGGCGGTCTTTCCAAGGTAGGTCACTTCTCATTCTTCAGGTTTATGGGAGGGTGTTTTAACAGCAGGTCTCTCGGATTTTAGAAGACTGGAACCACAGAGGAAAAATGTGGTTGTTTGAACATACAATTTGATCTTCAGATCCCCTACAACAAAAGCTTCTAGCATTTGAACTTCTCCCTGATAGTAAATAGCCAATCCCTGAAGTACATAAATGCAATGGATCTGAATTACAGATGCCTTCTGAAGTACCATCCCAAGGTGAGGGGTGAGGAGGGTATTCAGTTGTAAAACTGAGGTTCTTTTTGATTGCTGAAAAACAGGCAATGTCATTTTGGTTGAATTTTCAAGTGTATATGAAAAGTGTGAAATTCCAAGACTGCTTTGAAAGGAGCTAAAGAAAATTACTAAGAAGGTTAATATAATAAGTTGTTGAGCAAATTGGTCTCACAGTGAGAATGTTAATTCCTTATGAAGAAGAATGAATGGCAAAGGACAACTTTTGTCACATCTGAATAAAACTTTCCTTTACAGGACACTCAGTGCTCTAGGTCACCAATTCCTTATTCAAACCTCTGATTAGAACAGAAATGTTTGCTGGAGTTGTTGGGAGATGTGTGCTCGTTCGAGGTGGCACTTATGTCAGCAGCGTTTATGTTTACCATTGTATCTAATGTGAGTTCCATACAACACCTATTGTTTTTATCCTCAAGCTGGACTTAGATGATACCAATCCTTGTTTACCACAATCATACTTAAGTGATTCCAGGCACCACCCGCCATTATTAATAAAGTAAATGTCACCATTACTGGTTGTAGCCTTAGTGATCTGAACTACATCACTGTTAATTCTTGCAATGCTTTTAGAGAACACAATCCTGTGCGGTGTGCTCTAGGGAGACCCTGCTTGAGCAGGGAGGTTGGATCAGATGACCCACTGTGGTTCCTTCCAACTTACCTGTCTTGTGATTCTGTGAATTGTGTACTCCACTCAGTTCAGAGTGGAACGTTTATGAGCTATACTTGCTAGCATTAAAGCTCCTAGGTTTTGGCTAACAACAAACAGAAAATGGGGGAAACTAATTTAATAAGAAATAAAATTTAATTTACTCAGTAGAAATTCCATTAAAACTAAAGCTTTCAGTGATAGGTTCCTTTGGTGATAAAATTTCATAATGAAAATCTGCAACAGTTTATTTTTCCTCCAAATATGATGTAGCTATGAGAAGTCATGGGTTTGATGAGGAAATTAGTATACTTCATAGAGGATCATAATAAATGATCCTAATGGTATGTTCTGATTTGAAAAAGCTATTAAATGAACAGAAGGGCAGCACATGAAAGTGATGAATGCCTGAAGTAATCGTTCATTCTCATGATACACAGACATTGTATTTTTTCATTTAGTTAGGTCATGTCTGTTTTTGTAGTGACCATTATATTTTAAATATAACTAGCAAATTTATCCAAGTGCCTAGAAAGGGAAACAAAGTACTTTTTACTCCTGAGTCTGAAAATTTGAGTTGTTTTTCCATTGATTTCAAAGGATTCTGATCATATCCTTAGTTTAAGAGGCTTATAAATCAGCAGGTATGAATTGAAATCTTGCATCTTCCATTTGCGCATCTGTTTCACTTTTAACTTTTCTTACTTAACATATATGACAAATCACAGTGCAGAGAGATAGTAGCAAAGATATTACTCATCAATTGAGAAATTTCCCTTTTATTAATATATACTTCAGTTGTTCTCAACATTTTTGTGGAATTTTTATCTTGTGGTTGATAATGACAACATTTGAAAAAGTATTTTCTCAGCAAGGTGATAGACACAAAATTATTTCCATGGAAGTTAACTGCTCTTGACTAAATTATGTCAAAGGTCTGAGTGTCAGCCCCAAGTCTGTAATGATAGTATCAAGAATTTTGTTCAATAAATCACAGAATTTTGGATCCGTTTAATACTCTTTCTGAAAATTACGCTGGAGATTATGAGGCCCTCAAGAGACAGGTATTTTTGCACCATATGGATAGAATCTTGGCTATTTACAAATTGCATGTGACACCAACTTAATTAGGACCCAGATTTTATCCAAGATATTACCTTAAAAAATTAATCTTTGCTCTCTATTAATATGTTCCTGTGTTGTCAGGTGTGAGAAAAGGACTCTTATGAAGATACATTAGTGTAGTTGGAAAATCAAACACCATCATAAGCTTTCCAGGGATGGCTGTTTATTCAGTGTTGAAGTCTTGGCAGGCAATAGTTGCTTTTTTTCCTTGCTATTATACTATTTTTCCATTTAAAAAAAAGTAAAAAAAAAAAAGAAAAAAGCTGTTTCTGTAATGTATACAGATTGATTATAATTTTAAACTTCTGTTGGCATACCAATTAGGGAAAATTATGATGCTGTCTGGCAGATGACTGATTTCTGTTGGTTGGTTTGTTTTTAAGCACTTCTATGTTTCTATTTGCTCTGACCAGAATTAGTTAGCTGTTGGTTTATTAGGTCTTCAATCATGAAAGCTTCAGAAAATATAACTTGGTACAATAATAAGTGGTAATTTTAATTCAGTATCTTCATATGGAGTACACATACAATGCGGGCAGACTTTTCAGATGTCATAATACAAACCCACCACCGCTGAAAGTTTTCTCAGATCTTATTCCTGCAGCAGAGAGGAAGATCTCCTTTGAATAGTCACTGTTTGAATTCTGCCAAGAAGTTCCACTGCAGTTAATGGAAAATTTGAATAAGAAGGACATAGGTAATTTAAGCCTGTTCTTTACTGTGAAAGTTTGAAACATTTTCCCTTCTGTTATAATGCATAATGTTCAGATTTTCTTGGTAAGCTGATATTTTGGGTTTTTTTAAGGAGCAGTTTGGTATTTACTTTAAAGTTTAAGGATACAGTACACCAAGATCTTTAAACTTTTTTTGATAAGGAATGCTATGTATGTAATTTGATCCTTTCTGTTCTTTCAGAAAAAAAATTATGTTTCTTCATCAGGGTGACATGAAAAGTGTATTATTAGTTGAAAACCCATTTCTTGTTTTCAAGTAATTTGAAAAAAAATAAAAATGAAGGCCATCTTATGCATATCTGCATACCCAGATTCCCACCAAATATTGCTTTTAATAATCTAGAGGGCCAAACTGGTCGACCTGAGGGGAGGAAGCTGTTGGAGAGGGCTAAGCTGGGAACTGAAAGACTGTATATATGGCTGTAGGCTTGTCATGAAGGAAGCCACTTGAGTCTCAGCCCCTGCTCCATTTAATATCATATTCTTTTAATATATAAAGAGAAATGGTCTCACAGAAGAGCTTTCTGAGGAAGCACCCTCCAGGAGCTACAGTATCGTGATTATCTCCTGGGAAAAGAATTATATGGATTCAAGTCATCTTGGGTATGAAAGGGAAATAAACACAACTCTACCACAGCCGACTGTTGTCAGTAGAAAGCTAAGGAGCAAAGGTTTCCTCTTTATCTACCTTATAAACAATATATAGGTCAAGCTTCTTTTTCACTTCCCCTGAGATGTGCAAATAAAATTTTAATGCTTTTACCCAGGTTAAAGAAATTGAATTTGATCAGAAATAAAAGAAATATACCCATATGCATCTTTTTTATTTGTGTAAACTTAAGGGTTTTATCTGACTTTAGCAGTGCTAAAACTTCCCAAAAGAAAAATGAAATTCACCTAGTTTTTTTCATTCGCTACTTTTATGAAATTAAAAGCGTAATTTTTAGTGTTAACCATTCTGTATGGGAGAAACAAAGCTGTTATTATAAAATGACCTTTAAATCTTCAACTGTGAGATGACACAGTGCTACTTCCATATATGAGCTCATTAGTTGTTTGGATCTTATTCTATGTCTTGAAAGGAAAATATGTTCTAATTGTCGCATTCCAGAGTATGGAAAATTTAAAGTATATAGACATAAACACAATTTTTTTCTGAAGTTTTGTATGTGCTTAAATATTGACCAGATAACTTCTACTATGTACAAGCCAGCCCTCCATCTGCAGCAATATGTGCTTTTATGCGCTCCTGTACAAAGGCGACTTCATTTGTTTTGAGTGTACATTTAATTCTATTTTTTATATCCTTCCAGTATTTCAGATCCAGTATGAAAATAACTGTGTTTATTTATCAATTCAATAGACCGTTTTTTCTACTGCTTGTTTTATTTTGAGTTACTGGCATTTCTTTCCATGCGTTAAAACCTATATTCAGTAAACACCTTTCAGTGTACACCTTTCTTAATTGTTTGATATACCTTACTGGGCGATGGTGATGACCTCTTTTCTTCTTCTGTGATACTTACGCTTGTTTTGCATGGTTTTTCCATGGCATGCTTCTTCAGCATGAACTTTGTCTCATTCTGGATTACTTTTAGTTTAGCTTTCAAAACTGAGCTCTCTGTCAACTGACTTTTATATTTTTGGCCAGGGATTTGCATGACACACAGTTGTATATTCAGTAGGAAACTACTTTGGATGTTTATTACCTGGTCCTTAGTTTTGTGTGTTGAATTAGGTGAGTGTGAGCTCTCTAATGCCCCTGTGACACCAAGCTTCTTTAGCCTTTCCCCTGAAGTCAAAGGAAATTTTCCTTATGTTATTCAACAAAACAATGTTTTTTCTTGTATTTTTCCTAGTAATATTTACTTTTGTCAATGGAAGTTCAGAGCCTGTAGGGCTCCCATCCAGCTTTATTCAGCTGGAGATAGAACTGCAGGCTAAATTATTATATGGATCTGTAGTTGGAGGATGGAATTGTAACTCCAATAAAATTAAGTCTTCCATCAGAAGACAAAATGGACTAACAATTTACTTATTAAAATGATGTGAGAATGAAAACATAGTACTCTTTTCAAAAAAAAATGTTGTACATCAGAATGAGAGTTAATTATGTGGGCTTTATACTGGCTAGTTCTGAAATCCAATTTATTCCATCTGGTGCACATCAGTTAATCCTTAATTGTTGTGCAATTATATCTAATCATCTTAAACAGAGTAAGTTAAGTTCAGAACCAATGCTAATTTGTATTAATAGAGATGTAAAGTTATATGTTGGGGCTTGTGTCTTTTTTTCTTAAATATAAAATGAGAGCATAAACATCAGTTGAATTTAGGCCAAAAACATGAAAGAAAAAGTGATTCTCATACTAACTTGTGCTGATCTCAGTGAAAAAAACAAGGCAATTATTTTGGTGTAATTAGCATCATAATTAGCTCCATGGAATTACCCACTCCAAAAAGCTTATGGACAAAGTTGGCAGCATCCATAAAACCTACAAGGAAAATGAATAGATAGAGGATAAAGGACTTCCTTAATCCAAGCAGAAGACTGAAGGTAAGTCATTGTACATCTACTCACATGTCTACTCACTACTTCTATGTGATAGAAAGTGATCAGATTTTTTTCATATCCACTGGGAAGAAGAGCAGGAAATAATTTGCTGAGCATGTGGCAAAGAAGATTTAATTGGAGGTCAGGAGAAGTGTTTTAATAGTGAGGGCACTGAGCAGGATCTAAAGCTGTTACAAAGCCTTTCTACTGGATAACTCTTCTACCCCACTATTTTTTGTCTATAGAAGCAAGCCTCTGTCAAGATAAAAGCCAGGCTAATGTCTATGGAAAGTTTAGGATAGGAGTGTTTAAATTTAAAAAGTGATTTCAAGTTGAATATTCAAAACCTTGTCTTAATCAAGTCAAGAGTCTTATTTCAGCAGGAGTGTCATTCCAGCTGGGGAGTTTGAGATGTCTCTGTCTTTTCTCCCCAGCAGGTGTGTAGGGACACAGAAAATAGGGGACTCTAGTGGAGTCTCCTACAAGACTGACAAGCAAGGTTTGGGTGTTCGCAGGTGGAGTTTTGGTGTTCAGCTGTGTGAAACCAAGCGGGAGGCAACAATGTCATTGCTGCTCACTCCAGGTAGAGAGTGGACTTCTGTTACAGGCAAAGCTTGTGTGCTGTCTGTTCTGTTGATGGCTTTTTAGCTGAACACAAATCACTGCCTTCATTGTGAACAGAGAGTGATAGTGTATTTCTTCGCCGCTGTGCATGGTACATACATTCATGTACAGTTCAGCTGAGAATTTGTTCCCCACACCTCTGACTCATCATCACTTCCTTTTGGTCACCAACTCTCTTGAAGAATACTTCTTATTCCCTTTGCTATGGAGTGTTCATTTGCTTCAGCTGATGCTGTCAGCTGCTACCAGCTGAGTTGTGCTAATACACTGGATGTAGCTGTAAGCATTCTTCAATTTCTAGACTACAAATTACTGGGTTTATAGCAATAGTTAAATATAATCTCTTCCTGGTGTATGTCCTAGTCAAATTAAACTTGCAGAAATTAAACATTATGAAAAAATTTATGTTTCTTTGAGGTTTGGACCCTCTTAACATTATTTCCAAAGGGTTTTAAAAATTGTTGTTTTAAAAGTAATATTCCAGAGTCTTCTTTAACATGGAAGAAGGAGGAATGCTGATGAAATAATACTTAAGTACAGTTCAGCTAATCTAAAAGCAAAGAAAAACAGACCCCATGTATGTTTTAATGCTTGCATCATATAATCCTTTTAACTTCTTTCTAGAACCAGGTGCCTCCTTTTTTTATTCTTGTACCCTTTCCTGCAATAAAGTTCCACTGACATGTGTTTGCTAAAAGATAAACTTCTGATATGACGTTCCTCGTTCAAGTTGTTCCTCCCATCCTGCTGCTCTCCCACCATAAAAAGAAATAATCTCTATGTTCAATTGTATTTAACACTTTTTTCATAACGTTCTGCTCAAACAGCCACCTTTTACATTTTTGATTACTTTGGCCATAGACCTGGAAACCAATTTACTGTGAAGTTAAGCAGTGTAATATTGAAGAGAAACAACTTTCAGCACTTCAGAATAATAACTCTGGCCTTGGCTGGTGTTAGGTACCATTAGTCATAGATTCATCATGTTGATGGGGTGCTTTTCAATGGTATTTGCAGACAGTATTTTCTGATGTTGTGTTAGCCTGGCATTGGTATGTGCAGGAGCAGAAACTGTGTGACAGGTTCTATATAGAACACAAAGGCTGTTTCCATGAAAAGTGAGAGAAGAATTAGAAAAGAGCTGTGAATTCACAACGATGAAGCTATGGAAAATTGCGCTTTCTTTTAATTTGCTAAGACCAAAAAGGTGACTTAAAAAGATGAGTGAATACATTCTCTCTTAAAAAAAAAAAAAAGGTAAGAAAAGGAAATTGAAGAGCAGAAATGTGTAAATCTGTTGGTACTCTAATACTGAAATCAGTGCACATTACTCCAATTCAAAATTTTCAACAATGAAATAGGCTCAAAGAGTTCTTTAGCTCAAGAGGCTTGCTGGTTGTTTAGCTGAAGAGTCTTTTGATGTTCCCTATTTCACCCTCGAAAAGTAATCTGTTGTTCAGCCTGTTTCAATCTATTGTGTAAAGCTGTAGCATTGTGTAAGATTTAATGAAATACATGCTTACTCTTGGAAGGAGAATTTACATGCAGCTAGCTACATGGCACAATTTGAGCATAAGGTCATTCTGGAAAAAAAAATCATGTGTAACAAATGGGACACAGACAAATGCCACTGAAACTGCAAAATTTGTCATTCTGATGTGATTAGTTTGTTTAGGTGATACGATCACATTACTGAACAACTTAATCAAGAGTACGTTCCAGATGGTGCAAAAATTGAATTTTATGTCCTTTCAGGTGACATTTACAGTGGTTCATTATATTATATGCAATGAGCACCATTAAAATAGGTTTTTCAATCAGAATTGGTGTTCTTGTATAACCCCATGATGCTAAATTCTAATATATTTGCAGTGTAGGCCACCATCTTCTTCACTGGTTTAAATAACCGAGGTAATATCTCTGTGACTTTTTTTTAAGAATGCATTTAATATCCATGAATATTAAATGGCTTTGGGAGTAATAGGTATATCATATCTGCTTAGCTAAGCACTACGCAAATAAATTTATTAATACAAACATCACATGCATATTTGGTTGAGTTAATTGACTTACTTTCTAGGATCTTGAAGGTTTTTAAAAGGGAAAAAGCTAGTGAGAAGGTAAGTAACTCAAGTAGACTGCAAAAGTTGTCCAAAGGCACCTTTGAATGTGAAAAAGAAACAAGGATGTGGTCCCAGTCTGAGCTTGGTCCTGTAATACAGGAATGCATGCTGCAATGTGATGCACTCTGCTAGTGACGCAGAGAGGGTAAACCCTGAGTCCCTATGGTGCATCTGTGCCTGAAGCACATAGCAAAGCTTGGAAAAGGACTGAGTATTTACACATAGACTAAGAACACACAGAATAAGAAATGAGAGAATATAAGGGCAGGAAGGACCATCTAGTCATCTGTTCTAACCTTGTGTTTCTAAAATAAATTGAATTGTTCATGGAGTGAGGGAAGGAAATTTCCGAGTTGTGGTTTGATTGTAAGCAAGTATGACACATTCACCTGCAGGTAAGGGTAAACCTAAATTTCATTGCTCAGGGTATTATTTTATCTACTTACTGACTTTTAAATCTGTTTTGTAGTGATTATTATGCTCTTTTTGTAGAAATGGGAAGACTGTTGCTAAGATTTGATTTTCATCTTTGTAAACATGATGTCCTTCTGGCAAAACCGCAGTGAAAGATATTTTGATTATTTTTTCAGTCATATTCTTATTTAAACATTGAATCAACAAGATCTGCTGTCTGTCCAGCACCTTCTAAATACTGAGTGAATCTATGTACAGATTTGGACCCTTATGTAAGGCAGTGTAATTATTTTACATAGTGCAGGCTCTATTTTTTTGCCTGCTAAGGTCAAACTGACGGGTTTTGCTAATAATTTATGTACGTTGTTTTTTCTGCTGTAGTATATTCTTTTGAATTTTAGCTCCTACATTGACCAAGTAAGAAGTTCTTCCTAATTATGAGGAAATCTGTCATTTTATAAGTCTTCTCATAAAGATTTGTGCTCAGCTGATGTCCAGTTTGAAAACAGTTTTACTGTTTTGAAGGGAATTTCACACTGATTCATAGATTGTTTGCTGGAGTTTTTTTCTTCCATTTGAAGGCAATGTTTGTTGGGAAGTAAATGTAATTTTAACTAAGTTTTTTGTAATAATTTGTGCATAAGACAGTCCTTGATGAAAATACAGGTGGTAGTAGAATCTGAAAAAGTTCTTCCCAGAAATTATGATGCTGAATCTCATGGAAGTTTGAAGTATTCCATATGCTTCTTCTTAAGGAACTTCATAAAGAATCATTGAATCACTAAAGTTGGAAAAGAACTCCAAGGTCATCAAGGTCAACCACTAACCTAACACTGCCAGGTCCACTGCTAAACTATGTCCCCAAGCACCACATCAACGCCTTTTTTGAACACTTCCAGGGCCTGTGATTCCACCACTTCCAGGTGGAAGCAGGGCAGCCTGTTCCAATGCTTTACAACCCTATCAGTGAAGAAATTTTCCCTAATATCCAATATAAACCTCCTCTGGGATAACTTGAGGCTGTTTCCTCTTGTTCTGTCAGTTGTTACCTGGGAGAAGAGACCAACCCCCACGTGCTACCACCTTCCTTCAGGTAGTTGTAGAGTCATAAGGTCTGCCCTGAACCTCTTTTTTCCCAGCTCTTCTTAAGACTTGTGCTCCAGACCCTTCCCCAGCTCTGTTGCCCTTCTCTGGACACACACCACCACCTCCATGTCTTTCTTGCACTGAGGGTCACAGAACTGGACACAGGATTAGAGGCGAAGCCTCACCAGTGCTGAGTACAGGGGGATGGTCACTGGGCTGGTCCTGCTGGCCACACTATTGCTGATAAAAGGCAGAATACCATTGGCCTTCTTGGCCACCTGGGCACCCTGCTGGCTCACGTTCAGCTGTTGTTGACCAGCACTCCCAGATTCTTTTTTGCCAAGCAGCTTTTCAGCTGCTCTTCCCCGGCCTGTAGCACTGCTGAGGGTTGTTGTGACCCAAGGGGAGGACCCAGCACTTGGCCTTGTCAAACTTTGTCAGATTGGCCTCAGAACATCAATCCAGCCTGTCAAGACCCCTCTGTAGGTATTATTTCAATAGACATGTTAATATGGGCCTACCTTTGACCTGGAAAAGAAATACAGGAAGCAGGTGATTGTATATCATCTCTAGATGTCATGCTGGTGACTGTTCCTACATCCTTTGGAATTCACAAACTCTAATTTAGAGGAAAAGCAAGGGAGGATACAAGCTTGGTTTACTTTTCATAGGTCTACACTGACAACCAAGGAGCTTTTGGTAACTACGTAGATCCTCTGTATCCACTCAGAGTTTTCCTGGTTCTTTACTATTTTCTAATGTCTTGACATTAGACGTGTATATTCTTGAACTTTCAGAGTTAAAATCCACCTTAAATTACTTTGGTCCAGGGGTCTAAAGTTGTAATTTTGCCTTTGATTTTTACAGACATTGTTATATTTCTAAAGAGCATCAGAAAGAAAGTAATTTTGCCCTTCAGCTCATTCTTGGTGAACAATAAGGGCCCTGTTCTTGCCTTTACTTCTGGTATTCACTTATTTTGAAGGCTTCAGCAAACCAAAAAACTCTAGTTGGTTCAATAGCATAACCTTGGGAAGCCTTAAATGTATTTCCAACATGTCTGTTTTGGCAATCTTTTCTTCTTTTGTAGCATGATTTATGTTTGTGTTGTGTTAATCTGTTTTAATTAGAATAAGGTTTTTGATTCTGTAAGGTCATAGAAAGTAGTCTCTTAATCTTTATGGTTTGAATCTTGGAGCAAGTTTACCTCCTAAATTTCTTTTCCATGCAATAATTTATTTAACCTCTATAAGGTGAATGGGTTTTGAGAGCTCCTTTCAATTGCACCAGGGAATTGGAGGGATTGTTCCTTGTCTAGATTATTATACTCTTTCAGCTGTCCTTCAAGGAAATTCCTTGCTCATGTCGATGATGTGACTGAATTTATTATTCATGAGTATCAGTATTCCTTTGAGCAGACTTCTTCGGTTAGGATTAATAGGGGGAAAGTGAGAGAATCCTGCTGGGGATTTAGCTGCCCTCCTGCCCTTTATTTTGCTAGGAGGTTTATTGTCAGAGTGGCTTTGCTATACCAGGAATAATGCTGGGTCTTCTTGACCTGTTCAGTCAAATGGGGAAGGCAGAAATGTTGGAAGAGAAGTCACAGTGATGGCAGAAGTACTTGACTAACACTGTCTTCCAAGGACAAAGGTTGCTTAAGAATAATTTGGTTATGTCTGTTCATAGCAGCACTGCATTCTGTACACTTAGATTCCCTCTCTGCTTATATCTTTAAAGAGCATGTAGAAGTTCTTTATAATGTTATTTTGGAAGAGCTATTCCATTGCATGGGGATGACACCCATCTGCTGAGAACTGTCTCTGTGTTAGCATGCTACTGTTCTGCATACTTGGAATCAGTTTCTTTCTTTTCATTTTTTCTTTTCTTTTGTCTCCTCTGGTAAATCAAGAGCTCAGGTTTGATTTGAGAGTTTTGGCTGAAGATTTTCCTTGTTTATGTCAAAAGTTGTATGAAGGCCTGGGTGTTTTTTACGCTGAGGCAGTTTGAACTCTGACCGACTGCAGAAAGGGGCATAGGTGTTATTCCTAAATGCGAGATTACTTATTTGCAGCAATATAATTGACTTATTTTACCTTTACTTCCTGTGAATTATCAATGGTATTTTAATTTTTTTCAGCTTTCTTTTCATTCAGGTTAGTAATTTCCATCAGTTTGGTCAGAAAGGACCGAACTACTGGCCAATTTTACCAGACTAGATTATTTTCCTTTTGAGCAATCTTATCTGGACTAACCTGTGTTATCTGTTACCAGGACATTCAGAAGTGCCTCTTATTTTTTTCATTTCAAAGGTGGACTGTTTTATAAAATACTACCATCAGTGAGGGGAAAAAACCATGTGCCTTTCCAGCTGTGAAGGAACTTATTTTCACTAAATCTTCCTCTCAAATACAGTTGTACATTGTTTAACTTCACAGCTGTTCATGGTTTGTTAAGACCATTTTCATATGCTTCACATCTACCCTGAACTGCAACTATGATTTGCTTCAGGGTATCTTCCATTCTTATGTCTGTTTTTTCACAGGAGGTAACTCTTTTTATTGTTAAATGTTGTGGATGTGTAGACATTAAGTACCCTGCAAACATTAGCACAGTCAGTGTAAACAATTATTTTGGAAAAACCAGTGATACAATTTTTTTGATTATCACTTTTTAAATAATGGGTTTTGATATTTTTTATCTATTTTAGGTTTAGTTTGCATATATTCTACTCTTATAAATCAGTTGACTACCCAATTAGTTTAAAGTATACTTTGTATTACAGTTTTAAAGTTAAAATTTCCTATAAATATTTAAATAATCTTGTGTATCATTTTCTTTTTAGACTTTTTACATCAGTCCGATACAGTATGCTAATATTTGTGAAAATGTCTGCATCTTAAAATATACTTGGGACACATATTTACTTAGTTGTAATACATTAAATAACCAAATCATTTTAAAAGGTTGATAGAGAGTTTTAAAATGTTCCAGAAGTTAGTCATGGCATCAGTATCCTAGGATATTAATTTCTAAGACCACTTTTTACATGTGTATATAGACAGCTTGCTTAAATATTCCAGGATCATATTAACTTCTAATCAAACATTTGTTTTCTATAATGCATTTTACAGATCTGTGGCATGCCTTGCATTTCCTGCTTCCAGGCTATATAATTTTGATTGTGCCTGTAGTTTAACAGATTTTGTTTCTCTGCTCCCAGCTTACCAAGTAGTCCAGATGGCCTTGTACAGCTGCCTGCCTTTTCATTATTTACCCTCCTCCCTCTCTTTGTGTCATCTACAAATATATCCACTACAAGCAGTGATTCTATATCTCCTTTTAGATCACTGCTGAAAATGTTGAATAACATTAGACTTTACATTAGTCCCAAGGGACTCCTGCTAGAAACACTCTTATTCAGCTTTGATTTTTCATTGATAACTATGTTAATTAGCTATTTCTCAATCTTTTTAATTTTCAGTCCATGAAAATGTATGGCCATTCAATTTTTTTTTTCAATAAGAATGTTCTGTGAATGCCTTATAGATGTCTAAATATATTATCTTCTTGCAGCTGCTTCTATCAACTCAAGTTTTAAACTCTTGAAGCAATGAAATCAAGTTTGTTTAACAGATCCTCACGTCTTAAGAAATTTTATTGACTGACAAAAATTATGCTGCTTTTGCTGGTTCTCAAGCATCTGTTTGTAAGTCATCTTTCCCCTGTTTACTGTGGGACTAAAGCTAGATTAACAGTCCTTGACCCATTGCATGTGCATTTTTTGAACCTTATTTAGACTTTAAAATTATTCATCCTCATGCAGTTCCAGAGATTTTCTAAAAATTAACTTCTCTGCCTTCCTGGATCATCTAAAGCTTATTGCAGTTGCAAGTTGTCCAGGCCTAAAGACTGCATATGATTTAGAAATTGGTAGATCTCTTACCAATGGTTTAGAAAATGATTTTTCCTCCTCTTTTCATTCTGCTTTTTAATAAAATAAAGAACAGAAGCATTTGTTAAAGGTGACTGCCTTTTATGCCTCTTAAAAAAATTCACAGTAAAAATCTACTAGTAGATCTAGATCATCTCTATATTTTCTTTTGTTCCTAATAAGGTGAATGAACAATTTGTTGCTGCCTTTAACCTTGCTAGCATGGATTCTACCTACCTTATTTTTCTTCACCATTAAATATTCTCTACTATATATCTTCTAATTTATATTGACAGAAATCTTTTCTCCATTTTTATTCTGGTTTCTTGAGGAACAGGCTGACAAAATCAGTGTGTGTGTGTGTGTGTGTGTGTGTGTTTGCCTGACATTGAAAGCTTTTTTACCCACTGGATGCAGAAATTTTCGCAAAGGATGAGTTTTCATAATTCTTGAATGTGTGTGCTGTTACAAATGAAATGAAAAAAGGTAGCCAGAAGAGAGGACAGAAGGAGCTGTTTAGTGCCTCCACAAAGAGAAGCATTGCTGTAATGTCTTATCAGAAACTTTAGAGCTGTCTTTAGTTTAAACCAGAAGAAAGACCACAGTGGAGGAGAAGGGAAAGAAATCCTCTTTTATTCCTTCCCAGTTTCAGTCCTTCATCCAAAGCATTCTAGTTATGAACCTGGAATAGTCCTCAACTTACTAACCCCTGAAACTCCATATGCTGACCACCTAAAGCTTCCACAGCTGTTCTCCCTGAACAAATGTATTTTCCCTCACTGTGAAATCTTTCCTGTGTTCTTAATATGCACAACTCTGCTTCAGAAAGACAGTGAGAGCATCACACACCCAATGAGCTGCTACAGCCCAAGCCACATGGGTAGTGTGTGCAAATTACAGTGGTTATTGTCCTATGACATTGTGTATTCTTACCGCTTAGATTTCTGTATGAGTTTTTTTCTGCAGCTTCAGTCACAAGATTAACTTAAGATGCATGAGTAATCTCATTAAACTCAATAAAATTACTCAGTTGCTTACTATGCATTTAAGTAGTTTGCAGAATCAGCATTAAAATAAGAGACAATCCATAGACCTCTCCACTTCTCATATATAAAGTTCTGGGAAGGGGAGGGGGACTTAATATAAAAGCTGAGAAAACCCCTAAGAATCTTGTCCTGTGCAATAAAGTTGAAATGCTAAGATTTGATATGCAATGTATTAAATGCTGATGTATTGGTCTATCTATATTATTCTGTTTGTATATTATGAACATTACAATATTGTCTAAAAGTATCTCCTAACAGCCTTTTCAAGTCATCTAAGTTGCATTTGCTTGTATTGATCTTGTGTA
Source organism: Grallaria varia (assembly GCA_013396735.1). Classification (NCBI taxonomy): domain Eukaryota; kingdom Metazoa; phylum Chordata; class Aves; order Passeriformes; family Formicariidae; genus Grallaria; species Grallaria varia. The sequence goes on along the minus strand of VWZG01010968.1, from coordinate 376,132 downwards.
TATTACTGTGACACCTCTTCCGTGATTCTGTTGTGCTTTTGCTTTGTAACTTCTCCCAATACATTACATGACATGAGAGAAATTCAATCAGTTGGAGTTAGAAAAAGCCAGGGTAGGATATGTAGATGTATGGAATTCATGTTAATGTTTTTGGTTGTGTTTCTTTAAGCAAACATCCGCCTTAGTTTAGTATTTCAGTGCATCTCTGAAATATTCAGTGTTTTAAAAAAACATATAGTCCTTATAAAGGAGAATAAAAATAAAAAAAATCACTGAGTATTAAAGCCAAAAAGGATCCTGACACAGAGAAATTAGTATTCTATTAGTATTATTATTAGGTTTGTGTGAAAAAGAATGCACAGTATGTTGTGTCTTATGTCCTGTGGCACAGTCATTACAGTTTGTCCTGCTACATCAGATCACCAAGATTGTGAATAGTTTAATAAATAATCTTTCTGACATAGCTTGTGTTTTAATTTAGTACATTCACTTTGAGTCACTTAATTAGCATGGAAATATGTGTTCCTGTATTTAAGTGTTTTGCCAAGAGTAAAAGAAGTTGGTGTATCGAATAAGTATGATTTAATATTTCACAGACTTGTCTTCTTTCTAGCAAAATTATCACTCTGTTTTACTTGTAATTCCGCTTGCCTTAATAGACTATTTTGTCAGTGCACAGAGTGGCTGTTTAATTCAGGTTGCACTGTAGATGAAAAGAAACACTGGAGTTTGGGTTGCAAGACAATAAACAAGATATTGCATAGTATCTATTCATAGTACTGCAAACAAAATATAGTATTTCAATACTTGCACATTATTCTGCTGCCTGTGTTTGGGCTGTTGGTAAATACCATTTTAAGGAGAAAAAAATAGGTTTTTGTGATATGTTGTTAAAATTTCGAAGTTCTTGACTTTCTGCTGAGGTGGTATAAACTGACATGACTAAAGGAAAATGCACTGAAACCCTGATCACAGAGATTAGACAAAAATTTGACCTTGTTGTCTCAGTCATTTCTTTAATGACAAGGAAGACATTTGTGTCTTTAAAGTAACTTTACAGGAGAGAGTGAGTTTTGTTTCCTTTTCTGAGAAGGAAGCCCCCTGGAGGGCAGTGATGTAAAGCTAACTCGTCCTCAACAATGTATTGTTAGGGGTGCAATCACAGGTTTCACACAGGCCTCTCATGGGTTAGGATGTAGCTTCTCCTTTGAAAACTCTGCCTCAGTGGCAATGCTGGGAAGGAAACTGCCTTTCAATGAGTCTTGCTGCATCTCCAGAGAGTGAAGAGAGTATCATCTGTGTATTCAGGACTACTTCTACTATGCCCTTCAATAAATATACCATACCTCTTGCCATCTGCAGTCCCACCTCATCCAGCTACCAGGGTAGAAGAAGGTTTGCTGTGATGTTCTTTTTCCATAAAACACTCTTCATCAACACATGCCATTGCTTTTCACCTTGAGCTGTGTATGTTACCCCTATGTATTTTTTTTATCCTTTGCTTTCCAGACAGCCATCGCTTGTGTATTTGACTCATGGAAGACAACCTTGACTTCGCTGTGTTTTTAAAAGGGACATGGGTGCTGTAGTGCTCTGGATCACCCTGAGGTACCTGAAGCACTATACAAAGTTAGTCTAAACCATTGTATTTGTTGGGTGTTTGAAAAAAAATCAGCCACTTATGCTTGATGAGTAAGTCCAAAAGTGTACCAGGATAGACTTTTAGTCTTACATTTGAGAAGCAAAAGTCAGCTATAAGGTTTATGTTTATCTATTAAAAAGGCAGATTTTAAGGTTCCTGAAATCAATGTCTTAAAATTGCTCAAACATTGAATGATATGCATGAATAATTTGACTGTTTTGTTAAATGTGCAAAAGTCAAGTTATTCTTGCAGTGAGAATCATCGTAAATCACCAGCAATTTACTTTGTTTCTGAAAACCACAGGCATCAATTCACAGACAAGATTAGACCTGTTACCATACACATGTGACATCTTTTTGATTTAAACTGTCGTTCTGAAAAGCCGCTTACTGACAGCCAGAGTTTGGCATAGAGTTATAAAGTTCACTGAAGAATTCCTTACCACTGAGTCTGAGCCATTATTTCTGCTTGGTTAGAGAAGAGCACATAGACCTACCACAACTGAAGTATCTATGCATGCAAATTAGCACTTTCAAGGGAAATTTTACCTTGTATTTTTGACCTTCATGTGCTGCAGTGGTGTATCGTGCTGTGATGACATTTTACATTTCATAAACACAGTATTGTATTTCCAAAATATCTTCTTTCTTCTGAGGTATGTCAGAAATTCTGACTATAAGCGCTACAGATAGCTGGCAGTACAGTGATATGCAGTGGCTTCATTGTTTTGTCTGTTCTCTGTAAGTGATGTTTATCGAAGTAGTTTGTGAAGATGATCTGTTGGGTTCCAGCATATTATGTTGAGCTAGAGGGGGGAATATTCATCTTTGCTTACTGTGGTTTTCTTTTAAATTATCAACTAGACTGGAAGTCTTCCTACGAGCTCAGTGCCTGTTGCATTTCCACGGCATTCCATGCAGTACGTGACCTAAGGAATAGATTTCACCATTGCCTTAGCTGCCTTCTCTTCCATGTCATGGGAGCAGTTTCAGTATAAGTGATACCTTCATTGTCATTCTCTAGTAACCTTCAGAAAGGAGCATGCACTTGGACATGTACTCAGTGTTTTGGGTTGGTCTGATTTGGAGTTCCTTTCCCCATAGCAGTGCTCACAGTGCTGGGCTTTGCACTGGTAGCTAGAAAGGTGTTGGTAACACCCCAGTGTTTCGGCTTCGGCTGAGCAGAGCTGGCACAGCATCAGCACGGTCGCTCAGCATTCCTTCCCCAGTGAAGCGCAAATCCTGGGAGGGGACACAAGTAGGCCAGCTGACCCAAAATAACCAAAGGCATATTCCATACCATACGATGTCAGCTCAGATATAAAAGTTAAGGGAAGGAGGAGGAAGAGGGAACATTCATTGTTTACAATTGTTGCCTGCTGAAGTCTTACTTCCCAGGAAGTGGTTGGACATTTATTACTAATGGGAAGTAAAGAATAAATCTTGTTATTCTCCTCTTCACTTATGCACATGCAAACTTTTTCTTTTGCTTCAGATAACTGCCTTATCTCAACCTAAGAGTAATTTTCCATCTTATTATCTCTCTCCTTTCCAGTTGGGAAGGGGAATGATAGAGTGGTTTGGTGGGAACCCAGTCAAGCCAAGGTCAATCCACCATGCTTAGATACCATGATGTTCTCCAGGACTTATTGACATCAAATAATTCCTGCTCAGGTTCTCTGTCTTGTAAATAGTTGCAAAGAATTTTCTAGCATAGTCACTCTATGAAAACCTGGCCAGTTTTTCAGGCTACTGGTCTGTATAAGTCCATGGTATAAAGAAGTCATTGCAGTTGGTGAGTCATCCAGGAACTGCCAGCACAGAAAAAGTGAGCTTTAATTTCTTTTGCTAAAATATGTTCTAAAGGTAAGATAAATATCTCCAAAAATTTTTGCTGGAAGTTTCAATCCTAAACTTCATTTTCTGTTATCAGGAAAACAAATTATTCTTATTAAGGGCATGACATCCCTAGGTTTTACATGAATTATTTTGCAAAAAGAATTTTTGCGTTAAAGAGTTGCAATAACTCTTGGAGGAGGAAGAAAACGAGTCAGCCTAAATTTGCATTGTCTGGAAAATCGTGGTTGTGGTGTCCAAGTGGGTAAAACCAGAAATTAACTGCATTGACAGGAGGGTCTTTCCTTTGCCATTACTCTGTCCATACACCAGACTGTTCCTCCCTACCCGATGGACTCAAAGAAGAATGTCTCATAGTGCTGTTTAGTTGGAAAATTATTTGGCTAATATGATTCTGACATGTGAAACCATTAAACTGCAAAGTGGTCATAAACACTGCAGAACATTTGAGGAGGTGCACTGTAACTTGAAACTTCACAACATTTTCAGAAGAATGTCTTGGGAAAAGAGTCTGACTCATATATAAGAAAGAGACAAAGGGAAAGATGTGACCACTGGGATCTGAATTACGTGTGCATTGGAGAAGATTCAGAGACAGTTCTGTTCACCTATGTGATCCAGGGATGCCTAGGAACTGATGAGCACTTGTGTTATAGACAGGTGGTAATGAGGCAATGGAAATGTGTGGCAAACCTAGCAGAGAAAAGAGTAAAAAAAAAAGTAAACAAGACAAACTACAGTTGTTACAGTCAGGTGACAGTTTGGTCTTCTGAAAACTACGTGATCCTCAGGCATTGCCACCCCTATTACTGCAGCCAAAATGGTGAAAGGTTGCAGTCAGTATGCATCTTGGGGAACACAGCTACTGACAGTGGATTTGACTTTGTTTATATGGAATTAATGGATACTCTTGCAGTGTAGCAGTGCAATAGTGAACTCAGTGTTTTCTGTGCGCTCTATTGGTATTAGTACCCATGTGTATTAGTATTCACTTCCAGAGATAGCCTGGGATTCCAGGACCTTCTTCAGTTTTTCCAGGTGGAGTTGCCTTTGGATTTCTGCTTTTGTGAAGTATTTGGTGAGGAGGAGAAAAGCAAGTTATGAGGCAAGCAGAAAAGACAAGCATCAAGGAGGAAATCAATTTTCTTTCTTCATACTTGAACAGCTTTGTAGGAAGAATGCACTAAACCAGTCAGGTTGTAACACAGATAATAGTAGATTCTGGGATATTTCATTACAAATAATTTCTTTAGAATATTTATTTAAAAATAGAGGGGGAAAGAGAGGGAATAGAATTATCTTTCTGTAAGTAAAAGTACGGTTTCAGGGGGAATCTGGATTATTCATCATATCAGGCTAGATAGGGTGTTGAAAAAAGGTCAGTTAACATATGGGGATCTAATTGTCCCTAACTGATATTTTAGCTGCTTTCTCACTACAAAAAGTCTCTAGTCTTTGATTTATTGAAAATACAAAAACTTATAGCACACTTTCTTGCTATAACATTTTACTGATGTATCTTTGATTTATAATTCAGTTTCAGTGCCCCAAGTCTATACACGCATATACACAGAAAGGTTCCTTTCTCCACTTTCTTTATTAAAGGTCTCTTAGTTTCTGCGAGGTGGGTGTACAGTCCATGTAGTTCTCTTGTCTTTGGGGGAACGTCAGTCAAGTTGGCCGGGATGAGACCTTGTGACAACACGAAGTGGCCGCAGTGCTAATGGCAGTACAGAGTTTTGCTGTTGTTAGATCTCCTGCCTCACATGTAAGTACAGCAATTCACCTCACTGGGTGCTAATATGAACTACGCAGTCTCCTGAGGAATTCAGTCATGCTCCTTTGTAGATAAGCAAGGCAAGAGTAAATTTTTCCTAAAGGTGTCCTAGAATCCTTTTTTTATTCCTTGTGTTTCAAATCAGCCTGCTCCAAAGTAGTATCTATTTTCATCTTTGGTTTGTCTGAATGCCAGCCTTCATTAAGTTTTTCCCAAATAGGAAAACTATGACAGTTCTTTAGTAAGTTACTGATTTTCTTTCCCTTTTTAATTTCCATGATCAAGAACAGAATATGTTAGAACTTCATCACAGGAATTAAAAAGTGAAGTGGTCAGTGGATACAGATTGTAAGTCCATTATTTTGGTATTGCCTGGGTTATTTCATAAGTCAGTTCATTCTTACATAAACCGGTACCAAGTGGCCTGTGAAATCTTCCACCAGCTTTTGATTTTTTCATAGGTATTGAAAGGCAGCTTTAAATTGTGCCTGCAATAGTAAGTATTTTATCAACTAGACCTCAAGTCTGGAGTATCTACGGACTGCATGCTATTCGCAAAGTCATAAGACCCAACCTGATAACAGAAGTATTACTTTGAGTTATGTGAAAGAAACACAGTTCCTTTGCTTAGACTCTCTTTTAAAAAATAACATAAAAAACCAACCTTCTCATTAATAAGTGACTGAATTCAAATTTCTAGCTCTTTTGAACTGTTTTAATCAAGCTCTATTTCCACTGTTGAATCTAAATAACGTAGGCTGCCAAATTAATTTTTGTAAACACATTTTAGAATTGTTATTAAATGCTTTGTTCTCATGTGTGAACTCATTTACTTTGTCTATCTGATGCTCTGCAAGTGCAAATCTCTCCAAGTAACTATCCCTGAACTGTTTGCTATTGGTCTCCGTCTCACCTTTTGCAATAACTTATGCAGTTCTTGGCCACCTGATATTAACAAATGCAAGATATTTAAACACATAGTTACAAGTACTAAATAGCACCACAAAAAAGAAATAAGCATGAGACAACATTAAATTATTACTGTGCTTATTGCCCAGTCTCATGTATAAATATTTGACTCAAAAAACGATTTGTTTAAAACCTGCTTATTTGGAAGAACTTGGTTTAAAAAAGTTAAATGCAGCATTGTGACTTAATGTATCCTAACAATACTGTTGATGATTCTTTAATATTTCTCAATGTATACATGCACTGCATCTGGTTTTGTTCTGAGGATGATGCAGTTAACTTTTAATGTGAATTTAGTATGTTTCAAAGTAACTTGGTATCCCTAGTTTAAAAATGTGGTGTAAAGAAAAAGCAGTCCTGCAGAGGAACTTCTCCCTATTTGTTTCATTACCATTTGGAATGAAAACATGTCAAACAATGTAATCAAAGCAATAATAAGTCATGAGTAAAAGTTTAATAATTACTGACTTGTTTGAAGTTCCCTGGATTTTTGAATGTAATTAAGAAACTGAGCAGCTTCTCATGGTATTCTCTAACAGTGGAATATCTAAATGATGCTTTAAAATGCTCTGGGACACATAATTTATTACTTGTTGTTACTACAAGTTTCTGACTCTTTAGCTTTTTAGAGGCTTTTTTTCGTGAATGCAAGAAGGATCTTATCTGCTTCCATTAAAAGAGCAATAATGGAACAAGTAACTTTGTGGAAAACTCAGCTTTGTACAAACTGCTTTCTGCTATCTGTGGATTTCTGTTTGAGTATGTCAGACATCATCTTCCCCTAGAATCTCTGAGTGCTCTCAACCCTGGCATTTTATCATCAGTTTTTCTCCTGGAGAATGTAAGCCACTTTGACATCTTTCTATCAAATATCTTTCAGCGGCATGAGTCATCCAGGGTCAATTCACTAGGGAAAAGTGCTTTTTGATGAACAGAAAAGGTTAAAAATTGACAAAAAAATATGAAAAACCATGTTCTTAATTTCACTAGTTTGGGATTACAAGATCTTTATGAAAATAACCAAGTTTAGAGTGAGTTTTAGGATGTGCTTTAATAAACTAGTTAAGTAATTTTGTCATGTGTTGCTTTGGAGCATATTGTGTGAACTCAGGAGTTCTGCTATGAAAGTGGAAGATAATATTATGAGTGAAAAGCAGGATGTAGTAGTGGTTGTTGGCTTCACATGAGGGTGGACAAAGGATGTGGTTTGAATTTAGGTTGTTATTCTCTTGATCCAAACTTCCAATGCTTATTCCATCCAATCAGTAATCTTTGTACACAATGTAGGAGCACGTGTCCGAAGATAGAGAGAACACTATAAATTCACCCTGTCAATTTTTTTTGCAAGTGTTGGGTAGTACTTCTGTGTGAAATACCTTACATAGAAAATTTAAGTGAATAATATTTGCATTTTCTACATAAATATCAAGCCTTACATTGCATTCTGGAGAGGAGAGAAAGATCAAGAAGATGTGTAAGCAGAATTCCTGATTAAAATTATGTTTCAGCTGGAACAGACTTGTTAAGGGACCATGAGCTCAAGTCTTCAGGGTGTTGGTCTCCAAAGACCACCCTTGGTCATAACGTGGTTCCTGACCACTGGCTATCACAAATCATGTCTTCACAGTTTTTCTCCAATTAGTGTTTTTTGGGGGGTATAATTCATAAATTTTATATGGTAATGATAAGTTAGTGTTTGGAGGGGTTAATGTTTATATAAAAGCTTCTAATGCTTAGTTATGTGTCCTTCATATAAGGAACTGTTGTACATAACATGCAAAGTCTCCTCTGGGGCACACTAAGCAGCAGCCCTACTACTGCTAGAGCTGGAAGAGAGTGAAAAATATCATTTTAATTTTCCTAAAGCCTGACGATTTCCCAGCCATCAAGCTGCTGACACACCTTTTCTATACTGAAATTATGGATGTATCAAACTGTGGTCTTAGAAAGGCTGAAATTTGCATACTTTTTTTCAGGTCAATGATTAAAGTAATGAAAAGTGCAAGTTAGTCATTTGAGAACCACAAGATACATTTGCCTGAAAGGTCAGGTAAATGGAGGAGCTGGTGCAGAAAGCTGTGAGGTTGGGCATTAATTCCTGTGAGTTTCTTGGTATCGATTGCACAGATCGTGACTGCTCATTTGTAGGCTAGAAGGCAGATATGCCTCTTTGCAGGCTACTTGTCTCCTTTTGTTTCTTAATTAATTTCACAGATTTGAAAACCTGTGGCAAAGATATTGGCCTGTTAATTAGGTCAGTCTTTAGCAGGGAGGTTTTGATGTCTTAGGGGTTTTTTTCCAGCACAGTTAACAGCAGTTTTGTTAAAATTTATGCTTGTTTTTCTTTTGCAAAGTTGCCTATCATTGAAATAGTTATAATGATGTGAGGAATAAACACATTCTCTGCTCAGTAACCATATTAGTGTTAGATTTCAAAGAAAAACAATTATTTTAAAATTTTGATTTTTCTCTGGATGTCTTTAACCTGCTGCTTTATACACATACATTAGTATCTTACATGGGAAAAAATGGGGTTTTTTTCTTCTTTATTTTGAATATCTGGCCATATTTTGAGTGACATAAAATATTGTATCATGGTATTTTGATGCAGATTTCCTTGGCACAGTCAGTTTTCTCTGATGACTGGGCAGTGTTTTTCCAGAACAATGGAAGAGATGTTTTATTATTTTTAAGAGTTAAAAATATAATAATAATTAAGGCATAGCTAAAAATGAGAGAAGAGGCAAAGACGCCATTGAAAGATATACTTAGGTTTCTAATTGAGTGTTTTGTGAGGACGAAGTTCCCTTTTGGTGTAAATTAATTTTCTGGTTTGGTGTTTACCTTAGATTAGAAGACAACTATTCACTTTTTATTATTTTCTAATAGTTTGTGACTTCATGATAAAAAATACTAATAATATCCTTTTTTTTGGTGTTAAATTCTGAAGAAGTTAACACTAGAAATCAATAATGTAATCCTATATGTGTTGACATCTCATTCTGTGTGCTATGTGCAGCCCTTGCAGTTCACACTCAGTGATGTAACCTTTCATTACCCCTCATATTTACATCCTTTACGTCACTAAAACTAGCATTGCTTTATTTTAGCACATTTTTACATCCTTTATGTCACTAAAACTAGCATTGCTTTATTTTAGCACATTTTTATGGTAGCAAATTATATTTACATCAAATAGATGAGAAGAATAAGTCAGAAAACAGGAGTGGATTTATTAGAAGGATAAGTGATCCCTCTACAGTGTTAAGTGAGAAAATGTTTTCACTTCATAAAATATTTGTTTTGAATCTCTCTTGGGAGAGGTGAACACAGACAAATGCAGTGGGCATAACTGTTAACATACACAGACAAGAAAAGCATTTTTAAAATTGTCTCCTTTTTTTCCTCCTTGAGGTGCTATTATGATTTTCCTTTAGGAAATATCCACAATACTATGTTATTTTAAGGTAACTGGAAGGGGTAGAAAATATTGTTGGAACCTGAACATCTTTTAAATCAACTACTCAGAATAAAGGAATCCATTAGAAAACACTTATGTGAAATCTGTGAGTAGCTACACTTACGTATACTGACTCAAGTGCTGAACTAAGCTCCTTATTCTTTCCTGGAACAGCTAAAGAATATGTTTCCACACTTTGCTCACATTTTCTGAAAAACATTGTGATTAGGGAGAAAGATTGAATATATAAGCTCCCTCAAGCCTGAAATTACATGCTAGTTTTAATAAAATGATTTCTACCTTTCTCTTGTGCATTTTGTGTTTCTTTTTTTCCATACATTTAAACCTTTCTAATTTTTGTACAACTCAGAAAACGTTCAGAAAATCTCTTATTTGTCTGTCAAAGAAACTTTGATAATTGACAATTTTATTTCAGTGGCATTGCTCTTACCATTTTTAATAAATCTTTACAGATTTCACAGTTGCTGTATTTCCTTCATTATTTTTTCCTCAGGGTTTTCAGATGATTTTCTTCCTCTTTCCAGACACACTATAATATAACAAGTCTGTTGGATAAATCTTGTAAATCCACTAGTTGTGGCCAGAGCAATGAGAGACACAGCCAGTTCATTTTTCCTAGGCCAGCCAAGTGAAGCAGAAAAGAAAATAATCCAGAAACAAGTAGTGCCCAATGGTTCCTCCTGTTAAGGCTGTTTCCATTTTATGAGCTAACAGGTATAAGGGGACTGGATTAAGAAAAGTGAGCATAAAAGACATACTCAGTCACCAAACTCAGTCTTCTGAATAACCAGTGGTCCTGTCATACTTTCATAAGCTAATCAATTATTGTATTTCATATGATTGTGTGATCCACTGTTATTTTCTTTTGCCATATCACAAAATACACAGATGTTACGATCCTCGTACCCCAAAATCATTTGCAGTTGTGAATTTTGGATTTAGTGGACTTCTCTTGATCCTAAACATTTTTTATGATCTCATGAAAACCCCTTAATCATCTTATCTCTTTTTTCCCCTCTTTCTCTCGCTTCAGCATTGTAACTGCACAGAGACTCTTACCCATGGTATCTGCTTTATAATTTCAGGACACAATTCCACCTAACACCGGAGACGAGCAACTTCTCACAAACTAAGATTTTTATTTCCAGCAAAGAACCATCAGACTGTCTTAAAAAAGAAAAAAAATCAAACATCTGAGTCTTTTTCAAATAAGCAATTGTTCACAACCTTGTGAAAAGTGTCTGTAATAGTTGTGTGTCATTGGCTCTTAAATTTACCTGTACCAAGGGTCTGCAGATAGATCTGATAAGGTTACAGCTGAGCCAGGATGATTATATCATTTTATAGGACTGTTCAAGTGTTACATTGCTGCAAGGGAAAACACTCTTTTTGTGAATTCAGAGGTAACTGTAAAAAAAATCACCAAGAAAAATCAACTTTTTTTCAGTACTTTCAATACTGAAATAGAAGTGTTAATTACAAGCCATATCTTTGCACGAAGTGCACCAAGTATATAACTTTAATTCTTTCTCTCACAATAGAAATATGGAAAGTTACAGCTCATCACTTTTGGGATGAGAAATGAGAAATGAAAAACAAAGAGAAATTGGCAAGTTAAGACATGGCATAAGTGATCTTTTATGTGTGTTGGGGAAATATTAAATACACTCTTCTCTATCCTAGGGTCACACAGAATGTGCTGTGTACAAGACTTTTCTGCTTTGCTTGTAGGCATAGGAAATTAAGAATATAAAAATAAAACCTGGACTTTCAGAAGAATTGAAGGATGATGTTGCTCCTTCTGTGTCAGTACTGTTGCCTGTGGTCAAATATGATTAGGACCACTGTGTTCAGATATAGCTCAAAGTTACATTGTTTCATCTAGTACATTCTGGGTTATAGCTCTATCTCTGACTTCACTGAAGAAGGGGTAAATATGAAATGTAAAAATAGTTTTTCCTACGGTATCATCTTTTTTTTTTCGGCATTTATGCTACAAAATAACTGTTTCATATTGAATTAATATTTGGAGTAATTCAGTATTTCAATAAGGGTAGCTCAGAAAATATTTTAAAAAATGAAGTATTTATTATGATGAGCAGAGCTTCGTATGCCTGTGGGAAGAATACCTTCATGGATAATTTAAGAATTTCAAACTAAGTAAATGGAAAACTATAAATTTTTCTATGAAATAACATCTGTACCTGAAATCTGATAGTCTTGTCCCGAATGTGTTGCTGTAACATCCCAAGGACTAACAGGCCAGGCTCATGTCTCTTGTTGTCTTTTCTGGTCTGGAGATCAGAGTGACCACATCCTGTGTTGAGCCATGTTCTCCATTCTTGCTGAACCTCTATGACATTGTGGTCTGTAGACAGCTGAAGGCGATAGGAGGAACAAACTACAGTCGCTGTTAACATCGAAATCATATTTCAGAATCCTTTCTTTACCACTTAAATTGTTACCATGAAGCTGATGGTTGGGGATGTGTGTGTGATTTTATTCCTGTATATTGAGCCTAAGATGTCACCAAACAACAGGTATTTTTCACTCTTCATAAGTGAACAGAGCACCCCTATAAAAATAATTTTAACAGGGCTGTTTGAAAAATGTGTTTGAACAATTCTGTAAGCAATTCAGTTTTAAGTTTTCTCACCTTCAGCATCTTTGGCTTTTTTATTTATCTAAACTACTAGATAAAGTAGTAAACAATCTATTTCGGTTCTGTTGGCAGCCTCCCTACCCATATGGGACTGCTTATAGAGGCGTGAATGGGTACTGAGAATCATTATTTGCTGGAACACAGCCCAGCCATTAGGGAGTAATTTTTAGCACTGGCTGAGAACTAATGAACTGCCTTTTAAAATGCCCTTTTTCAAATGCAGTAACTGGCACCATTCCAATGCTGACATAAGAAAAAAAATATTAAAAATGTATCTAAGATGTCATCCATATAGATGCACACACTTTCGCTACACTAATATAGCATTAATATGTTAAAACTTTTTATTAAGTTTGATGCAAGAATAAGACGTGATAAAGATTTTAAGAGCATTTTCTGGTATGTCATGCTGCTTTACACGAAGCAGAAGGAACCCCTGTGCACTGCTCCCATCAGGTGAGGTCCAAGATGCACTAAGTAGGTGAGAGGTGTATTGTACATACTCTTATGCCAGCTGGATAAGCTTGGTTTAGCATCAAGCAGAGACTACTTTGTAGTCTGGGTGGACATAGATGGGTATTGTAGCAAATTCTAAGTTTTCATGTTTGGTTTCTTCCAACACCAGATTCATCAGCTGAAAATCATCAAGCAGCAAGAGTGACTGCAAAATCCTCCCAAGATTTCATTAGTTCGTTTTTTTTACAGGTTTTTTCCCCCATTCTAGATTCAAAAAGTGAGTGAAAATTTGGGGATGCAAGTGTCTGCTTTTTTTGAAGTCATCAGTGATCAGAGCACTGAGCCAGGATGTGGGAAGAGGAGCTCATGGTCTAAACTGCTAGTGCACAGGTGGCACTGCCTCAGTCACAAGGGCTGTCTGTGGCAGCAAAACTTAAGAGGGGATATTTAAAATATTCCATGCTTTTACACCACAGAAATGCTGTATAAAAATCTTCAAACAGAGCTGACTTCTTCCTAGGGGCAGATACAACCCCAAATTTCTGAAAAAAAGAGTTGCTGCTGCACTGGACTGCTTGGTTTAGTGTGCTTTGAAAAAGATATATTGGAAGTCAAGCACCCTAGACACTGAGCATCCATTTAGTGGGCTGGCAATAGTGGAATACCTGCATTGGATGTCAGAGGAAGACTTTCTTGTGTATCACTCAGTCAGTGAGATCTGTCTCTGAGGGATTCAAGGGAGAGGGCACTATATTTTAACTCTTATGAATGGGAAAGAGGGGAAAAGATTGGAGGAACAAATCTTTCATTAATTAAGAGCCACCAGTCAAATGCCTTTCAGACTCCTTTCTCAAGCTAGGTTCAACAATCGCTTTCTTATTTGCTGGCTTTTATATATTATTTTGGCACTAAATTAATACGTAGGGATGCTGATTGCATTTAATGCCTTATTTGTAAGAGGTGTGAAAGCTGAAAGGGAAGGCAGAAAGATTTTCCACATCACTCCTGGACAGATGCTGTATGTAATGAATTAAAAACACAGAAATTAGGCACTGTATGAAAAGACAAAAAGAAAATTGTTGAAGCTGGTGAAGAATGGTTTTGCCTTGTCAATGAACAAGTATGACTTGACCTCTTCTTCCTTCTTATGATGGCAAAATAATCTTTCACACTTGGACAGTTCCCGGGAAAAGTCTCTTTCCCTTTTTTTAAAAGAGGGATGTTCTAACTGCGGGTCAATTGCCTTTTTGCCCCAAAGCTAGGATGGCAGTGTATGATTAATAGAATTGCCTACAGCCTACCTTCTTCAATAGTGGGCCTGAGTCTGATGATGCCATACCAAGTCTGAGATGCGTTCAAGAAATGAATGACAAAGAAATATATAGCAAAGGTGTAGGGAAGGGATGGATGGGGACGCAGCTGCAGCCATAAGTCTTGTGGTCGCTATCAGTCTCATTTCATGAATTCCTGTGCTTGGAGCACAAAACCTGGTTATCAGAAGACTAGATGAAAGGGTCAGATGTCCAAGTAGCAGTTGGTAGTGAAATAGATATATGACATAGCTGGGGTTTTATTACCTGCAGTTTTTTTTAAACAACCTTCAAACTAGGTAGTAAGCCCTGTGTTAAAAATGAGTCACAATTAATAATAAATGCTATCAGAGGAAGTGGGAATTAAGGGAGTGAGAACTGAGGAATTTTCAAGTTGGTCTAGAAAACACCTTAATCTCACAGTAAAACATTTTTCTAATATACCTGTATTTTGACCTTGCTACAAGCAAGGGGGAATAACCTGAAAGGAAATTTCCTGCAAGACTGAGACCACCCTGGAAAAGACTTTATAGTGGCATAGGATTCATATTTTAATGACAATAGCTAGTATTTTATATCAGCTTGCATAACCAAAGAAGGAAGGATTTGGGCCTTCCTTCTAGTTGAGTGTCTGAGGATTTTTGACAGTATTAAGAACAGTGTTAAAAAGTTGCACCATTAACTGTTATAACGCTAACACAGATTTTAAATCTGTCTGATGGACTTGTCTGCCCTGAAAAATCCCTGAAGGACGCTAAGATTTTAATTTATATTGCTTACTGTATCTTAACACCTACTATGGAAATCCTGGGTGCATAAAATATACAAGTTATTTCAGTTCACTTCCTACATGCTGATATCCACACCAAGAGTTAAACAAAAGTAGATAGTGTGCAACAGGCTGGCTCATTTTGGAGCAAATTCCCAGAAAAGGTATGCATTCCAAGAAGTCCTTCAGCTTCTGCTAAGCAGAGGCATTAACTCTCTCAAGAAACATTTCTGTGTGTCTAACAATTTCGGCTCATGATTATTAAGTAGCACAAAGTCTCAGCTCAGTTTTCCTGAGTGTCAGTTTCTCATAGAGTTACTTACTGCAAACCAGACAGAAGGAAATGTGCTCTTAGGCATTAGTGGATTACTGATTAACTTTTATTATTGGGATTAGGCCTTGTTCACTTAATCCAATAGCTGCAAAGACGTAATAAGGGAGATGAATGTAGCCTGTATTCTACAACATTAAGCTTACTCAGCAGGTCTTCTTAAAGAAATCTGACTTCCTGGGGATGAAATTTATCTTTACTCTATAGAAATGGGAGCCATTATGAGCACTAAAAATTTAGTTCCTACAGAATGATTTCTGCAAATATCTCCTTGGTTTCTGGCACCTTTTTTACTTCAAGTCACCAAATCAAACACTGTAGCCACCTAAATCTGTATAAAGACATTTTCATTTATTCTGAGAAAGTGAGGGTTGAAGAAGGACTGGCATAGCTGAAAGCATTCTGAATGTTGTTCTTTCTGTTGTCCCTCCCATTCCTCGATGTCTTTCAGATCTTAGACATGGAAGACCACTGTTAAACCTACCATTCACTTCTATGGTTAGGTTAAGATTTGCTGTTAAAGGATCTATACTGAGTTCCACTTCAAGGTTGTAGAGAGAGAAGACTATGAAAACCTTTTAAAGTTTTGGTATATTTTTACAAGTCCCACAGTATAAACCCCTAAGCAACTTGGTCTGATCCCATAGCTGGCCTTGCTAGCAGGAGGATGTTGGACTAGGGACCCCCTAATACACCTTTCAACCTGAAGTATTCTATGGTCCTATAATTAATATCATAATTTGTCTCACAGTCTCATTAATAAACTTTGTAAGTTGTACTTCTATGAGTGTTCTTGTTGTTGTTGTCTCTTCAGAAATCTGGAGTAAGGGAACAGTATTAATTACCATGTTTAGGAAGATGCCTTCTGTAAATGCGTTTTGTACCTGGTGGACTTCCTGGAAACTCAGTCATGCAAAATTTATCATAGAGGAATGTTCTATCTGTGATGTTAAACTTCCTTTTCTTAGGCCTCAAATGCTCCCAGGAGTTTAAAAAAAGGAAAATAAATAAAAATTAAAGAAAAAAAGAAAAAAACCCTAGCTGAGACCTGCAAAATTTGTCTTATAGCAATCTGAAAATATAGGAGAATCATCTCTCAGTAGTATAGACACTTCCAGGTTGAAGCCTTTTCTCATTTCTTTTGATTAAAGCTTCAAATCAATTTCTTGGTTTGTGGGTTGGTTTGTCTCTCAACACCTGAGTGAAATGTGTTCTTCAGTCTCTCATTAGGTCAGTCTTCACAAAATTGCAAGAGCCCTGCTACTATAGGATCAGCGATGAATGAAGAGGCAGAAGTGATACAGGAAGATGTGCAATGGTGTCTACTGCCTGGAGCCACCAGCTATTACACAAAACCTCTTCTGGTGCCCAGCTACTGCACTGGTTCCATTTAAAAAAAAAAAAAATTAAAAAAAAATTTGCCTTAGGTGTGGTATCTTCTCATAACACAGCATGCCAGTTTAGTAAGGCCACTTTCACAGCTGGATACCAAGAGCTGCTTTTGAGTCAGAGCACAGCAGGCTGCTTTTTTGTTCCCCTTGAAATAACATAAAGTAATGGTCATAACCCTTGGTCCTTACAACTACAATTTGTCATTCCTAAAAAAGAAGAAACCTCAGTAAGAACATCCACCCTCAACTACATCTTATTATTGGGTTTGACTGTGGCCACCCAGAGGTGGTGGAGGCAGCGCTGCCCTGCTCCTCTCAGATGCTCGTGCTGCTGTTCTGCTTCCTTCTGGTGCCACTGCCTTTGCCACTGCCCAGAGAAGTTTGTGTGCCTGTGCTTGTGCCATCAGTCGAAGAATTACCACTGCTGTGTTTTTGACCCGGGTCTATAAGCTTTGTAGTCCACACTGAAGCTCTAGGGATGGTTCTGGATGCAGGTGAACACAGAGCTTTACATTTCCCTAAAGTTAATCCTTGGAGGAGTTGTGACTGTTCTTTCAAATCTCAGCCAGTCTACAATGGACAGGCTCCTGCATGGAAACATTTGTCTCTGTGGCAACCTCACCTTCCCTTCTCACCCCAAACCTTTTCCCATTGCTGGATAACCCATTAGCAGAATCCAGACAGATGAATAGCCTCTCTTTACCCTTTTGTTGCTGGCACAGCATGAAACGAGTTCCTGATACAAACGTTGTAATCATCATTAGTTGAGTATTCCTCATTTTTCTTTTTAACTGATTAGACTCAGTGGACAGAAATCCTGCACAAACAAAGTGTGTGTTTTTGCTGATGCTTTCAAAATGAGGAATTATGACAGATACTCCAAACAGTATTGGTCTTAGTCATTTGGAACTGCTCTTGCTTCTGTAAAATGGGGGTGGTAATAAACCTCCATATCCCAAAGAAATTGTGGAGGTAGATTTAAAGCGTACCACCCTGACCAACATCCAGTACAAGTAAGTAGATCGATTGCAGTAAAGATTATGGACTAAATAACAGATATGAAAGGAAGGAGAGAATAATTAAACAAATACTTCTTATCAAGAACATAAATTCTTAAGGGGGGCAAAAAAGCATGTGTGCACAGAACTTAAAATTATATCAAATTCCAAGTGCACAAAAGGGCCAAGTAAAGACTGCATAAGCAAATTTAATTCTAGCCCTTAATAAGTTTTTATGCTTGATTTTGCAACATTCAGGTGCTTTTGACTTCCATGGAGGAGTTACCTAGAATGACTAACTTTGTAATTTAGGTTGCTCACTGGTGAAAATCAGAAAGAAGTACTGTCTTTAAAAATAACACTGGTAAATAATACACTTTGCTGTTTTGGGGTTTATGAAGCGTTAATGAGATTTGTAGAAGTAATTGTTATTTTAAAAAATCACAGCAATTTATTGTTGCTAATTACTCTCTTGTCACTGCATGTATTTAAGATTAATTGGAATGTCTGTACTCAGTAATGAGGTCTCATGTAGTTTACAGTGACTGACAACATCTCCCTTTATCTGTAAAATTAGCACACTGGAAAATTTTGTAAACAGGGCAGTAGCTCTTGGCAATCAAATTTTGAAAGTTTTACTTGATACAGTAGCCAGTGAGTTATGACTAAAAAGATCAGACAGTTCCAGCAGTTAATAATACCAATTAAAAAAAAGTCTGCAGGAATTGTCAGGAAGGTATAACTTGCACACACAGAAATGGATGTTTGGCTCCTATGTAGTCCGACTTATTATTCAGATAGGGGCTGGTTTCTCAGTATGATACAACACCATGAATTAAAACAGCTGCATTTCTCAAAGATTTATTTTTATCACTATTTTGCTACTGTAAATTTAGTTGTCTAAGGATGGATCCTGGGAAAGCAATCCTTTCATCTCCATCCAAAAAACTGTGAATAAATAATAGTAGGTGTCAATGACAGGGAGGATTGTGTTGTAGTGTGATACAAGATTTTTTCTGAAATGCTTTGTTTGTGTATACATGTACATACATGTTTGTGCATATGGATGTTTCTTTGGCAGCTTGCCTATTTCTGTGTTCACTTAAAAATGGGAACTTTGTGTCATTCTTTCTTGGATGCACTTATCAGGTGGGACTGATAAATAATCACTTATTTGTCAAAGAATGGGAAATGACTGCTAGAGGTAGAATTTGTTATTACTTGAATTAGAAACCTGGTCTTCCCAGCCACAGCCACATTTCTGGTGCTGGACACACACGAAAATCCAACCATGCAAAAAAATACCACCCTAGACTCCCTAACCTTTTTCACTTCTGCATTGCGAAATTGAAGCCGCACTTAGTAACTCTGCTAAAAAATAGTTGTTTTCTGTGAGCTCCTGATCTTCTACAGAATTGATCAATTAACAAGGAGGTCATTTTGCAAAAAACTATAGGGGTGTAAATTTTCATGTAGAGTTTGAAAAATTTACATATCAACCATTTAGTTTGCTTACTTTCTTTCTACTTCCATATATTTTGCAGTTGGTCTGTAAAACTTAGATTAGAATTGTCCATTTAATCAGAATTGTCTTGAGCATTTTTAGATGGTCCCTTAAATAAAACTAACAAGGTTGCAATATTGATGACCAAAAAATACAGTGGTTTATTATCTGCATATTTTCTATTTTTTCAGTGTTTAATTTTATAATTTCTCATAGTCTCCCCTCTCTTCTCAACTGGTGATTAGATGAACTGTTAGTACAGAAATTACAGCAAAATTAGCAGGCTTGCTATGAGCAGTACTTTCTTGGAGCACTGTGTATCTGGGCATTATTGTTGATGTTTGAACTAATTTGGAATTGCATTTTTAATGGGAAAAGCGTGGATATTTACACTGCTGTTTAATGAGACTGAATTAGTCTTGGAGCACAATTCTATTCTATTGATTTTTTTCAGGGAGTGGGGGAGAGATGACGTCCTGACTGTTCTGGTGATCAGTTACGCATCTTCAAAGCATTTCAAAGCTAAACTGTGCATAAGGCAATGTTTGTTGGTATGCATTAGTTCTGAGAGGCTCTGCCCAAAAGAGATAACAGCATGCAGGCTCCTTTTCAGGTGCCTGGTACCCCAGTGTGTGTCTGGACTGTGGCTGAGACCCTGGGTCTCATTTCTGGGGTGCCTCTGGGGGAACTTGCACTGCAGGGGTTGAGAGAAGAAATCACTTTCCCCAAAGCCTGTCTTTGCCAGGAGGGTACAAAAAAGAGCAAAACTCCTCATATGCTAGTTTATAGCCCTGAGCATCTGGGCAGGGGCCAGGGAAAGTCTCTCTTTTGATTAACAGCACTGTTTATTATACACCAAATGTTCTTCTCCTTGCTAGCAGCACTCCGATCTTGTTAAAGGGGCTCAGAAAGAGTGAAACTGGAGGTGCTGTGTGACTTTGTGCATAGTGGCTAAACACGATGAGTGCTTTCCCTTGCTGGCAGCTCTCCTTGCAGGCAGCCAGAGGAACCAGACAGGACGATGGCATCCAATTAGGGCAACCTTGTCACCCATTTTTCCACTGTGTAATCTTGCAGACTGGATGCAGCCACCAGAGCTGTAGATGATCAGGACCTATCTACATATGTGCTTCAATCTTGCATCTAGGTTTGCAAAGCATTTCTTAAATTACAGATAATAACTGCATGGAAACACTATGATCCCTCAGCATTCCCACTAATGCACTAAGTCAAAGCAGCACCACATTCTGTCTTAGTTAAATGCATTTCCTAGAAGTTTTTGTGGTGACTGGTGAATGTTCCTCAAGCTTGCTGCAAACCCTGACAAGTGTTGAAAATGAACTGTTAAATCTAAGAGATCAGAAGAGAAATGAGAAACTATAAAACTGCTCAGCAAAATGACATTCTGAAAGAAAAAAATGTTTGAAATAAGTGACCATGTTTCTGAATTTTTATGTTAAAACAACCAAAGCAAATCCAGAACAATAGGGTACAATTCTTGGAGATTCCGCAACTGTCCTGGACTGAAGAGGTGCTGTTCTCAGGAAGTTGGGTATCTGCTGTGAAAGATAGAGAAGTCGTAGCAATACCCTCATAAAAGACAACACAAAGACCCTAATAATCTTGGCTTCTGACAGGAGCCTCATGATTCCAGACTCCTGTCAGACTGGTTTACCTATCTCTTGGGCATTTTAGACCCATTCTAAAATTTGAAAGTCTTAAATTCCTTAATCCAGGGATCTTTCAGCATCATGTAGTGGTGCTGTCCAGTAGGCAGAAATTTTGAGACCTCACAGAACACAGTGACTTGTGATACAGAAGGTCAGAAAACCCAAAAAATTACTATCAGAAACCTCAGTGTGTTACCCAAATCAGTGCATTTCTGTAGGTAATAGCTTTTATCTGAATCATTTTGTGAGATAATTCCTGAATAGTTCTACCACGTGATTTTGCAATGTGAAATAACTGTACATGCCTTCTTGAAATTAAATCTGGCAATGCTGCTGTCATTCTGTATTGTGAAAGACCCAAGGATTTTTAAAGACCAATTATTTATTTGGATTTTTTTTTTCATATCTTTCAAAAGAATTGAGTCCAGTACTATCTCAGAATTATTGGTAGAGTCATGTATTGCTAACCCAGACCTTCAGAAGTAAGAATCAAAGCCAGAAAAGTAATGGCNGATATAATAAGTGTTTCAACTACTGATGAAGTCCTGGTAAGTGGTTACAGAGGGGGTTAAAATAAGCAGACTTACTGAAAAGAAAATAGAGTGGAGTTTCAAGAGTAGGGGATCTTATGACTGCTGAATCACAGGGTACATGTGAGGTGGGTTAGTGGGTGTCTCATTTTGTCCAGCACAGCTCTGTCCACATGAAACACTGGCAGAAACAAGTATCAAGAAAATTGTGTAGATCATCCATCATACACTTTTACCCCACAGAGAGTTCCAAGGCTCCAACGATCTGTAATACA
>VWZG01010968.1:334756-345615 GCA_013396735.1 Grallaria varia | reverse complement strand
AAAAAAAAAAAGGTGGAAAAAAAAGGACAAATGTTTGAAAAGAAAAGGAATGCATTTGCAAGTTTAATTTCCCTAGGGAGAAGCGAGCTTTTCAGAGCAACTTTGATATGTTTCTTTCTTCTTTGTGTAACCTGTAGTTTAATTTTGGTTCATATTTTTTCATTGACATTTGCATGATAAAAGAGGTTCCACTTTTCTTTTAAGGATTATTCCAGAAAGTCAAAATTATTCATAGGAGAAAGCCATTTAAAAATTGTCTTCTTTTTCAATAATTTGTATGTACAATCTGCTGTGATTGCCAGTGATTTTAGTGGTGTGATGAGAGTGCTGTGTCTGATCATCCCTGGAGGTGTTCAAGGCCAGTTTGGATGGGGCCCTGAGCAACCTGGTCTTGTGGGGTGCATCCCTGCCCATGGCAGGGGGGTTGGAACTGTTTGATCTTTAAGGCCCCTTCCAACCCAAGCCTTTCTATGATTCTATCATTCTTTTATTCTATGTTTTTCAGAAAGTTGTATGAAACATTGACACATTGTTATTTTCAGCGTGGTTCCGTGAGTCTTCATTTTTAAATGGAATGAGGCATCCTGAAGACAAAATTTTTGATCTTCAATGTCAAAGACATTTTCAACATATTTTCTCAGACCCAAGCAGATGTTTGGGCTGCTCAGCATCCCTTTTAACATCTTCTTTCATGCCATCCATCCTGCAGCTGTGACAGTGAAACTGGGAACATTTCTGTGGTCTGTATTTGTTAGAGCTAGAGGCCTGTAATTTATTTGCTGCTCAGGCAATTTTTTCACAGGGATTTCCTAATTTACTCTTGACCACTGAGAAAACAAAAGCAGTATGACCTAGTAACTTGTATACATCTAGGAGAGGAGATGAGATGAGATGAGATGTTTGCTTATCACATAGGAACTGTGTTTTGCTTCCCTGTGATATACCTGACATGTAGGGATTTGTGGAGCTTAGTCTGGTATCATATTTTTGTCTTTTCATGTGATGCCTGCCCCTATCCATCCTGATAAGTTCCTCAGCTCCATCAAATGCAGTAGGGGGATTGTAAGGCAATATAGCAAGAGGCAAAACCAAAACCCAGTTTATGTTACACCTCAGTAAACAGGATCACAAATATATTTCTAGCTGTCCAGAGCTAGAAATCAAGTATTTACTAATTAAAACTTCTACCTATGTTATATGTTCCAGCACATTACCTAGAATCTTCAAAAAATAGACATAGATTTCAGGCACACAGATATATACATACATACACATGTCTTCTGCCACCAATTATCACCTGTACAACCTGTGTTTGAAGTAGCTCCAGCCAGCAAGTGACCTTTTGAAGGTGATGGCATATGTACAGCTATTCTCAAGCCCAGCTTCATCTGAACTGTGTCCTTTGCCTGCCAGCATTAAGCATTATCCAGTATTATTCAGCATTACTCAGCCCCAGTTTGAATCCTATCTGTTTAGATGCATGTGTGGTACAAAACCACGTAGTACCCAAATAGCTCATGGTATTGTATGAGTGATTTCACAAGTGATGAGTGCAGAGACTCTGTTCTTACTTTTCCCAGTTTGGCTGAAAAAGGAATAACTTGGGTAACAGAGGTACTTTACTTGCTTATGGCTTTCTGTGGGGAGAAAGAAATGTGAGTGTGTGGGAGAGAATAATGGAGAGAAAAATATATTTAGTGGAAAATGTGAAAATAAGTCCTGCAAATGGGGAGACATCTGACAGCCTGCTTGGCCAAGCTCATATTCAAGTGTTGGCCTTTCACTTTGGTGTTTTTAGTTTTTTATCCTGAGTTTAAACTTTTAAGCTCTTCTTCAGTTTAACAAATGGAAGTGCACATCATGTCTAGCTATGGGAGGGCTTCAAATATCATAAGAGATGTCTTGGTCAAGGCAGACAGTAAAGGGCAGAAAGGTTCAAAGTGACCTGAGATATCCAATGGAGAAACTAACGTGTTTGCTCTCAGATGGTAGTTCCATAATTATCTTTTTTTGCCATTACCAATCACACTTGAATGTCACATGTGCAAGAATTTTTGTTTCTCTTCTCTATATAATTGTATTGCATTAAATACTTTCCCTACATTCTGTGTCCTGACATTCATAAGCACTGTCTGCCTGAGATTCAAAAACAACTCTGAAGCATCCTGGTGTTTCAACCCCACAGGTAAAGGTTTTGGCCTTAGTGGGGGATGCTGTAAAAACATCATGTTCTTCAAAGAACGTTTGTCTCAGGAGATCTCTCACTTCAGTATTTTGCTGAAAAGCAGTAATGTTTCATGAGCTTTTTTTGGTCATTAGGAGAAATAAAAGAAAGGTGATTTATTTTTATAGGGAGTAATTCTTAAGTGTTTTTAATTTTAGAAATCAGCCTATGGTATCTTAGATACCTGTGTGCAATTGAAGATGAGCTTTTTGGCTCTTACAGGAAAGGGTTTGATGTAGACAAAATATTGCCTGTAGGGATTCAATGTGAATGGCACGAGTCATTTAAAGGTTGTTCCCAAACTCCCTTACAGCCTCTTCAAAAGAAGAAAATATACTTGGTGTTTGTTAGCAGCTGACATCAAGGAATACTCTTGGGGACTAGCATGAATGTACACCTTACTGGACTGTGACACCAGGTTGCACCTCTGGATCAAGTCCAAGGCACAGCTCTGAGAGTGAAAGTCTACCTTGCACTCTCGATTCCCATGTTAGCTGGAGAGAAAAGCGCAAGAATTACAATGTTGCTTGAAGCAAGAGGTTTTTGCAGCCCCTGGAAATACTGCCTCTATGTGTAGCTTCTCCTCACAAAGGTCAGGGTCAGAGCTACAGATGATGTCCTTGATGGCTCTGATTACAACAAATGCTACTGGCGTGCTACTCTGAAAGCAGATGATGCTGCTTCTCTGGCCCTCTTAGGTATTTGGGGGGAGAGTTTTTGTTCAGGTGGGTTTTTTATTTTCCTGATGACTGTCAAGCCATTAAGGATGATGATTTTGTGTTATTCTTCAGTCCATCGTTTTGTGCGACTGTCCTTTGCAATAGCAGATCACCTTGGGCAAAGGACCTTGCTTTTTTGTCAATAGAGTTTGTACTTCCACAGCATTGATCACAGAAGTCTTTTCCACTGTAAATTTCACATACATCCTAAGAGACACTAGGTATGTTTTAAACGTTGAAAATGTATAAAATTTTTGAAGAATTCCTGAAAGAAGTAGTAGTTGCATTTATTATTTTTCACACTTTCAGTCTCTTTTCCTATTTATTAACAGTTTTATCCTATCTGAAATGTAGGCCAAAAGTTTCTTGTTTGTTCAGGAAATTGAGCAATAAAGTGTTTATTGCTCATGCATTTCTTCACTTTCTGGTTACTGGGTGCTTGCTGGGTAGTTTTTCCATTATGTTTTTATTAGTAATAAATGAGAGTATGTCAGGATATTCTGTATATTTGTGTTGTCCCACAATTTAAGCTCAAAATGTACTGCATTAATAACAGTTATAAAATAGACTGACCAGGATATAGAAAAAAGTAATCATAAACAAAAATCTTGGCATGTGATTTTAAATTACCTTTTTTTTTTTGTTGCCTTTTTTTAAAATCTACTTATAGATGTATGTACATACATCCACAAAAACAAAATCAAGGCTTAATAATAGGATCACAAGAAACATTTCATGTTGTAAAAAACAATTTGATCTTCTGGTGTGATCTTCAGTGCGTCTAAAGAATTGTCCAGTCTAAAGCCTTTCTCCTAATTCTTTACTATGATAAACACAATAAATACATATTTTCCACAGGTTTTCAAATATTTTAATCCCCAATTCTTTACCTGACAGATGCAATGGAAGTCAGATCAGCTGCACTCATTCCTGATTTCTTTTTACTTTTCTGGTTTGTATTTTGAAAGGATTGTCTACTTTACCTTAGTAAACAAGAATGTTCATTTATTTGGGTAAATTCAAATATAATTTGATATAATTTAGTGTAATTAGGAACAGGAAAGTGGCTTATAAATTTTCTTGTATCAGCCAGGATATCATTATTTTTCTCTTGACTACCCTCCTCTTAAGCCAGACCTTTTTTTTTTCAAAATAAAATACTTTTCCTCCAGATAGGAAAACCATATACTATTGATACAATAAATTACCAAAGAAAGAAAGGTACCATGTTTATATGAATAATAAAACTATCTGGTGTCAGAACACATTAACCAAAATGCTGTTGCCAGGCTTAAAGTGTAATGCTTCAATTTGTTGAACTCAGATTCAATTTTTGTAGGTGGTAGTTTATTTTCTAATAATGGGTCTGTTGCAATTTCACACACATTCCCTTGATGTTCAGTCACTGACTAGTCTTATGGGGAAAAAGCGCTCTTGGATAGTGCTTTTGTTTTTGTGATGTTGTGTTGGTAAGGAAGACAAGCAAAGAAGTCCTCACTCTGAACCATCAGAGTTTGGGAATTCAAATGCATCGTGTCACTGTGAAGAGGAAGTAAATAAAGAAGAAGTGTAGTTTCAGATAGAAGTCCAAACCCAAGTGGGTCTGGAGGCATAACACAAGCAAACTTAAAGTGAAAAGTACTATACTATATCTTCAATATTAAATATTTCTGCTTGAGGTTATTTGTTTGGCCATTTCTATTTATCAGTTTATCTATTTATCTTGCAAATAAACTCATCCCACTTCCCATGAAAACAGACAAAAACATACAAAGGGAGTACAGTTGCTCTGCTACGGTTAATTTTGATGAAGAACTTGTATTTGGCCACAATAAATGTGCTAAAACATTAGAAGCAAAGTACATTGCTTGGCTATAAAAGAACAGCAAGTTAACTAGTGAGATTAAGGGACTGTTCGCATGATGCATCCATTCCCTGCCAATTGAGAGCAAACAAAAGTGCTGAGAGTGAGATTTTTCTTCATTTTGTTCATTTAGCAGGTGGATGATTGGGTTAATTTGACTTAATGATGTATTTCAGCACACATTTTCTTCCTTGCAGTCATGAGTAGCTTCTCTATATGAAGGGGATATAATGGTATGGTCTGCTTGACAAAATAGGGAACAGTGCCCTCTCAAAGCCATCACACACAATTTTCTCAATGCTTAGTACTTTCTGATCAAAACTCAACAGTACAATTGAGTTTTATCATGTAGAGGTAGAATTTTTCTGGTTGAATAAGTGGAAGTTTTTATGCTTAGATGCATTTGAGCAAAAGCCTCTGTGCTTTCACTGAGAGATTACACTGTTTGCAAATACTCCTCTCTGTCCAAAGGGTGTGATTGGGAAATGTCTGTTCAATGCAGAAAGGGCCTAATGCATAACTTAGTTAACATTTGGCTGAGGCTTTTTAAATGACTGAAAATGCCAATTATGTAACAGCATGGAAATGTGTTAATGTTAATTGTTTCCAAGGTGTTGATTATACTCACCCAGCTTGGGAAAGCAACTGATTAGTCCCAATCAAATTGATTGCACTTTGTCTTCTGTTCACCGTTATTGTAAGTAAAAGCAGTGATTCAATTTATTTTTATAAAGCTATTTATTAAGATCATTTCCAGACCTGATGTTTGAATTACCTTAATTTGAATTATTTCTAGCAAGTTCCAGTTAAGTGGTTCAGACACAAATGTTTGTAAGTAAATAAGTGGTAAAATAATTTATTCCAAGCAAATGCTAAGTTCTCTTAGGTACAAAGCCATTGGGGAAAAGTTATGGCTGTTCTGCTAATCATTCAGTTTGAGTTTTTTTAGTGGTTTTTGGTTTTGTTTTTTTTTTTAAAATTGTGACATTTTAAGCAGTATGGAGAACATTTAAGTACTTGCCAGGAAGAGAATTGTACTCAGGAGAACTGTGTTAATTATTTTATACAGAAATTATATTTCTTGAGTGCATTTCCAATATTAAGGGTAGACTTACCATAGGCAAACCATACTGGTGAGGTTTGGATACGTTCTGTGATTCTGGGAAGAAGGCAGGCAGGCAGGCAGGCAGGGAGGCGGAAGGGAGGAAGGAGGGAGGGAGGGAAGGAAGGAAGAAAGAAATAGAGGTGAAAACTGCGTAATTATGGGATGCAATTTTCAACTTTAAGAAAGTTTCCAAGTCTGTACCCCCATATAGAGAAAACAGTGCCTGTGAAACAGACCATTCAAGAAACAAAAGGGAAAGAAAAGTGCTAACTATTTTTTTCCTTTATTTTAGTGACTTGATGCTTTGATATCATTTATTATTTGTTTGTGTATGCATATGCTTGCTCATTAAGCCAGTCAATCATTAAATTGGTCATTGTAATCTTTTGTTAGTGAAGCAGCCAGTAATTCCTCATAGCAATGACAGACAAAGAGATTGTGGTGAGTATCTTTATATCCTTAAACTGAACCAAGATATGAAGTTGACTCTCTCAGCCTTTTCATAAATCTTGAACTCTTCATTGTTCCCCGCAGCACTTAGCTAGTCAGCTTTAATAAAGCTAACTTCAGGACAGAAAATACTGCTATAATGGCAGCATAGTGATGAAACTCAGTGAATCTTGCTGTGGTCATCGTCCCCTGAGTACCATGCAACACAGGGCAAAGTGACATAATTAGAGTCATAGAATCATAGAATAGTTTGGGTTGGAAGTGACCTTAAAGACTGTCTAGTTACAATTCCCCTGCCATAGGCAGAGACACCTTCCACTGGGCTAGATTGCTCCAAGCACTGTCCAACTTGGCCTTGAACACTTCCAGGAATGGAGCTTTCAGAACTTCTCTGGACAGCCTGATCCAGTGTCTCCCCACCCTCATTGTAAAGGATTCCTTCCTAATAGCTAATTTCAACCTACCCTTTTTCAGTAAAGCCATTCCCCCTTGTCCTGTCACTGTGTAGTCACTACCTTTAATCTTTGCACAAGATAGAGCCTGCAGATGTTAGCCTTCCCTTCTGTTCACTTCTACTTGCCTGTGAGCTCTGTTAATCCGTACATGAAACTGGAAGATACACTGACATTGCCTGAGCCCCAGCTTTCAGACTGATCGTTATGTTGCTCTGTTTTAATGAATAGGTATATTACAGTAAATGTGCTGGTTATATACATGTTAACATGTATATTTGCTCAGTTGGCTTTTAAATAAAATCCCTTCAAAGCATGTAGAGATAGTTTATTCAATTACCTTTTAGTATAGCATATGAACTCATAGGTCACAGGTGACCTCAGATTACAGCTTTAGAGGTTGCTTTCCTATGCTTATGAATAAATCTCCAGGTCCTTCACAGGGGCTGTGCAACTCATTTGTATAAAAATTCTGAATGTTTTCTGTAAAATGGATCCTTCACATGACAGAATGTAAACATTCCATCCTGCCATTTCTGAGTCTGAACAGATTTAATAGATTATGTTCTCTTGTTCTCTCTGGTATTAATTTAATCAGCACTTTAAACTTTCCTTTAAGTGAGGGAATTGTAGGAAAATTATGTGGGGTTGGCTTGACTTGTTTGCTTTATGCATCCAGCTGTTGGACCAGAGACCAAGATTTACCTGCCTGTATTCATTTAGGTTGCTGTCAGTCCTGCTTAACCCTGTTTTCCTTACTGTAATGTCTGTTCAAATGAGAAACTCTTAGTATGCCCTGCAATCCAGTGTTCCCTCTGGTGTCTCTACTATAGAAATAAATACTGCAAGAATAGAAAATGAACTAACTTGAAGTAGAGTGAGAAACATTTCCAAGAGGTGCTAAAGTGTCCAGAGAGTTTATATCGTGCTTTCACTGTCTTCTTTCATTTGACTGCTTAGAACAATTACTATTTTGCATCCATTTAGTTGGTACAATTTTATGGAATGGTCTGTGTTGTGATGGATGGAGCAGTCTTAAATCAAGCTGAGCTGGATATTTCAGTGCTGGACCAGGGGATTACATTTGCTAACAGCTGTGCTGTGGGAAGACAGAGCTGACTTCACCTCCCCTTTTCAAGTTAATAAAGCAAAGTATAGGGGGGAACCCTATAAAGATTTGGAAGTAATTTAGGAGACACTTTTCATTCCTGTATAGGCTAAGCATATCAGACAGATCATTTCAGAAAGATCCTGTCCTCAGAGATTTTCACTCAAAATTGAATAGTGCCCTTCTAAACTAAACACAGATTGAAAATGAATCAATGACAGCACCACAGATTATTAGAAGAAACACAGAGGCCGAGTCTTCTGAGTACTTTAATGGAATGAGAAAAGCAGTGTCATGAAAGGGCAAAACAATAATACTTTCCGGTTTATGGATCCTTTCCTAGTTCGTCCTTCTAAATCATACCACTTTGACATTTCAAATTAAAACATTAGGTGCTTTACTTTTGGATAACTTGTCTTGGTCTCTCTTTGTTTCTGCATTCAGGGGAAGCTGCAGGTGCATTTTCTGTAAGTCTTCTGAGTGATATATTTTAACTTTATTTGAAATTTTAAGAGTCCTTCTTCCATAATGAAAAGCATGAATATTTCTGTAATTTGTTTCTGGAGCCCATTGCCTTTAGTAGATTCATACATTCAGAACAACTTTTTCTTTTTAAATATATAAATCACTAAAATTATTATTTGTAATGTAAAATTGAATAATTGGAAACAAAAGAAAATATTAACTTCCTTCCTTTCACTGATTTGATAAACTTTGCAACCTGGCATGTGTGTCATATGTCCATCTTCAAAACTGTGTTAGGTAGAAATATTCTCCTTTTATTCATAGTGGGATTTAAAGGTCATGTGGTATAGTTGGACTGCATGAGGACGGTACCGAGGAAGTGATCAGATTTTCAGAGGCACTGAGCACCTTCAGCTTGAATGTAGTACAGGGATCTTCCTGGGCATCATCTCTAGATCCTAGATTTTGACTTCTGATCCTAATTAATACTATTCAAAGGGTCACACAAAACTGTGGTGGAGATGGATTCTTTCTGGTACCTCCCCTCCCACTGCCCTTGCCACTAGCATTTTCCTCTCCTCCCTCCTCTTTTCCCCCTTATCAGTGCATAAAACTTTTAGCCTTCATTTTGCTTGGCCTAAACATGCCAGTCTGCTGGTCTCTGCTCATCATGTACTTCCAGTCTTCCCTGAGAAACCCAGTAAATCTTCTTTGCATATGTTCCAGCTTCTGAGCATGGGTGGTCTGAGCTGAACATAAGTGACCTGACCAATGCCCTGTGGTAGAGCCTTCCTCTTTCTTTGGGAATTCCCTCCAGTGGATCATAGCTGCCTTTTCCTTTCTGCATAGCAGTTCTGAGGCAATCCAGAATATGCTAGCATGTCCAGTCCTGCTTACACTTGGTCATTTTCAATTAATTTTGTAACATGCGTGTTTTGTCATTCAAAATTAAATACTTTGGAAGGGTTGGATTTCATCTGTTACTAAAAATTCTGTTATTTTACACCATTTATTATTGTGAGTGTGTTTTTTCAAAGATGCCTTCTACTTCTGGTGTGACCCAGAGAGCATATTTTTACTAGGTCATAACTACTTTTTGTGCCACAACATATATATATATATATAGCTATTTATAGTGTGACACTACTCACCGTAATCTTTGCTATCCGCGCTAAGCTTCTATATTATGTTATTTTGTAGTAACAGGATTTTTTTCAAAGATGAAAAAGGCTGATGGAAAGAGTGTCTTTGTACTTCATGTGGACTGAAACAGAAATGAATTCTTGCAACTTTCTGGGGTCTGACCCATACCTGGTAAGGAGAAAGACAATGAAATTTCTTGGCATCCTCTTTGAATGTGTGACATAGAACTACCCACTTCCAGCAGTAACAAATAGAAAGAGTGTCAAAAGCCTTTAGTCTCTCAGTCACCTGTATGTGAGAAACCACTTGCTGAGTTATGCATGTGATCATACAAATGTGTTCTGCATGTGCAAAAGTGCCCAGAGGTAATTGAGATGAACCTGTGGTTGATGACAGCCTAAAATCAGAGCTTTAAACCATGTTTGCGGTAAATAACATGCAGGCAACACAACCTAAACTGGAAAAAGGAATGCAAGCACTAGACCTCAAAATATAAAATAAAGTTATTATTTTGTCTGAAACCATGGTTTATTAGTTTTGAAACTCTCACTTTGAGAGAGAATCTTATTTCCCTTGGATCCAGTTCATCTCTGTTCTCTGAATAAGAAACAAGAACTGGGTCTCTGAAACAATTGCTCTTGTGGCAGCCACAAATTACACTGTGGTGCTGCTAATTCCTTGTGGTGCACAATGCATTTGCAGCCTCCTTTTTTTTATTGATTCTTTCTGTGAGTCTGCACTGAGCCCTACAATAGAAATACAGAATTTCCAAAGTAATTTCTAGCAAAATTATTATTATTATTATTGCTATTGTTGTTATTATTATGTTACTTCTGAAAATGTAATGTTGCCAGAAGAAACTGAAATAATTATGGTTTTCATCTCTAGGTAATGATCTGTTTTCTTCAATTTTTTTTTTTTTTTTTTTTTTGTGAGGTTTAAATGAGCTTTCTCTAGCCAAGCAAATCCTGGTGTTCTTTCTGCCTTTATTTGGAGTGAATTTGGTTTTTATGTGCTTTAAACTATTATCTGATGTGCCCTTCTACCTTTGGTTCTCTGGAAGCAATGTGCTTCTTGGCTACAGAGTTGCATAATAAAACAAAATGAAATTTCAAATTACAGTGGAAAAGATCAAGTAATTCAATTTGTAAATGGTTATCAACTTGACCTCCATATTTAAGCCCTCAGGTTTTCATTAGCCAGTATTTGTACCACAAAAGCCCCCCTCTACATGTCTCTATGTGAATGCAGATGAAATAGTTTCCTTCCTATCTGATTTTAACATGCAAATTGTATTTCTACCTGTAAGTAATTTTTAACCTTTTTTTT
>VWZG01010968.1:310115-334729 GCA_013396735.1 Grallaria varia | reverse complement strand
TTTTTAACATAAAGTAATGGAGTATGGAATTATGCAAATTACATAGGGAGTGAAGAAGTCCATAACAAAAGCTTAATTCCTTGGTCCACCTCAATCTTCGACAATCTATGCTCTACAGAATGCTTTGTCCTCTACACAGTGCCTTGTCCTGCTTGGGTTTGTTTTGTTTTGTTGGTTTTTGTTTATTTGTTTGTTTGTTTTGTTTTGTTTAATTAGCTATCTTAAGAAGCTGAGTTTTCTTAGATTTTCTTTTTTTAGTTTTCCTCAAGATTCTGCAACACTACCAAAAGCATTTTGCTGCTTCATTTCTGTTTCACTCCTCTTTCTTATCCAATAGTGTGTAAACCGTTTCAACATCTGCAAACTACTGCTACCTTCCCACCCGCATAAACAGTAAATGTGCAGAGGGAGGAAAATACTCTTTATGAAGGACTGACATTTTACTTAGAATTTACATGTATAATAAATTTATTTTATGTACCTAGCCTTTGTTTCCTGAACTTTTATGTTACCTCCTCACTTTCTATACTGCATGGAACAGGTAGTTTCAAATAATTATTTTCCACATATTTATATCTATGGAATATTATTCTCTATTTTTTTTAAGATGGACTGTTATTTTACTCTAGACTCCTTCCTCTTCAAGGAGACTTCTTTTGGGCCGAGATACTTACCCCTCAATTTCTTTCCCATCTCTTTGTGCTGTGTCTTTTACCGTAAAGTCTTTGCACATTTTTTCTTCCCCCGCCTTTCTTCCTATTTGTTTTTTACTCCTATGTTAGCAGAGAGGATGTAAAGGAAACTGTTAGAAATTGTCACCATGCTCCAGAAGGTGACAGTGAATGATGTCTCCTTGCTTTTCTTGGTTTTTTGCAGCTTCTCACAATGTTTCGGGTAGCCTCTGACCTGCATTGTGGGTGAGAAAGTGAAGGCAAAGAGCTGTTCTCCACCTCCATCACAGGAGACGTGCTCTGTCAGTCTCAACCAGCCATGCCACTAACTGGACACCAGCTCTCAGGCACAAGGAAATCAAATTGCTTGGGAGATTTTCTGTTTGGAGTTTTTTGCTTATGTGGAGTTTTGGGGTTTTTTTTACAGCTGTGGATAGTGTGGAGTGGGACACAGGGTGATGATTTAATCTTGAAGATATTTGGCCTTATTTTGTTACATGGGGGGTCATACTGTGAAGGATCTTCAGTGAGAACTGTCTGCAGCTACAGGAGAGGCTGGGGGAGCTTAACGGTCATTTCATTGCCACAGCTTCAGGACTGGAAAGAATTGGCAGCCTCTTTGGTTGTTCCCAAACAATAAATCCTCTAGCTTTGCCATCTCCCTGCTTCAGGTTTTGTTTTTCTCTTATATGGAACTGTTTTGCAGAAACATGAAAAAAATTATTAAACCTAATCCAGGTTGTTTTGATGTTTCTAAATGCAGAATATTTAGAATGACTTTTTCTTTTTTCCTGCTTTGATCAGAGGAAATTCTAGGTACCAGTTTTTCACTTAAGCAAAATAAAAATTTTATTTTTGAATGATGGGCATTTTTACACTTCTTTAGCGCGGATATGTCCACATAATAATATTAACACATGGATCATCATTTAGATTTGAGCTTTCTGATCCCTGGCGTAGACCTCTGCCACCGTAACTAATAGAACAGCATCTAGAAAAAGTGGTTTCACAGCTTGGTGCATCAGAACTGGAGTGGGAGAAAGATTCTGCAGGGGAATAGGAGCTTTTGGATTCCATTTGCAAGCAAAGAGGTGAATGTGCGTTGGAAATCCCACAGCTCTGGGGAAGTGAAATATTTGCCACTTAATGCTGTGTCGTCCCCAACATGTGTCAGTCTCCTTTTTTGTCATCTTCGCCTCCACTCCACCATGCAGAAGCCTTATCCTCTACCTGATTTGCACTCCGGTAACATCTCTGTCTTCTCCTTCTTCCTTCAGTGTTGCATTTCAAGAGTAACAGTCCGAATCTCCATCTCACGATCTTTTGTTACCTTCTCTCCATTATACAGTATCCTTCTAAGCTCTCCAGCTGCACATAAATCCGTTTCCTCTGCTGCTATTTGAAACATCTTCTAGTTTGACATCTTACCTGAACTTTATTGCCGGTAACAAACTCTCTCTTCCTGATCATTAGTGAACACATGAAATGTTACAGAGACAAATTACATTACATGCACTCTGCAAAAAAGGTACTTTGTGAGGGTTTTACATTTTATTACATGTCTCAGCTGTTGAAAATCTGGAAGAAAATTAAATACAATTTCACAATGTCACAGCAGTAAATCAAAGAAGGTAGCACTGAAGGCTTAAATTTGGATTGGTCTGCTAACAATTCCACTTCCATCTCTTTTCCAAAACTATTAAGTGTCCTCTATTTAAAAAATTTTTCAGTGTGGGCAAATAAAGGTGTGCACAAATCACCACAGAAGGGTCTGCAGCACGGTGGGTTAATGACGAGACAGAACAGAGGAGAAGCTAACGCGCTCACAAATGAATTTTAAGTACCATTTTGCTGATGGCTCTTCTCAGTAATGTAATTTTGTGAAGGGATGAGCAAGTATCGGATCACATGGAAAGTGATTCTGTGCTTGGCAGGATGTGTGGTTATGAAGGTCACTATAGCTTTAAGGTGGACTTTTTTAATCAGTGAGCGTGGGCAATAGGGGAGCTTTCTATATGATTGGGCCTGCTTTTCCAGAATTATCTGTAGTGATGTCTCTCCCCTGCTCACCTCTCTCTGCCTTTGTTTCCCTTTCTGTTTTGTTTTCTCCTTTGTCTTTTCTTGTGTACTTCTCTCCTACTGCTACTTTCTCATGCTTGCTAATGACCTTTTCTTCAGCTCTAGCCCTCATTCTGTCCTTTCCCATCAGCCTTCTGCTATCTCTATCCATCTTCCTCTGCCCTGGTATTATTTCTCATTTATTTCGCATCACTTCTAATTTGATTCTGCTACTATGTAGAGTCAGAACACAAGCGTAGAGAATAGAAGTAGACATGGCTGTTCTTCCTCTTCACTATTATTTTTCTCCTTCCTCCTCACTTTCCCACTTAGTTGTACTTTTAAAACGGGTTTAAATTTCTCAATTGAAGCTATTAAAAATATAGTTTTGCACACTTAGCTTCTAACCTTAGTGATCGCTGCTATTCCATCCTTTATGGTGCACACAGAGAAGACATTTCTGCAGGAAGGGCAGGGAGACAAGCCTTTGTAATACTCCCAAACTGATTGATTCAGTTCCTATGAAAGGGAGCTGAAATGGTTTCATGCTGTTCCTGAAAAAAAATGGTGCCGAGATCCACAGTTGTCTGAATGAGACAGAGAAACAATTTCACATCTGGGCTACCTCATCAGCAGCCCTGAGTGGCTACCAGAGCAAAGTGAAAATAATCTTTATGTTGTGGCAAGCAAAGGGTGATATTACAGAAGGGGTCAGAACTATTGGGACCATGACATTTGGCAGGTATAAATATCCATAAATGAGATAAGGCACAGATGCCCCAAATCTCTCCCAGATGAGGTTTACTCTGTAAGCCTGCCAGGAGCCCAGCTGGAAGATCATAATATATACAATAAAATAAAATAGATTGCTCTTGGCTTTATAATTCTTCATCTCTGTTTCAGAGATGGGAGGCATAAGAAGACCATAGCTTTGATCCTTCCATTGCCAGACTCAAACAGTTTTTCCCACAGAAAGGCAAGAAAAGAAAAATGTACAAAACTGTATTGGACAAAGTGTTGACTGTGTCAGCTATTTCACAATGAGGGATGCTCTGATAACACAGTCTAAAAAAACCCCACAACAAATCCATAAAAAAAAAAAAAAAAAAGACGAAGAAATGTTTTCTGGAGGAACAGCACATATATGGCATTGTATAACTCCTAATTTTGATTTGAGAAATCCTTCATGAAAGCACAAGATGAAAGGATCTGGATATAAGGCAATTTCTTGGAGCAGATCTAAACATTCAATCATGTCAGTGTGAGGATGAAATCAGAGTAACTAAGTTATATTTTTGCTGAGTTTGGTCTTTTGTACTGCAGGTGTTAAATTTTTACAAAGCTCTGGGAAGGTTTTTGTGCATAGGTACGGGAATAGGTTGAAAGATAATCATGTGGACCTTTTTGAACTAAAATTCTAGTGTGCCCATGGTTCAGGAGTTAGTTTGGAATTTTATTTTTTTTAGTTTGGCTTTGGCTTCTTTTGTAAGTTAGGCATCCTCAGAGTTACAGAGGGAATCTGAACTACTGAGCACCACACCTTCCTCAGCTATCTGCCAAACTTTTCAGTGTTTCAGAATGTTTTCAGTGTTTCAGTATAACTCCTAATAGCAAGGAGTTATTTAGTCATGGAATGAATAAGATTTGGGTAGATAGAAAATAAGAACTCACCTGAGGTGCTCAAAAGGAACTTTGCATTCCCTTCCCATATGTTGTTCCGTCTGCGAAGCATTTGGTATATTTCTCCCTGATAATGTTCTTAGGTACTCAAAATGGTAATAAAAGTCATGGTTTTGCCAATGACACATGAATCTGGTGTCCCTCATTACACAAATCCTATTTCATATCAGCAACACCACTATGGGAATGCATCTTTTTGTTCTTTGGCCTGACATCCGACATCAACACTGATGTAGTGTCTTAATTGTGCAGCCTCACTGTCTGTCAGCTCTTATTTTTCTATACAATAATCTAACTTCTTCCTAATCATACTGCAAAAACTGATGACACAGTATCCTTAGTAGTACATAATTATCTTTTTTTTTTCCTGTTTTCTAAAAATCACCATTTTCATGGGATCTAAAATCTTCTAGTTGCATGATAATTAGTCACTGAACAACTGGATTCTTTCAAATCTGTCTGACAAATGTTCTTCAGAAATGGTTAATTCCTTAAGAGGTATAAAGCATTTCTCAGAGCATTATAAAAGATTTTTTTCATGTTTACAGATGCATTGAAAAATTTTAGATAAGGAAAATTCTCCCAGGTGCTGTAAATTAAACCCATAATTTCTCTGAAATTTAGCTTGGCAGTTACTTATTGCAGTCGCCATTTAGAAAGCAATTTACATAAATGTCATCTTTGCCAATGTTGATTATATAAAGATGCTGCTGTAGCTTCAAAATATACCTGATTACTTGAAGATGGCCCTTTTTTCATCACTTTATGGATCTGAGAACACAAGTCTGCTGGCAAGTCTTTACAGCTAGCGTGTGCATTCAGTCGTTTATCCTCCAAAAGGAGTTACACCACTATTTATATGGAGATAAAGGCCATGTCAGTTGGTGTTTGATGTCAGAGTTGCTTTACTGCTATTTCAAAATTCCTGCTGCTACAGCAAAAGTTATTTGTTAACAATGGGTGTTGTACTTTGTGGTTAGGCAATGATGGTCCTGTTTGCATCAGAGCAGAAAGAGACAGCATTGTTTACAGGTTTTGTACAAAGTTAAGTTTGATGACCGGCAACAGAGGGCAAATTTTCCAAAGTATTTTTTAATGTAGCTGGAAGGTCGTATTTTCATCCTGACTATAATCATAGGAAAGCTCCGGTCCATCTTCCTCAGGGAAGAACTCCTGGTTTTGCTTCACTATAGATAATCAAGAAAGAGGTAATATGTAAGTGCACAATGTGTATTTTCCTATTTTATTCATTAATATATTGAAGAATTTCATTTTCATAGGGATGCTACATCCATGTGTGCCTTTTTTACCAAGCACAACATGGTGAACACAGATGCTGCTGCCAGGAAAAGCTAGCAAATTCAAGACTGTGGTACACATCAGACCGTTATGAACCGAGAATTCTTTTGTTTCGTTTATTTTAGTTCAAAAATATAATTTAGAAAATTGTTAAGATTTTGATCTTTTTTAATAAATCACAGGAGGAAGCCACCACTTTTATTTTTGGTTTTGCCCTGAGCCTTCACTCCAGTATGGTAGAGAAATCAAATGCACTGTTGCTCTGGCTACATATGTCACTAAACTCAAGCAATTTCATAGCTATTGCATTTCAATTTCATACCCATGAGCTGGATTCAATAGACTAAACGCAACCCTACATCATCTCTTTTTTTTCATGTATGCATGAGAACTTTTTTTTTAACTTCTTGTATCTTTGCAAAAATAATTCAGTTATCTTAGTGAAATTTATTTTCTTTACATTTATTCTGTCATGGCAACCTTTTCCATGAAGACAAATATTGGTTGTAGCCTTATTCTCTTAGGAAAATGTGACTTTTTACCAGAAGAGAGCAGCCATTCTGCCAGGTTCATGTCTGTATCTTTCTTTGTGCAAATAAGGCTGGATGCCTTACAGAGAAAATGTGAATTTTGTTTGATTTGGTTTCACAGATGTTTCTGACTATTTCTGAATACAGTAAAGCTGATGTTGAACTATTGGGCAATCAAACTTTGCTAACCCATCTTGCTTTCAAATTACATATATGGAAAAAACTACATCTCATTAGGAAAAAATAATGTTTTCCTTATTCATTCTGCAAACTTGATTTTGGAAATTTAAAGCTATAAGTGATGAAAAGTTACTGAAAAAATGTAGTGAATTATTGAATACCTATTTTCATGCTCTTTTCAAAATTGTGTTTGAGATTTTTGTTTGTCACATATTCATCTTCTGTAGCACATTCTTTGAAGTTGAATTCCTCTCTGGACTTGAGCAACCTGTCATTGATATTGCCTAGCATTATCCACTGAGAAAATTCCTGACTCTTAGACATGGAGCATTTTTTGGGTTTGTACTTTCATATTTAACACAATTCTGTAACTGGCAATAAGTGCAGAATTCAGGCACTCTACTTTCAAGAGTAACTGCAACTATTAAAATAGACACACAAAATATTGGCTGCTGAAATTTTCTATTTTTTTCACTTTCATACAGATTAATGGTGTAATTTCTATGCCTGGAAGCTGTACAAAAAGGAAATGTAGGAAGCAACTTCCTTGAAGAATTAAGACTGCTTTCTGGAGAAAATTGGAAAGCAATATCTTTGAAGATTTGGTTTAAAACCTACATGTAGTAAGTCTGCAAAATTTTATACAGAAGAGAAGGTTAGGGATAAATCCAGTGTATTATAAGGCAAGGAGCAGAAAGGATTATGCACCCCCTGCGGAAAGATTCTTTTCAGTTTGATAAATGCAGCATAAGTTATTTGCTATAAAATGCCAAGTCATTCTAGAAGTACACTGATTTTTGTACTCCTGTCTACTTAGGGAGCACTTTCACATTTTGCAGTTTGGGAGGAATCAAATAATTATGAAACAGTTATTTGTAGATACTGATAAATTGTGAGAACACCAAAAAAAATGTTTTATTTTCCTATACATGGTAAAAATATAAAGTCTGTCCTTCCAGAAAATCCTTCTGGGGAGAGCGGAGATTCCAGGTTTAAAATGTCTAATACACCAGGACAAGTAAAGTTTATACAGAAGGCAGCAAAGAACAGGTTAGATAAAAGGACTGACAGTCTGATGGAACAGTCTGAAATCAACTGGAGTTTTCGTGGTAGACCAGCTTTACATTGCAAACTGGAGATGTTTCAGACACCTCCACAGAGTGACAGCAATGCCACAGTACCACATAATTTAGGTTCTCCAAGACCTACTTGCCCTTTCTGTGTGAAGGTGGATTAAAAAGCTCCTCTTACAGAGAAGGCTTGAAGAATGTGACTTTTCCATGTTTTTTTTTCCAGCAGTTTACTCTCCTGGGAACAAATTAATTCAGTCCTCAGTGGTTACTATTAAGAGCAATGTGGAAGAAGGTCTTGCAACCATGTGAGGCTGCCCAGCAAGTTACCCTTGCCGTGCTCCCAGACATTCATTGGCTTTCTGCTTAGGGCTCCATTATGCTCTTGTAAGTGTCCAAATCCAGTTTATACACTTGAACATATCGTCCTGCCTTGGAATATCTGGTAGTCAGAATGTTTAAGCATGTCCCAACTACTCTACTGGGCTTTGGAACAGCCTTTTCAGGTCCTTAAAAATTTTACTTCTTTTCTCCTTTATCCTCTACTTG
This sequence comes from Grallaria varia, assembly GCA_013396735.1. Lineage (NCBI taxonomy): Eukaryota > Metazoa > Chordata > Aves > Passeriformes > Formicariidae > Grallaria > Grallaria varia. Next base: position 326,692 of record VWZG01010968.1, on the reverse strand, counting down.
TCAACACCTTTCTAAGTCCAAAGAGCTCATAGCAACATTATTTATAGCTGGAAATTGGATTCGTTTTTCACCACTGAAATAAAAATTTTAAAATGTCACCATGGAACGAACTGGTTTATCAAAGAGGTATATTATTAATAATAATTACTAATATAATTTATTGGTATGATTACTAGATTTAAAGAAAGCCAAGCTGTTGCCTGCTTCTTAAATTACTATATTTCTACTTTTCAGCATGTTATTTAAAAATATGAAGTAGTCACCTTATTATACATCATCCTCCAGGATTTGAAAGCAACTTATACATATAAATGGTTTTAGCCTCATCAGTACTTCTAAATGATGGGGAAAAAATTACATTTATTAAGCAAATGCATCTAGTGCAGATCCTGTCTGCTGGATTAAAAGTCTTGATTTACATTTCAAAACACTTTGGAGGATTAATCATCTCAAACTCGTCTAGGTTGATTATGTGGGCTCTTTTCCGCCCTCAGCCGAAAGAGAGAGAGATACCCTCCAGAGGCCCGTAACACTACTTTTAAATACCCATTTGTAGGAACCACTACCTTTTCAAGGTACATCTGCCTTTCCAGGAGGGAAATGGGTGAAATGAGATACTTAGCTTTTAGACACTTTAGACCTACTGAAGATAGGTGAGATTGATCTCTCCTCCTGAAAGTCTATTCATTTGTTTCCTTTCAATACCCTGTTAAGAAAACTCCTACTGTGTGCTTTTGAAATACTGTAGATAAGTGGAGAATGGGCTGCATGGCTTTACAAATTGGATTCATCTAATATGTAGTAAGAATTAGTAAATTTAAACATAAGCTTTAACTAATGACCTGAGGAAGAAAGACAAAATTCTCTTTTTATCTCTTTTGCCTCTAAGATGCTTAAGATCTTTGTCACTCTCCTTGCTATTAATTGTCTCAGAAGTTGGTATCCTCCATAAAAATCTTCCTCTATTCTCTTTAGTAAAAGAAAAAAAGATTAATATCAAGGGAAAATAATGGAAGCCTGTGTCAGTTCATCCTTCCATTTAAATATTACTTCAAATCTTTTAAAATGGTTATTTGTTTGATATGTAGTAACTGGAAAGTCAAAGTTTCAGTCAGATGGTGAGACTGTTCTTTAGCAGTAATGCTAATTACTACTTGCTTGTTGTCGCTAAATTCAGTCCCCTGGGGAGGCCTTTTGATTGGAGAAGGCTCAGTTATTATAGAAGCTGATCTCTTTTATGACGAATCATATGAGGAGAAGTTCACACCTTAATCCTAGGTCATCCATTCAAAGAGCTTTCTGTTCTACCCAGTTTCATTGTACAGTCCTCTGAACTAAGTGAAATTGCTTTAACAAACAGTAACTCTTGTCCCTGGCTCCACTATCATAATTCAATCTTCAACTTAATAAGTAATGTTTTCGTCTCCCAATCTGTGTCTTCACCAGTCAGTTTTCCTTCAGCTGAGCTAAGGGTTGTTGATGTTTTTTCCCCTTTCTTAGTCTTTGAACTAATGGTAGCCCTTTTTTATCTTGGGTTTTTTTTTTTTTTCATTGCTTTTGTTTCTTCTTTTTTTGCCTGTCAAGAACGCGGTCTGTGTGCATTTATGGTTACATAGGAATTCAAGTGTCTTCTGTAAGATTTTAAGGAAATTAAAGTGAAGTAATTAACTGCTGACTTATGGACCACTTAGAGCACAGAACCAGCGCATGAGAAACATCTCAAACATATAAAAAAATGATGTCCAATACTGTATGCACATGCTAAAGCTTTATCAGGGACAAGAGGTACATGAATCAAGACTGCAGTTGCCCTTGGGCTCTCTTGAATAACCTTTTCAGCACATCTGAGCCCGTGATTGTCTCAAGATGTACTGTGGTCCTATGGAAACATGCAAATCCTTGCCTTAAAGGAGCTGCAGAACAAAGAAAATTTCATTGTCAATTCAGAACTTATTTTCTCCATAGGATGCATAGCCATGAGACAAAAATGGGGCTTTACAGGGCCCATTAAAGGGCTTGTTTTTATTTTTAAAAACTCTTTTATGATTTTGAAGTGGGGTTTCCATTCAAAGGATTACTTTGAGGAGAGTCAAGGGAGGAGAAAGGACTGGAAGGGCTGTCCATGGGCACAGTGTCCCCTTAGCTATATAAGGAAAAGAGAGGCCACTCTGCCATTGTGTGTTACACAAAAATAAAGTCCTCTGCAAAACACAAACATTCCTTCTAAAATAAACAAGGGCGTAATTAAATATCCTGTGGGTTGTGAAAGAAAATGCAAATTTATTAAACAATTTTGTAATTTTTTTTTCTTTCTAAGGTTTTCTTTATCTCCCTCTCCTCACAAGAAGAATACAGAGCTGTTTTTGGAGGAAGGAATGGACTGCAAGAGTCTTGGAAACTCTGAATGAGTTTTTCACTCTTTTCAAACATATGTAGTTTAGTTTAATGACCTGGAAAAATAATAGCCCGTCAGTCTGTATAGATATATCCTTTTATTCTTGGACATCTTGAAATGAACTGCACTAGATTATTTGTTTTTTGTTTTGTCAGAAATGAGGGGAATCCTTCATATATGCTGTGATTCTTCTTCACTATCTGGCAACATTGTGAACAAACACAATGATTCTCATGAAGTCACACAATGATTTATTTTAGCATTTAGTTTTGAACATTTCATGACTATATATTGAGCAATAGAACAGAGATATACTAAAATTTAAAATCTGTGGGAGAGAAAAGATCCCACCTGGAGTACTGTGTCCACCTCTGGGGCCCCAAACATAAGAAGGATGTGGACCTGTTTGAGTGAGTCCAGAGGAGGCCTCAAAGATGATCAGATTGCTGGAGTTGTTCAGCCTGGAAAAGATAAGGCTCCTGGGAGACCTTGTAGCACCTTCTAGTACCTAAAGAGGCCTACAAGAGAGCTTTTTAAAAGGGCATGTAGGACATAGGACAAAGGGCAATGGCTTTAAACTGAAAGATTAGATTAGATACTAGGAAGAAATTCTTTACTGAGTGGGTGGTGAGGCACTGGAAGAGGTTGTCCAGAGAAGCTGTGGCTGCCCCATCCCTGGAAGTGCTCAAGACCAGGTTGTATAGGCTTTTGAGCTACCTGGTCTAGTGGAAAGTGTCCTTGCCTATGACAGCAGGAGTGGAACTAGGTGACCTTTAAAGTCCCTTCCAACCCAAACCGTTCTATGAACATATAAAATTGAATCTGGTATTTGTAATATAGAAAAACTATCCAAAGCATCAACATCAGGGACTGCATTTTTTTTGTCTTGACCTTAACTATCACTTTCATATTACAATTAAGGACAGAAACACAGGAAACGTCTAAAAATATTTCAGAACTGAGACAACTAAAGAAGCATTTTAACTGTGTTGGAGCTCTGTCTGTCACAGGAGCCTATTCTATATGTCTCTGCTCTTGATATTGCAACAGGGATATTTGGAATTGCAAAGTGACCTACCTCTGACTTTTATAAAATAAATTGTTCTTGTTCCTACTGGTTAGCTGGCTTTTTTTTTAAGGATAATTAGCTGACACAATATTTCAAATGGAGAGAAGTAAAGCAATCTACCCACTGCAAGTCTCATTACATCTCCAGTGAGACCTACTTTCTGAAATTTAGACTGTCATGCCAGGGCAGATGTGAAATCTGGGAAAATTTCCAAAGAAATCATTATGAAATGAGGTTCTCAACATTAGCTGCTCTGTTTACCCTTTTTTCTCACTTGCACTGTCATTAGCAGCACTGAGGTCAACACTGGATGATGGACTGAGAGCATAAACAACTCATAGAAGAGCACTGAGGGAAGCACTGTGTTTTCTAGTACACTTTTACCCATACTCGGAGATCTATAGCCAGTTTTAAAGACTAAAAGGGCTCTTCCACTGCTATGGCACAATTTTACTCTGGGCAAAACAAGCCACATGCTAGAAAATTGAACGTTTAGACTTTTCCTGTGACATCTGAGAAGTGATGCAGTGGGAATAATTACATGATTGCTGCTGGTACTGATGGTATCTCCCTGCCTGACTGGTACTGCTAATCTATTTTATATTGTCTTGTGCTTCTGGAAAAAAAAAGTCATGCCTAAACTGAGCAGGAAGATGTTAATGATGGCATTGCCACCAGCATTTCATTTGTGACGTCCTACTAATGTTTCTGTCAATACAGATGCTGTCTGTCAGGTGCCACCTTTAGATATTTCTAAAGAACTGGAGGGGCAAGAAGATAGAGGGTGGGACAGATGCCATTCCTCATTGTACTTCTTCAGAGACATCATTAAAGAAAATGTAAATAATCCTGCTTTACATAAGTGGTTGAGGATTTCCTTCAAGGGGACTTGTGTCAGAAAGCAACCTCATTTGTTTGCAACACTAAGAATTTAAAAAACCCAAACCCTGAGGAGCGCATTGTGTACAAGAGATTCCATTAAGAAGAATTATTTTAGCTGGTGAAATAAGGAGCTGCAAAAAGATTGATCTGCATTAGCCTGACATCAAGATTTGGCAAAAACATAAGGCTGAATTGGAGCTACTTCCACCCTTACTTAGACAGCCAATATGTACATAAAAACTGCACCTAGGAAAATGCAGGGCTACAATGACCTTGGATTAATTAATCAACATTAACATGATTTCAGACTTAATATTTTATACAGTTTACAAAATCAGATACTGAAATAAGAGAAATATTAGCGATATTTACTGTTTCTTAATGTCAACTAATTTTACTGTAAAAATTAGTGAAAATGTTTCTCTGAACCCACTCTAATATCCTGAAAACTGAAAGCAAAAAAATAGGAAAAGAGACTTCTCTGAACATGGCAGGGGTTAATATTAACAGATAATATTAACATAATTTTATTTTTCAGGTCAGACACCTGGAACTATTAGCAGCAATAGACAATACTGTAAAATATGATGGCAGTTGTTATCTGACTGGAAGTCTAGTATGCAATATTAAACTTCATCACAGGAGATTTTTAAACTTTTAATAATTACTCTATGGCTATAAATGGCAATGGCATTAATGCCTAGAATGTTGCAGCTGCAGAAAACTCCAATTACCCAACCAATGCTGTCAGTTTTTGTAACTGTTGGTGTTTCTTATTCTCTTACTAGTGGCTTTCCCAAGCTAAAGTCCAATGCCTGATTTTAGTTCTTCCCTGACTACTACATTCCCAAGAACAAATTCCTTAGCCAGCAAAATGTTCTTTTTTGCATTCACTTCAGTGCAGGTGCATCAATGCCTTTCACTGCTCATTTTCTCTAGCAGAGAATCTAATCTAGCAAAGGGAAGAAAACAAATACTCTAGAGAGACAATCCTGTAGTACAGGTTTGGAATTATGTTTTCTCTGCCTTTGTTGTTTACGTAATACAGAAGGGCTTGTAACTATTAAGAACTTTTAAAAAGAGCCAAGTATTCCGGGTGAGTTTGCATATACTATAAAAGGAGATACTGTTCCATACTGCCACAGTCTCATGTATGTTCTGGAGCAGTAATTCCCATGGATATATATTTTGTTTGCATATTGGATCATGGTATATGGAAATAAATTCTCTGACTTATTTACAGAAGAATATTTTTTAAAACTGTGACTTCTAGTAGTTAATAGTAGTTTTGGTCCTAACCTTTACTTCTTTAGGCATTAAAAAAGCACAGAAAAAAGCAGTTAGGCTTTCGCAAAATTTAAAGGAGCAAAGATTTGACAGGATACCTATCCAGCATGGCTGCTGTGGTAGGGATAAGTGACGTCTGGGAGACAAGGACGAAGTTTCAACATGGGACATAGAAAATTTAAGCAGACAGCAGCAGAAGTAAGGCAGCTGGAATTAAACTGTAATTCCAGTGGAATCAACAGGCAAATATATGTTGATTTCAGTAGAACATCATTTCACCAAATGTGATTCATGTAATATTTGCAGCTGTTTTCTGTTCAGATCAAAATATGCAAAATAGAACATATTATGAAAATAGAACAATAAACAATAAATTATTCATATCTGCTGAATTAACAGTTAGGAAAAGACATAAATCTAAAAAAAAATATGACACAGAAGACACAGATGGTTTCTTTAGTATAATACATGTGGCTTTATGTAAAAGTAATGGTGGGGAATTGAAAGAAATTATACTGAAAGTGAATCTTACAAGAGTTAAACCGGGAACTCTCTTCTGATGACTTCCTTGCTTCAAACTGTACTGGGGAGAGTGTTTACTGGTATTTAGAGATCAATGAGATCAGTCCTAAGCCCTTCCATTTTCTTGTATGCATTCTCTCTTTTGACACCAATCAGTTTGTCCTGGTCATGACAGTCCAGCAATCTGGTGGAGTATTTTTCAGGCTTTTTTAAGACTTTGCCTTATGCCTCCCTAACCTGCAACTTCTTGATTTTCTTCCTACTGTGACTTTTTTCTTTTACTTTCTCATCTCAAAGTCATATACTCTTTAGCACAGCAATTACTGTTTACATGTTTGAGAGTGTGTTTCCTAGTTTCTCTCTTCTTTAGATCACCGGTTTGTATCTGAGGTGTACTTCTTCTCATGGTCTTTGAACAACCAGGAGTCGTTTCTAGGATTTTAAACCTCTCACCTGATCCAAGATGCCTGTTTTGTTTCAACTAAATTTGCTCACACACTGTCTTCTCCTAAGTCCGGACATCCTCCCTGAATGCAGCAGGCAGGAAGAGGTCCGTCTGTGCCTCTCCATTCCAGTGGAGCAAGCTTTTCTTTTCTTTTGTTCTCCTTTTAATGGGCACATAATATATTTTTATGATTTGATAGCAATTCACAATTCTGATGGCCATTCTCCCAAAAATGTAGTAATTTTATTGCCTGACAGCATTCAATCGTCATATTGTTGAAAACCTAGTAAATATGCATTGTAAGTGGTTGTATGAGCAGCAGAAGTAATTATACCTCTTTTTATACTCGTGCATTGACATCAGTCTCTCCTATGGTTTCTCTGTTATCAGGAAAAGACTTTCCCTAGGGTCCTCCTTCTCTTTCTTTTTTTAATGAAATTTTTGGGTTAGTTAATATACATGAGACCTTTCTTCATTTGCAAAGGTGTTAAAATGCCCCAAGGGGATGGAGAGACAGACACTGATATATACTGAGATACCAATGAATGTTCTTTCTTTAGGAAACCAAATGAAAGACAGGTAGGATAAGACTAAAAAACACATCCGATTTTTTTTATGCACCTGTGAATATTGGCCATTTAAGACAGACAGGTCCAACATTTCTCACTAGGTATGTTCTACAAATGCTCAGTTGACCTGAAACACGCAGCCGGTCTGCATAATGTATGTTTGATCTTGAGTTGCTTAGCAGAGCATTTGGTCTGTGTTCATTAGTTTCGTATTTCCAGAAACTTGATACAAAAGTATCAGAATTTAGTAGCTTACTGGTGAAGCTTTTCTGTACAAGCTTTCCAATTTCCTTAAAACTGTCTATAAGTACCACATGGAAAAAAAAATCTGCTGTGGACTCTGAGTTACACCTTCAGTGAATGGCCAGTTGTAATTCACTCTATAAATGCAATTTACTCTTACAGTTTACCAGGCTAAACAGCAAGTTAGGAGATAAATTTTAGTTTTACTTGAACCATTGAAATGGTATAGCCAAACAACAGTGGTCATTATTGTACTTTTCATTACAAAACTACCTTATCCTGTTATGGTTTCTTCTCCATACAATAAGAAAAATAGTTGAAATGCCTTTATAACGTTATTATTGTTTCTATGCTGATGAAAGTTGTGTCAATTTAATTATATTAATCTAGCTGAAATAGTACCACTCTGTGACCAGGCTTTGGCTGTGACAATGTGTTTTACATGATTTACTGACGCTGTGTTACAAGGAATTTTTTGTTCTCTCTAGATTTTGTTTGTTTTTGTTTTTTTTTTTATTTTCATACAAGAGTTATCAAAATCCACACAAGTAAAGTTCTTACAGATTAAAGATTGTCTAAAGAATCATCTGTGACAGCATTTAAAGTGAGCATAAACAAACTTCTTTGTTTAGAGCTGTTTTCTTGCTTTATTTTTACTAACAGGACTCTGAAGAATTATTCAACCGACATAATCCTTGTATAAAGTTTGTCAGGTTTTATGATTTTATTTCAGGGAAAACAAATTGTTTTCTTTCTTATAAATCAGATGTTTTGTAGAAAGCTGGCTTGTTCAGAGAAAAACTTTGACACATACAGTTTTAGTTTCTGGGGTTTAGTACTTTGACTTTGGAAGTGCATTTTCATCTGCAATGTTGCTTCATTTTGAATGCATTTTAAATTCAACAGAACATGAACATTCAGAAGATGTTTGTTTGTTTGTTTGTTTGTTTGTTTCCATTAAGATATTTTAATTTTCCATATTCAGGTCATAAGTCTTTACTGTATAATACTCACTTCTTTTTTTTTTTTTTTTTTAGAGGGAAAAATTCAGAAATAACAGCTACAGTTTTTAAAAAGATTACCAGGTTCTGATGTGCTTACCTACTTTCCCAAATTGCAAAGATAAGTGCTCCTTCCCCACAACGTTCTACCTGCTGTGCAAAAAAATTACCTATTATATGAATGCCTTAATGCTATCCTTGTGTTTGCATGAGTAGTTGTACTTTTCAAAAAGAAAATATCAAGTTGGCAAAATCTATTTTGATTCCAGACAGGAAAGTTCAGTGGAGGGCAGGGCAGGTGCGTCTGTTGTCAGGTGTGCGTGTTGGTGTGCCTTTGTAGCTATGCGCCTGTAGCTGTCCTGTCATCTCAGACCCTTTTCTTCCAGTGTTGTGTGCTCCCCTGTCCCACAGTTACATCGAAAAGGATCTGATTCAAAGCTAGCTGAAATTCCTATGGGTCTGCATTACCAACGGACGCTTGATCGTATCACTACTCTGTCACTTACATTTAAAACCAAGTGTGTGGATGTTAAGACTTGCAGTGTTAAAGATGTGAAAGACCATGGGTGTTATTTAGAAGTACCAAGAGGGACTGGCATTTGGTGAGAGTTTTCCCGTCATGTTTCCTGATCCCTGCCCAACTACATGATGCTGAGGCAGCGTTGCTGGGCAGGGCTGATCTCTGTTCTTCCCCACAGAGGGTTTCACCTGAGCTGCTGCTCTTTCATGTTCCCAGTCGTTCAGCCTGTGCCCAGCCAGCAAGCAATTAGAGCTGACCCATCCCCTCTCGTCCAACCAGCCCTCAGCGGCGCTGTAAGAAGCAAAACTCTGAGAGTCGGCAATTAGTGAACGAGGAGCAGTGGGGAAGTCTGCGAGGGCCAGGGAGCAATGAAAGGCAGGAAACTTTCTCACATCCTACTTCATATCTCTGGATCTTAAATTTTTCCTGCTTTATTGTATCTACTGTCTCCCCCAGACATGCTTAGCACCGAATTTGTCTTTATCTTTGCTATTTAGCACTGTCATGGAACTCAATTGCTCCAGACACCAACTAAGCACCACACAGCTGCTTCAGCTGTCCTCACCCTGTCCCTTCCCACTCCAACCTTCAGCCTGCTCGCTGGTGGGGTGGGATGAGGAGCTGAAAAGAATCTGACTTGCACTGCTTAGCAATAACAAAAACTTCCCTGTGTTATCAGCGCTGTTTTCAGCACAAGTCCAAAACAAAGCCCCATACCAGCAACTCTGAAGAAAAAATAACTTTATCCAATTCAAAACCAGCACAAGCACACAGGCATTAGCTGGCTACATGCGAGGAATAAAATAAATGTAAATAACATCTGCCCTCTTCGTATTCCTCTTCCTCACCCAGAGACTGGATGGGAAATTCACCATTTAAAATGTATTCTTAAAACAACATTTGCACCTGAAATTCTGACACCCACTACAGTCGCCTGTGGACTATTTTCGTAGACTTCACTGGAGTTTTATAGTAAAATATTTCCCATTTGTTCAAGAAAACTTTGCTCTCACAGCTGATCTTCCTGCTGCACAATTCTATATAGGATATGCTATACTGAAAAAAAATTCTCTATATCACCAGGAAGTATATAATTAGGCTAGTAAGAATATAACCACCTGTTCATACCTTTCTCGTCCTTTTCTGCTCATATTTCTTACTGCTTTTCTTATTTGCCCTAATTCATCAAATATATGTAGATCCCTTATGTCAATGGGATGCTTGTTGAAATTAAGCAAAGCTACACATGTTTGTCAAATCAGCTCTGTAGCTTTGTAGACTTCTCAGGCGTTCAGCTGCCTTCTGGAGCTGACATTCTTATAGCACTGCTTTTAAAACCAGTTTTAAAATTAGAAACACTTACAAGGTGAATTATTATTATTTATTGTAAAGATTAGCGATTTTCAAAGTGTATTGGATTTGTAGATACTCATCAGCTTACAGAAAAATGCGTCCTATTGACAATATTGTTATTCTTTTTTCCCTGAGGCAAACTGGAAATTCTTGATAGATAGATAGAGAAAGCGAGAGAGATACAAATATATATGAGGAAACTCTTTTTTCAGTAGTCTTGATTTTGTTTTCAGTAAATGCTTAAACTGATGTTAATATTACTTGTTCTTTTATAGTTATGTCCTGCTGTCATTCACAACTCCAACTCTATCTAGAAATTATTTATCATTCTTCCCTTTGTCTGTTATTTCAAATTTGAGAGTGAAATGAAGCTAGTATTTCAAATATCAATATATTCTTGTATCTTTGTGGTGGTCTCATTTGGTTCTTATTTATTAGAGCAGAATATATTAAAAATTGCATGATGAAGGATTGCAAACAAGTCTGTGTTGTTAAAGAATGAAGGGATCGTTAGACTTCTCTGTGACTTTATTCATCACCTAAAGTGACCAGATTTATATAACATCTGTTAACAGGATTATTAAGTAATTAACCTAGACTTGAAGTTATTAGCAGAGCCTTTTATAGTTACCTTGTGAATCAAAAATACATTTCTGGGGATCATATTTGGCCACATTGATTAAAGGAACTTGTGTGAGAAATTTCTTCAGAATTAAAAAAATATAATTAGACTCAGCACCTCACTGATTTCCTTTGGCACGGGAAACATGAAATTATCCAAAAGGTACTGAACACTATCAGGTCATTTTTATTAATCTCATTAAAAGAATTTTATAAGTTTGATTATGAGGAGTGTAGACTTACCATAAAGAAGGTAAGTCAGAGAAAAAGGGATCCTTGTTCCTGAAATAGTCCTCTGAAAATTACTGGAGAGAACAATTCAAAACTCTCTTCTGTGAGAATGTCTGTGAGTTATTGAGGTTTGGAGGTGAATTAGGCTGCAAATCAAATTAATCTGATCAAGGCCAGGGTATAATGCATTGCTGAAGGAGATTGTTAAGGTTGGCTTCTTTCACCAGAGTTGGCAGTTGTTCTAAGGAAAGCACATTTGAGTCATTAATTTCTACAGAAAAATATAAATATGTAAATATATAAATACATGCATACCATGTGTACATAAATAAAATACACTATATCCATATATTTATATATTTAAATAAATGCATAAAATGTTTCAAGGAAGCTAAAGTGTGGGCTAATGCCTGTAAATCAATGTGAAGTGAATACTTGTTCTGCCACAGCAGATTTCCTTTTCTGTAGTCATCAGTACTTCTCTTCTAGAAAAGGGAGGATTTCAGATTTCATCATTTGACCTTAAAGTTTCTATAGGGACTGTATTTGCTATTTAAAAAAATAGTTACCAAATTCTTTTTGGTGACTGTCATTACTCCAGCAGAATACAAATGAAGCCTGTGATAAAAGGATTGATCTCCTAAAAGGATTGCTGTGCTTAAGTCAAGGTCATTGGCAAGCAGCGCGTGAAAACTTGAGGGACTGGCAAAAATATGATGACCTGATATCAGAGACAAGAAATACAGAAACGAAAGTGTCATGAGGAGTTGTACGTTTCTGAGAGCATCTTGTGCTTCACTGAAATGAAAGCAGTAAGAAAGCACACCCTTAGCAGTTCAATGCACTTCTGCTGCTTATTGTTTCCTATCTCATTTTGTATTCTGAGTCTTCAGAGGGGCTTCAGTAATGTAGGCACTCACTTCTTGGCAATCTGTTAGTGGCAGTCTTATTCAATGAGCTGTATAGGAGTTTGCTCAAAAGATATAGTGAATTAGCACATCTTTCTGGTTGCCGTTTGCACACACTCTAAAATTAAAATTTGGATGAAAGTTGCATGAAGCCTGGCAGTTTGATTTATATATCAATAAAATAAGGCATTCCTTATTACCTCTTTTGAGCTTTTGGGGTGCACCGGGATCATTCTCCTTGATCAAACAGTTAAAAAACAGTTGGCCCTTTCCTATACCCTCATGGATCCACGATTGTCCGAGATGGGGGACATTGGCACATAAAGCTCTGGGTAATTGTGATCTGAACTGTGATACTGAACCCTCCCATCTAGATTCCAGGAGCCCAGATTGAAGAAAGAGATGCAAGTAATGAAAATTACAGCACAGCCTGGAAGTGCCTAGCAGTAGGGCTTGTGATTTTTGAAGCTTTCCTCTTCAGCTTCATTTCTTGTAACAAGGCCAACTTCTTAGTATAATTTCATGTCACTGGGAATGGAGCCTTTAGCAAAAATGCTGAACATAACCAGACTTTCCATAAAACAAGAGTTGGCAATATCATGAACAACTGCATTGCTTCGAGCAAGCAAAGCAGAAGGTAACAGCAGTTGCTTAAACTGTCCTATTAATCTTTAAAAGTATTCCTAGATGCAGTTAGGAGCATTGTGGTTAGTCTCTAAAGAAGGAGTTATTTTTCTTGTCAGAAATGTAAGCATTGAGGTGAGTTTTCAAAAGTCTTTTTTTTGTGCTTTGATGTCATCAGGATGTGGGACAGAACCTTAAATTCAGGACCTGCTCTCTCATGCGTTTATTTCCACCATAGCATTTTTCTCCTTATATAGCAAGAGATGTTACGGTATTCTTGTAGCTGGGACAGAGAGACAAATCACAGAACCCACCAGAAATGAAAGAAAGTATTACAATTAGCTGTATTATTGCTATGACATTGTATTCTTAATCGTGCCTTTATCCCCGTGTTTCACAACCCCTGCGAACAAAATATGGTGATTTGGATAATAACGAAGTTAAATCCTGTTTTGGTTTGAGGCTACATTGCATCTGTTCCTCATACGGGATTATGTGGGAGTTTGGCACAAAATGTGTCTCCTATTTGCATGCATTTCCTAGTAACATTAGAGCTAAAACCCCAAGAAAGCATTGGTTTTGCAAGGTTTGTAACATTAGGCTAACCATGGTACAAAAGACAGAGGGCTATAGAAAAATGAATAGTTTTAGTGTTATGAAGCCAGGCATGTCCATTTTAATTGTAGAAATCCAGTCTCTATCAAGATTACAGGAGTCTTGTTAATTTGTTTAACCAGTGTATTTGTTGAAAACTTAAAGGCTCTAAACATAGTAAGGTACTCAGGCACAAGTCTGATCCTTTCTGTTTTAATAATAAAATATTACAAAATAGTTGGGAAGAGTTTTCTACAGTTTTTTGAGGCAGCTTGTCCTTGAGGGAAGGTATGTTGGCACCAAATTTTAATTTTGTGATATTTCAAGTGTATGCATGAGTTCTTAGGGATCTCAGCAATTTTGTTTAAAAACAACAGAAAAGAAAAAAAATTATGGGTTAAAATGTTCTTGCTGAGACTTGAAATTCCTTTTTGTTATAAATTCCTTTTTCAAATGCTCATAGTTTATGAACCTTTTGGACAGAATTTTTTTATGGCCCGTAACTGCAGTGTTTTCACATTTTTGTATACTAAGATTTTTCAAGCTTTTTTTAACCATTCATGGCTCTCTGCCCTGAGAAGTTTTCCTACAGCATTTGTGCTGGTGCCTGTATACGGCCAATGATGTTTCTGATTTTTCACTATTACAGTTACATTTCAGTCTCATCTCCTTTTTTCACCTCAGTCAAAATCAGATATGGCTTGAGTTGGGGACACACCAATCTGAACAAACCCTTGGCTTGTACAAACCCTTGTCATATTCCCGGTCTTCAAAACTCACGGCAGTGCTCACTGTTTGGCAGGACTCCAAATACGTTTTGTTTCATAGCCCTGGATCATCAAGAGGGAATAGGCGAGAGCAATTTTCAAACTAAGTGCTCAGCTTAACCGCATGACAAGAACTCCATTGGAGCAAAACATCTTTTCTGTGCAGTCGTGAGCTCTTTGTGCTCATGTTGAACTTCCTATGGCAAGTGATAAGTAAGGCTCATATTGATCCAATCACCTTGTCTCGTGCTGTTTATTCCTTGAAACTTGCAGCTTTTTTCTGCCATACTGCATTACTTCTCTCAACTGTTTCTCAGACAGAGAAAGTGCCACAAAAGGGAGGTAGATGAGGAAAAGATGTAAGACATGGAGCTGGGATTTGAGCATGGATCTGAGTATTGCCAAAGAACTCAGCTCATCTTTACGGGCTACAAGTTACAAAAAACACCCCCTTGCTGGTTTTTATGATTTGCTCTTGTAAAAACTAGTACTAACACTGCATGAAGGGGACAGCAGTATGCTTCTCTGTTGACTTCTTGCCTTCTGGCTTCTTAAAGACATATTCCACTTTGCTAGTAAATTTAGTAAATCTGATTTTAAAATTGCCTCGTTTGCAAGACAGGATACAGATTAAGCAAATTAAGCAATGCAGGGAAACTATTTTTATAATTTAGGTAGATCATCTGCCTGCTTTTCCAAATAAATTTCCTAAAGTTATTTTGTTAACTTTTAAAATATAATATAAAATCTTATAACAGTCTTTACAGCCCAAGGAATAAATGCAGTAAAAGAAGGAGGGTTGTAGATGTGCAGCGTTGCCTGTAGCCAAATGGATAACAAGTATTTTAGTGTAGATAGATTGGGGGGAAAAAAGAGTAAATCAATGTAACTTTCTAACAGTAATGCTTGATATGGAAATCTTATACTGTAGTCATGGTCTGATGTCATGATTATAGGATTTGCTCCGTCTATGAACCTCTAATCTCAGTAAGTGGGAACCTCTAATCACATGGGCCTCTAATCACAGCACCCAAAAATTACTTTGCTTCTGTACCTCTCTTAACCAGTCTCAGGCCATGATGCTGGGGTTACCTCATGGCCTGTGTCTGAAGATCTTATTACTGCAAATTTTCTATTTTAGTAGTAATTAATTTAGGTATATCACATGGTTCCTCTGGTTTAGTGTGCATTGGATTTGCTACCACAGAGGTGCATTTGCTATGTCTTATCTGCTGTCCAGTTCAGACGGCTGAAGAATCCTAATATAGTCAACCATGAGCTTCAATTTAAGAATGCTCTTCATGTTATTTGTTCACCAGAGTGCTGAGGATGAGGTCAAGATATTGACTGTATGGTATTTTGAGGAGCCTGGAATCAACATGGTTCATTGTTCTATCCCATTAGCAAGAATGCCACAATTATTTGAGTGGGCTACCTTTGACCTCTAGCTCATGGGGTAGCTAAAAGCCATCTGTGTGACACTGAGGCAAGAGTTAAAACTGAAAACAAACTGGGGGGGAGGAGGGGACGGGGAAGAATCAATATTCAAAAATAATCATCCCAATCAAGACAATGTGGGAGCTAGTGGCACAGGCTTCCCTGTCTGGAAATGGGGGATGGCCATGGACTTCTTCACTGTTACCTGCCCAGGCCTGTTTGTTCAGCAGCAGTGAGAGGAGATGGAAGGTAACTGGTCACACACAGAGCAAACTGGAATCAGAACCTGTTGTTTCAGGTAATAGCAGGGTAGAAAACTAAGGTTATGTGGCCAGTGGGGGTCTTTGACTAATAGCTGATGGTCATGCTTCCAAGTACTTCCACAATTAGAGCAGATTTGGTTAATGCTGGAACACATCATTCGTATCTAGTGAGGATTAATGTCTCCTTGAGATAAAATACTAAGGAATGTGTGTGTCCCTTGTCCCTGCCAATTCCCCTGCACCTTAACTACAAGCTTTGCTGCATGTAGGGAATTGCAAGGAAATGGACTGTTTCTTTCCTAGCATTATGCATAGTATCTTTTATTACCTGTTGACCAAATGTTTGTATTGAAAATCTTTTTTCCCTACTCGTTAAAAAAAACCTCTGTAGCAAGTCAGAACAGAGAATTCTTAGGAATGGAATGGGAATATTTAATGTCTCAGCCTAATTGATGTTCATTTATAATGAGCATTATAGTATTTATCAATACAATAACAAGTGTTAGGAAGGGCTAGGTATCCCACAAGCAACAGTAGAGTGAGTATCTCTAACATTATGCTTTGCAAGCCTTTGTGCTGTTGCATTTTTCTATGAAATTTCAAGTGTTTATTGCAGTCTTGTGAAGGAAAAAAGTGCTTTTCCTCCATCCCACTCAATATTTTGTTACAGTCTTTCTAATAGTGTGTTTTTCAGATATCAAAAGGAATGAAAGAAATATAAAAAACGCATGTCATAAAGCAGAAACATACAGTGAAAAAAAAAATTCTGTGATGGTAATCATGTCACAGCATAATATTTGTTTGTATACAAGACAATTTGGTGCTTTTTTTTTTTTTTTTTTTTTT
>VWZG01010968.1:239987-310024 GCA_013396735.1 Grallaria varia | reverse complement strand
TTTTTCTTTTTTTTTTTTTTGTCTTTACCACTGCTGATTTTAGTTAGCCTTAGTTTCTCATTAATTTTTCATGTTGTTTTTATAGACACTGTGCATTAAGTATACACAAGTAAGAGGAACATCACCCTTCTTCTTGGTCTTTAGTTTTAAATAAACTATGTTATGCTATGATCTGTTAAAACTTACCCAGATTCACCACCTAAAAACTGAAGCAAAAAGTCACAGAATGATCTGAATCAGAAGGTCATCAAAGATCATCTAGACCACCTCCCTGCCATCGATGGGGCCATCCTTTACTAGATCAGGTTGCTCAAATTGTTGCCCAATAGAAAATGGCCACTTGAAACCAATGTTGAAAATAAGCAGATATAATGTAATTAAACATTATATCCAAGCATTTAGAAACAGTATTACTAGGAGTTACAGGGATTACATCTCACCTAAGAGAAACTACCTGCCGTAGCAATGGTTTCCAATAATGATCAAAATTAATCCTTGGGCTGACAGCCAACAGAAATCCTATACATAGTTTAAAAGCTTAAAAAGCTGTAGGCAGTTAAGTGGGACTCCGCATTACTAGAAGTGTGATTACGGGGCTGATCCTACAGTCAGGAATGAACTTAGCACAGATGGGAGTATTGCTGAAAAAAGAGAGGAATAGGAAACAAGACTTCTCTTTCCCTGTATCTCCTCCCTAAGTTCCACACGATTTTCCTGAAGTCCCGTTATCCGTAGTCTGCCCCCTCTTTGTTTATGGCATCTGTCTGAGAGGTTGCCAGCTGAGGAGGTATAGTTTACCTGCTGATGTATGGAATTAAAATCAAGATATTATGTTCATAAGGCAGCAATTTTCCAACCATGACTGAAATTTCAACTATTAAATGAATCCCATCTGGATTAGTCAGAAAGACTACTTAGTTTCTCTTGCAGTGAGTCTGAAATTGAGTCTCTTGCTATGAAGAAATTTTTTTTTTTTCTAATAAGCAGTTTGCATTATGTCACCTGCTGGAGATTAAACATTTTATGCATATTTATTTAATGTTTGCTTGTGACCTTGGAAGATGGTGAATGTTCTGTTGAAAAACTTCAAGCATCTGCTTGTACTTTCTGAAAGAATTCTTACCTTTCATTAAACATAGACTGAAAATAAGCTGCTTGGGCAGCATCTCTTCCACCATGCTCGGGGTTTCCAAGCTGGAATACTGAAATACTCTCAGAAGTTCACTGGTATTTAAAACCTGTACACCCTATCAAAGAGTCTTGAATTTTCTATACATTTTTAAATTAATGTAGTGACACGGGTTAATTATTTTAATGCCTGATTCGTTTGACTCACTTTATGGATTAAGAACCTCCAAGTAGTTAGAGAGAAGTATGTTTCAGCAGGGAAAAAAAAAAAAAAAGGAAAAAATTATTTTTTATTTATTGTCAGGCTTTTTTGAATTGATTGGCAGCTTAACATTTTTCAGCTTACACATCTTATGGGTGCCATTTTGTGAAGTGATATTTTTGAGGTCAAACTAATGCACCAAGTGGTTTTGTTTGCATTTCTAAAACTGGTCTTTGCTGGGCCATCATTATCTGCTTTTACCTTCATTGAGAGCTCAGAATGTAATATACACAGTGAAAACTCATTATGAAAATCTCTTCTTACAGCCTTTATCCATAACTTCTGAACAATAATTTATTTTTTTAAAATCAGAAAGTGCTGTGATGACATCTCTTTTGCTTTTTTTGCTGTTTCTTTTTATCTGAATCCAGCAGCCTTGAAATACGAACATGACCATCTAGTTAGCATCTTGAGACATGCCCATCAAGTCAAGCAATTTTTTTGAATCACTCCAATAGCAAAACATAACAGTATTCCAGAAACTAAATATTTTATTTTTAAGGTGTTTATACTAATCACATGACAAATGCCTACATTTTGAATGTGTCAGCAACGTTTATGAAGCTGTTTCCTTATGCAAATTTGCGATCTTTTGGTGCCATTGTGTGGTGGGTCTGGTTGAGCCAGAATTTGTTTCCCCATAGGAGCCCTCGCTGTGCTCTGCATTGGTGTCGATAACACACCCATATTTTGGCTATCACTGAGCACAGCACTCACTGTTCAGTCAAGGGCAAGATCCTGGCAGGGGACACAAATAGGCCAGCTGACCTGCACTGACCAAAGGGATATTCCATACCATATGATGTCAACCCAGATATAAACGCTGGGGCAAGAAGCAGGAAGGGGGGCGCTCATTGTCTCCAATGGCTGCCTGATAACCTCCAACACATGTGTAGGGGCCCTGCTTCTCAGAGACGTGGCCCACCATCACTGCACATGGGAAGCAGAGATTAGTTGCTGCTTCTGCTTTGCGCGCGCACACTCTGCTTTTGCTTTTGCTATTTGTATAAATATAAACTGCCTTATTGCAACCCATGATTTATGCTGTTTTTTTTGTTTCCATCTTATTCTCTCCCCTGTCTGGCTGGGAAGGGGAGTGATAGAGCAGCTGGGTGGGCACCTGGCATTCAGCCACGGTGAACCCACCACACATTGGCTGTGAACTAACCAAGCACAAACACTGAAATAGGATTTAATGTTAAAAACTTAAAGATTTAAAAAAAAATTACAAAAACTCTCAAGAGCAAAGAAAGCTGTGATACCAATGCCATGGACATCAGAATTTATTCCCACAGTTGTGATAACAAAGCATTACTTCACAATACTTCATATACAGTAACCCATTAATCCATATTCCTATTCAACAAAAGCTACTGAAATACATGAGAGTGAATAAGTGTGTGCTGCTTGACAACTGGCATTTCTTAGGGTTGACAATTGTTAAAAGCACTTGATAACACTGTACAATCTCTGGCATTGTTGTACAAAGAAAGCCTCAGTTGTTTCCCATGACTCTGTATCTATAATTATATCTTACTTTAAGCCGAGTTGTCTGTCAGCTTCAGATTTCACAAGCTGTTTGCAAGTTGCAGCTGAAAATTTTCTAAACTAGCATCAAGGATTGACATGCAAAGTCAAAAGACAAACGCCTCATCAACTGGAAATAATGTTCCAGCAAGTCTGCATTTTAAGGGTAAAGAACTTGTGGAGACCAAAACAGCGGATCACAAAGGCACATTTCTTACTGCTGTATAGCAGTAACATACACTGGCAGGAGGCAATTCTCCTGTTGATTTTCAGGTGAAGCCAGAATAGATGCAATTAACAGAGGAGAATAACAAAAGAACTACTTCTCCAAGTGGAATCTGCTCCAAATAGCCATTTGGTCAGGGTCAGAGTAAATGGTCACAGATTTTTGGAGTGGGATGCACAGGGCAAAGCAATGTCATGGCAGTGCTGACAGGAGGGCATGTATGTAAGCCGGGGCATTTTCTGGGCATCTGGATGACAATTTTACAAGCATTTTTTTTCATCTACCTTGGAGTTGAGAATAGGAAATACGGAAACATGAATCTGAATTAGTTGTTTAATTATCAATATAACTCAGCTCTCATTTATGAGGAGTTGTGGGTTTTGCTGTTGGGTTTTTTGTTTGTTTTCTTGTTGTTGTTTTAATTTAAGTGACCTCCATTCAAATTTGGTGTGTTTTTGCTTAAGCATGACCTAAAGACTTAATTTGTTGTTAATTCAAATGAATTTTCCTCTTTGTATTCCATAGACAAGTTGTTAGAAAATCTTTAGTCCACTAGTGTGCTTGACATTTTTACTGTTCCAAGTGGAAATGGGATGATGTTTACTAAAATACACAGATATTGCACATCCTACGTGGGTTGCAGTGCAGCCAATACCTGTTAGGGAAGTTTAATATCTGATCAGGGAGATGATTTAAGAAAAGTTAGTCCTTTTATTTTAAACCCGCATCAGTTCCCCAAAGAAGATTTCTTCACTAAACTGAGGAGATGGTAATCTGGATGAGGGGCAGAGGGGAGAAAATAGAGCAGGGTACCTGACTGGAGACATCTTTTCATTTGAATCTTTGGCAACTGTAACAGTCTTGGCTACCTACTTGAAATAATAACTACTATTTTTAAATAATATAATATATATTATATTATATATAATATAAGTCCATGGGGACACAGGCTATGCCCTGCATTTTGTACAGTAGCTGGTATGACAGTTCTTCTGCCAGGCAGAAACTCCTGTGTGCTACTGCAATATAATCAATGTATGTTTTCAATTTCCTCTCTCCACTTTAATATCCTACTTTCATGTTAAAATTACTGGGATGAGGGTTAAGGCAAGTTAGTTATCTCACTGTCCTTGGAATAATTGAAAAGGCCTTTTATTTCCCCTTGCTTTACCTTAATAAAAGAAGTCCAGAGGTTTTCACACTTTTTTCCTCCCTCTCCTAGGAAACAGATCTCATGACCTTCAACATCTCCATGCACCGCTCTTGGTGGCGGGAACATGGACCCGGCTGCATACGAAGGGTCGTTCGTCCATCTGCCCCTGGCATCCTAGAGGATTACTCCTACGTCTCCGTGACAGGCTGCATCATTGATTTCCAGTACCTAGAGGTCATTCACAGTGCTATCCAAATACTCCTCTCTGTAAGTTCATCTTTCTTTTTGTACTGGTATTCTGTCAGTCCTTTCACATGCAGCCTTCTGCTGTTGCATGTCCTCAAGGGGACATGTAGTAGCTGATGTATAGCGGTACAGATTTTTGATTGTATTTTGTATTAGGGAATTATATTTATGTTATTAAAATGTGCACTGGTCTTTTCTTTCCCTGTACCTCTTAGAGCTCTGTCCAGTCATAGTCCCCATTCTTGCCTCTGCTGGGACAGGTGAAAATTAACTGGAGTTCTTGCTTTTCATTCATTAAGACATGTGCACCAAAGGAGAGCAGACTTGTCCAAAATTAAATTACCTGCTTTACTTTCTGAAGCTCGCAGTCAATGATGGCATTTATTCAGCCCTGAATGTAAATATATTTTACATGACACAATGCTAAGTTTCTTCCCAAAGTGAGATATGAAGTAATACTTGAAAAAGGTCAGAGAAGTATTAGGAATTAGAGTATGCATTCATATTTAACCATGTTATTTGTTCTTTCCTGGAACTCTGTGTTATTAGAATATTCTGCCTCCATGGTCCACATTTGTTGCAATACCAGAAAAAAAGATGCGATGACAAGAAGTTGTTATAAAAAAAGCCTTTTTGTAGCAGTGCAGGGAAGTGCTGGATCTGAATATATTGCTTTGGGAGCAACAGTCTAGTCTTGGTCACAGTCTTTCCTCAATCTGTTTTCTGCTTGTGATTAACAAGTCGTTTGGCATGAGCTGTGTGTGATCTAGGAGTGGTAGCTCTTCCGCTGCCTACCTGTGTGTAGTACATTGCAACTGGCTGACCCCAAGTGGTTGCACATAGGAACCATCACGCCAGATGTCCAGGCTGTTTTGAGAACATAAATGCTTGTGAATTGAGAACATGAATGTTTGTTCTGACCATGGCCACCAGAACTGGTCAGACAGCGGGCGAAGAGATCCAGTCTGCAGTCCACACCTTCAATCAGGGAAGCTACCTCATCTGAGCAATCAGAAAGGATAGATTCTCCTGGTCTGTTCCATACTTTAAGCTGTTTTACTAACTGACCAGTAAATACTACCATTTGCAAATTAAAAAGAATCTTCAGAATTAATCTCACTCATTAGTTTAAAATTATTTTCAAATTTTAATTTTTACATTTTTTTCAAGATAAAGATATTTCTCTTTAAAAAGTAAAAAAAAGTCAATATATGTGCTTACATCTGTCATCCTTTCCAATTGTCTGAAAGTTCAAGATAATTTCTCTGCAGTACTAAATGCCTTTTTTAGGGCGTCAAGTGCTTTTTTCTTGCCGCTACTTTTAATCGAACTTGGATAAACTTGTACATCTGTGATTAATGAACTTCCATTTGAAAATCCAGGTCTGAATTAGTCCACTTAGTTTGCACATCACAGACATCACGTGCACCTACACGTGTCTGCTCCTCGTCTATCAGCTTCTCAGGCATCAGTGACATCACAAGCACCTACAAAAGCCTTTTCCTGACTGTTCTTCAGTCAAGCAGGAAAGATTTTTGAGTCAGGATCTTTTCCAGTGAAGACAAAATTGCTTCTCTTGCAATCCAGCCCTGTGTATGCCAACAAAAATCATTGTGTTTCTGTGAAAGGAGGCCTTCCAGAAGAATTTTGCACACTATATCTGTAAAGTTTAACTGAGTACACCTTCCTTAGTTTTGCAGGGGCCTGTTATTCAAAGCAGGTTGCTTCTCCCATGAGTTCCTCATTTGCAGCAGATTTCTCTCACAGTGCAGCATTGTTCACTGCATCAATGAGCCTGTAAAAGGGAAACTGAAGTGTGGTTCGTTTAAAAGGAGAACATAAATATTTTAAATGCTCCCCCACTTCTGTAAGAAAAGATGTATTATGTTAAATTTTTTTCTAGCATTTTTGTGATCATTAACAAATTTAGTGCGGTGGAAATACAGCTGGCTGTTGAAATCAGGAACTATTTTCTTCTTCAATTAATGGTGCAATACAGTTGTGGTCAAATAACAGGAACACAAATATTGATATTATAATAATAGCACAAAATTATTAATATATACAAACTAAGAGAAATATGAAAATTTAAAAAAATATAGAAATTATGTAATAATGATAAACCATAACATGTAACTGGTCTTCTCTTTCTGAAGCAGTGACTGATTGCCATTTTGGATACAATTCATTGCAAATTCAAAGTATGCCAGCAATTTACAAGGCATGTCTGTGAATTAAATAGTTGCCAGTTTCAGGTACTGCTTTGATTGATATATACAGTGTTAAAATTAAAATACCATGCGCAAAGGAAGGTTTTCCTCCAGTTTTACTATCTTACCATCCCATCTGTGACACGTTGGGATTAACTTACCATGAGTCTGTACTTCAGTTTGCATTCGGAGTTTTAATTTAGGCTTATTTCACTTACTATCACACAGGACAGAAGTCACCACCTAGATTAAGAAATTTATTACCATTTCCTCCCATTTTCTGAGTACTGTTGACCTGAAGAAGTGCCCATCCATTTTGGATGCATAACTGCTTTCCTAATTGGGGTACCAATATCAATTATTAATTAAAAGGTCATTTAGGTTGTCTTTTCAAGGTCCTGAAGAGCTGCAGATCAGAAGATCATTCTTTTTTTCCTTTTCCTAGTAGCTAATCCCAAAACCAGCCTATTCCTTTTTGGACCTTACAACCTACTTAATTTTCATAACATTTTTTATGTAGCAATAGTTGTGTAACAAACCATTTTACAGTGTAACAAAAAACTTTACTGGCATAACAAATCATTTTATCATGCTAACCCTTGTCCAAATGACTGGGAACGTGAACACTTCCATTTGGTAGGTAATGAGAGCCTCTGTAAGAAGAAATCCCTCCAGGGGTAAATATTGGATACCTGTCGAGATATATAACTCACTAGTAGCATTTTTGAAAGGTGACTTTTTATTTCTTTTTATTTTTTTATAACTGGTGTAAAGACTTTTACATGCACAGAATGCTGCAGCTGTGACTACAGGAGACCCTGCTTCAGGGAATAGGCTTGACATTAATTTATTTAATTCTAGCACAGTAAAGCTCTTTTTTATTGTGCTTTATGGTTTCTAAAAAAAAAAATCTTTCATTGGTGGAACAGTAACTCTGTTTCACATCCTGATTCTGGGTGGCTATTCAAGTGATCGGGAGTTGAAGATGTTAAACATTTCTTCAAATTGGCGAAGAACCAAGAGAAGTATGAGACAATAAGATGCAATTAATAGTAAAGAAGAAATATATTTAAATCATGGCTAGACTTTGCAAAGGAAGATTTGGGAAGGGCTCTACCCACACTTGCTGCAAGCGCGCTGATGGCTAAAGAGGCCGATGCGAGACAGGCAAGTCCGGTTGCAAAAGGCACAGCGGAAAGTCTCCATGATGTAGGGCATAGTATATACTATTTTAATGAATAAATTCTTCTTCACAACACTTTTAAAATGCAATCCAGATTGTCATTACGAAAACTTCTGTTTTCAGAGAACTGACTAACAATACAGTCAAAATGGTGACAGCTTAGTATATTTGAGAAAGACTCTTCATACAATTTTTGTTGTTATTTGAAAACAGATAATGCACACTGAGAGTGTTAAATGCCAGTTAGACACTGACTGAACAGTCTGAGCTTTAAAAAGTTCTCCAGGTGATTGCGGAGAGTTTTGCATTAGACCCAGAGCATAATATGACAATGAACTTGTCCAAAACGACACTGTGAGGCGGAGACCCACCCCAGGCCAGGGTTCACTGAGGTAGCTCTGGAATAACGTCAGCTGTGTAACTTCATCAGTGCTGAAAAAGCAAAATTAATAAATTTTGGTAGAGCAACAGACTGACACAACTAGACTGCTTCTGGGCCAGGAGCCATTACAGGTGAGGAACAGTTACCAAAAAAAAACCTCGTTTGGAGAGTCACCTGGTTTTCACTACACCATAAATCCAGGCAAAGATATGATATAGAGAGATTAAGAGCATTGAATTTTTCCATAGTGAAGTAAAAAGCAGTGAGCATTCCTGTCTAAGGTAAAGTTATCAGTGGGGAATAGCTTATTACATACACTGCCAAGCACAAAATATAGCCAGAAGAATGTATTACTTTCTACACAATGTAATGTAGTTGTAGTATCACAAGTATAAGAAAAAGCATTCCTGGCAGCCAAATTTGGAACTGGATTCTATGCTGACTGGGATTCTGCGTGATACTTTTGCAAGATAGATAGACTTCATCTGTGCATATAAATTAGGCATGCCAAGGGAGCTGGATACTGAGGCAAACAGGCTCAGAACAACTCACATTTCTGCTGATGCTTTCAAGCCATCCAGCTGGAGTAGTCCCTGGGATTGTTCTCCTGACTAAAACTGTGCCTGGGAACTGTGAGAGGAGAGTGGTGGCTGGAGCAGGCCAACCTCTCTCATGTGTAATGCCAGTAACAAGAATTCTCCCAGGCATGCAGGAATTCCCTCCTATTGATGCAGCCATAGGAGGCAAATGTCCAGCCACAAATTTTTTCCTTGGGGTGGACTGGCTGGAGCAGGCAGGAAGTAGTTAGATGGTCTGTTTACCTACAGGGGTGTAGAAGAATGTACTATTTTTTTTAATTCTGTGCCAGAGAAAATTATCCATTCCCTTTTGACATGGTAGAGAAAGATATATTTTCACAAGACATCAAGTTGTTACAGTGGCATTTATGACTTTTATAGAGATGGTGTTAGGTTTCCATACAGGGGCATTCTGTTCTGTTAAGCTCTTTTACAAAACTAATGGGGGAATGTGTGAGCACCTCTTGCCCTGCAATAAGGGACATATATCTCTCTTGTGTCTATGTCCATCCATGTTCTTCCCTGATGAAGAATGGACTTGTAGCTAGACTGTCTGGATAAGGATTTAGTTTCTGAATGTTCTTTTGCTCTTGGACATGTACCCTCTTCATATGCAGACAGTATTCAAAGCTGAAAACACCTTGAACATGAGGTAAAAGTCTGCAAGGGCTGAGATGTTCTTTGTTTATCATGGGAATCAATTTCAATTATATTTGGCCTAATTGAGGCTCTTGAGAAAGTTCTGTCTTTTGCTTAAATGGTGAAGATGCTAGCAAAAAGTAGCAGAGATGCTGATCGTGGTTTTAGTCAGAAACTCTTTCTCTGGTAGACACCACTGAGGCCAAAATCACTAAAGAGCTGTAGGATAAAGAATTTGGTCTTCATTTAGTATTGGTTGCACCCACAGTGGTACAGGAATGCATCTGATATGGATATAACAGTGTGACAATGCAGGGGCAGCTTACATCACTCTGTAGTAGTTGGAGGAGGATGACTTTGTATCCATGTGTCTGTGATTCCGCGTGCAAAAGATGACTAAACCATGTGTAACTGAGCACTGTCTTCCAGGATTTGTAATAGACAACAAAATCTTATATCTACTAAACTACATGCCCTGAGAAAAAGTCTTCCCAGTGCTTCTTTCAACTCACAAATTTATAAATGTTGTACGCTTTGCCCAACGAGGCCCCAGGCTTCTAAAGCAGCTTTGTGTCTGCAAGCAGAAAAATTGCAACCTCTGTATCACAAAGTCACACAGGAGGCTTGAGGTGGGAAGGGACCTCTGGAAGTCATCTGATCTCACACTCAAGTGGTTCAACCAAGAGCATTCTTCCCAGGACTGTGTCCAAAAAGCTTTTGAATATTTCCAAGGAGAGAGACTCCACAATCTCTCTGGGCAACCTGTGCCAGGGCTTGATAACCTTTCCACTGAAAAAGTGGTTTTGGATGTTCAGAGGGAACCTTCAGTGTTTCAGTTTGTGTTCACCGTCTCTAGTCCTCGCACTAGGACTGAGAACAGCCTGGCTCCATCCTCATTACACCCTCCGTTCAAGACCTGGATCCAATGCTGCAGGTGTGCTGAGCAGAGAGGCAGAAACACTTCCCTTTATCTGCTGGTATTGCTTTGCCTAATGCAGCCCAGGGTATCATTTGCCTTCTTTGAGGCAAGGACACATTGCTGGCACATATTCAACCTGATATTCACTGTGACCCCCAAGTCTTTTTTATTGCCAAACTGCTTTCCAACCAGGTGACCCCTCCCATGTTTCAGTGCACAGAGTTGTTCTTCCCAAGGTGCAGGACTTTGCACTTCCTGTTGTTGAATTCCATGAGGTATGTTGTACTAAAAAAAATTCAATTATATTTCTAACTCCTACCTCATTTTCTGTAAAAATGGCCCTTACCAGTCCAAAAGAGTCATATAGATGTAAATTGATCCTGAACACTTTTAAAAATCTAATCATTAATATTCTTAGACTATTTTTAGTATTCTTAGACTTGTCATCTGTGCATTTGCAGGTTCTTGTTTTAATTAACCAGTTACAATTATTTCAAATATTTTGAATTTTCATTATTATTTTTATAATTCATAATAATACAATCATCGGTGTCATAAAAATCGTTGCTTCCTTTTGTTTGTGAGGACTCTATTCCTCTTAGTTTTTCCTCACAGTTCTCGGTTCTCTGATGTCCTAAATCTGTGGTCTTCTCTCCAGAGTATACAAGCATCATTTCCATAAGGAAATGATAGACAATTATTTGACTTAATTTCTGAATATCTGTCACCAGTCAGTGCTTCACACTGACTCCATACAGTTGTTTCACTTTGGGAATTATTTCTGCCCTGCTGTCTTCAAAAAATCTGCCAAATATTGATTACTTGATATGAAAATGAATTATGACATTTGGTAGACAATGCTTTTTTCATCAGAGAAAAGTTGAGCTTAATTAAAAAACTTAGTGCAACAGACATTAAAATGGAGGTTGAGAGTCTCATGTAAATAATTAATCAAGGGAAACACTGTGACTACTGAGCTACAGAGAAACTAAAATCATGGGCAGTGCTGGAGTGGCTTAATGCATTTCAGGTCATTGACCAAGCTTTTACTACTGACCCATAAGTTTGAATCCTTTCTGGGTTGATTTGGATGGCTCTTCCTCTATCCCCAGTGTTGAGATTACCTTCTCTATGCCATTGGAAAAGCTCTGGGAATTGCTCTGAAAGAGGTTTCAAAACAGCTTTTGCCCTTCCCTTCAGACAATGAAAGCTGCAGTTTGGTTCATATTCATTTAAATTTAACAAAAGGTCTAATGATATCAATATATAATGTGGCTCCTCCAGGCCACTGCAGCGGCCCCTTTCTTCCCATTAGTTATGGCCTTGTTATTTTTAGAATTGGACAGAAAGGATGCTAGGAAGCATATCATGTATGTTGTTCTCCAAGGAAAATCCCTGTGGCGGCTGACACCAGTACGCAAATGTGTTCCTTTCAATTTCCTCAAGTGACGTGATTGATTGAAAAAACTGGTCAAAGTCAGCATGTGATAGAAAAGCATGAGGTAATTGAGAATTAAGAGATGCAGGAACAGTAAAATATATTTTACATGAGTAATATATAGTTATCCTGAAGGTAAGGCATCTTTTCTTGAATTTTAGTTTTCACTTTTTCATCTTTTTTTTTTTGTTTGTTTAGAAAACAGTTAATATCTTCTTTTCCATAATAAGCAAGTGCAGAAGTGGCATGGAAAATTAACTTTGCATCCTCTTCAGAGCTGAACTTCAACAAGTTCTTCTACAAAAGAGAGTATGAAAGATATGCCTCTTCTTTATCACCACCATCATCATAATCATCATCATCATCATCACGACAGGAATAAAACCAAAAAATAGCCATGAACCCTGGTCTCTTGAAAGTGTGAATAGACAGTTAAGGTGAGCTGTTGGCTGCTCACAGATTAATTAGTAAATTCAGTGTGATCACCAGATTATTGAAAATCGGAGGAATTTTTTCAGCCTGAACAATGTTACAGAGGAGGTATCAGTCTCTGGAACAGACTGCAGAGAAGAAACAGAGGCTTGTGCAAACCTATGGCTTTTTAAATTACATCCAATGCTTTTTAGTAGCTGTGTCATTGTACTTGTAGCATAATCTATGCCTTGTGCAATGTCCTCCTCTGTTTATGGTATTGGTTCAGGGATGCATACAGTTCACTTTGCCTTTGCCAGTAAACAAGCCTTCAGTGTTAGAAAAATATAAGCAAGAGAACTAAAAAGAGCTAGAGACTGAATCTACACCAACATTCTAGAAATGGTCTTGTCCTTTCTTGTTAGATTTAGTTAGATCTCTTTATTCATGGTAGTGTGGAGGTAGTAAAATATACAAGTATAGTTGTCTAATTAGCATTCTGGGTTAATAAAGCAACTATGTGAAACAAGATCAAGATAAGTCTGTGGTTTTCCATCTCAGTTGTTGGTCCAAGGAGGTGTGCTTTTACAAGCAACTCATTTAAAAGGAACTGAAATCACTGATATTACAGCTATTTGCATGCTCATTTATTCATTAACTGTTACGATATGGATTTGTGAAAAAGAGTTAGGCAACTTCTTCAGCAGAGCTGGCTAAGGGTGAGGGGATAGTGGACACCAGTTCAAGCCTTCACCTTGTCAGTTCATCTATACGAGAACTTAATTGTTGTAAGCATTTTGGAGTACATGATATAGAGTTGTTTTCCATTTTACATGAAAATTACTGTGACAATTTTTTTATTGTACAAAAATGTTAATGAAATTCTGGGCAGGTATTCTGAAATTCTTCTATTTACACAAAAATATTTATAGTAAAAATAAAACTTGATTGTTTATTTGAATTTTTGTGGAGCTCATTAATATTTCACTGGAAACCATGCCATAACACTGGAGATAAATGGGACATTTGGAAAATATCTGGAGTTTTTCCTCCTTCAATTTTTGCCCAGAATTACCAATCCCATGGCAGAAGCAGTGTGATAGACTATATGCCTGCAATTTAGTTACTGCAATTCTCGGATATATGCTTTCAGTCAGTATCATTTCCAGGGTTCTCAAGTTAGCCAGAACTAGCACTGAGCAGAGAACTGCAGCTGCCCAGTGCACAGTAAACTTGATGGTCGCAGATTCCAGTACAAGGCAGCATCTCTGCAAATAAGCAGGAGAGGTGGTGGAAAAGACAGGTTAAAGTTCCTCAGCAAACTGTCTTAGAGTTGAGCAGAATGCTGAATATTATGCTAGGAAATTGGAAATTATAAGAGACTAAAGTAGAAAGTGTAACAAAGATTTTCAATCAAAACTTTTTTTTTGGAGAACATGGAAATCAAACATTTTTCATTAAGAAAAGTGGAAGCAGTATTTTTTTGAACTTTAAGCGTATTTTATTGACTATATTGTTGGAAGCCATCAACATTTTGATGGGCTACTGGGACACCCAAGATCCTGGAAATTCAGAAAGACGGAACACATTGCTCCCTAGTCTTCAAGTTCCTCAGAACACTCCTGAGCTTTCAGCAGCCTGTGTGGCAATCAGTGGGTGATAGTTTACTTGGAAGGTGGAGTCAAATTTGTACCTCTTTGCCAAGCTGCAATTCGGCGCAAAGAGCTTTGCTGAGCTGCCTGCATTCTGCTACATCAGGTCAGCTCCAGCTGCGAAGTTGGTAGATCAGCCAAGGAAATGAACTCCTTCTCTAGGCTCAGAGTTCACATGTTGATTGACAGGTCTGGCTGAATAGGCTTGACTTTGCTGCATGTTTTTTTTTCCAAAAAACACAGTTCTCTAATTGATTTTTACATGAAGATGTGCTTTTAAGCAATGAAAAGGTGTTTTGCTAGGAGGGTTTGATTCCTCACTCTGCCCATGTAGTGTAAAAGACACAGGCAAAGCAGAGGTGAGCCTTCCACTGCAGTCTCACTGAGCCTAACAGCAACAGATCCGTGCTCACTCATACTCATCAAGATGATTCTTTCTGCATATTGTAGTTGATACCCATGTGCCCAGACTTTCTTATACAGGGAAAAAATATTCACTGATTAAAACCCATCTCTGTGTGAGCTTCTACTGACAGGACATTTTTCTTTTAATCATGTACTGAGTCCACAGCCTAGGTCTTCCATTAAAATTTGTTGCCTGAATGTGACCTGACTACAGAAAGAAGTCTTCTTTTCTCTAATCTGTGGTCCCTGATGATTTGCAATGCTCTCTGTTTTGTCCTAGGGAAGTAGGAGAATCCAGAGTGGGGGTTTCACTAAACAAGCAATGAAACAACTTATACTCCGTAATCTTTGAGTGCATGATTTTACTTTCGCCAGGGAAGGAAGTCAACATGCATATATACTCAGAACTACTCACAAAAAGACAGACAAGGTTTTCTGGGAAAATATATTTTAACATGGGAAGGCTGCAGTGCAGAGTAAGTTTTAAAAGCTTTGTGTTCTGTAAATGCTGGCTTTACAGATTTTGTAGCTAATGCTTCTAGCCCAAATTCTCTAATAAATCTGCTAAATTTTTTGATTGTTCTTGGTTCTCTGTCTAGTATTATGGGACCTGTTGAAAAATGTCTCTTTATACACTTCAAAGCAGAGCAGGGAATTCCACCAGCAGGAGGTCCAGCACAGGATGTGCTTTCCTGGCACCTGTGTAGGTGACAGGTTTGAAAACAGGGCATGATGGACCCATTAAGGAGCAGTTCCATCCGTTGCCATAAATACTCACTTAGCTCCTATCAGCTCTCCCATGGAAGGTGCTGGGCATGCAAAGAGCCCAGTTCATGCAAAATCCTCTGACACTACAGGGAAAAGCACTGAGCTTGCTACTTCAGTGCCTTCCAGAGGAGATGGCTGCTACAGCACTCTTCATTCACAGAGTAGGTGTGTGCCCAGCCCACGGGGGAGGAAGGAAAGTGGAAAGGGATTATAACTCACAAGACTCATTCACACAAGGTACCAGAGAGCAGAATTTGGATGACACTGCAATATACCGAGACACTAACAAATTTTTTTTACATCAGTGCAGTCAAGATGAATGTTGATAACTGTCTGAGAAGTGATGTTTTACA
The DNA here is from genome assembly GCA_013396735.1 of Grallaria varia. Classification (NCBI taxonomy): domain Eukaryota; kingdom Metazoa; phylum Chordata; class Aves; order Passeriformes; family Formicariidae; genus Grallaria; species Grallaria varia. The sequence goes on along the minus strand of VWZG01010968.1, from coordinate 294,544 downwards.
ATGCCACAGTAGTAATTTACATAGAGTTAACTGATGAATTTGCCTTCCTTTCAGTTTGAATTTTTCAGTGATTGTCAGGCTTGCTTAATACACTTCCCTTTTAATACACTTTTATAGAACAAAGAAGTGAGTCTCATGTCATGGAAAGAAAACCAGCAAACACGTGGCTAGGAATAAGTATAAGGATTTTGTGTTTTCTGAAGGTTCGGAACAGATTGAGTGAAATGGATGCTCGAGGCATTTCTTTGCTGTGGTGTGATTACAATCGGAACAGGTAAGGTTGCTAGTGGTCTTGAAATGGAGACTTGATGTGAATTACTTTCAGCCTGTAAGTTTTTATCTGGTGTCAGTAACTATTCTGAAAGGACAAAATCATCTTAAAGTAGAAGTCTGGAAAGCAAATTTGATGTCTTCTCATACATGTAGAAGGCTTCAGTTGAAATAATTGTTCACATGGAAGGACAAAAATTATGAATAATAGTGTTGCTCCATAATTCTGATGTTAATCTGAAAATGATAATCAAAGAAATCAGGTGTTGCAGAAGATATCTACTAGATCTGTCTGAATCTATGATACAAGTAAAGATTTTTTAAAAAATCATTCCTTGTGGTGTGGAACTTTCCTAGCTTAATTTTCCATTACCTCCTATGTAAAATAATGTTATGTAGATTAATTGAGAATCATTGTGAATGACAGTAAAAAGTGGCAAGTAATTAAACAGCCGCTTAAAAGAAGATGATCATTTCCATTTTTACCTATGATTAATTTATTTTTACCTTGTTTATTAATTTATAATGTACCTGATATATTCACACACATACATGCATAAGAAAAACATTGTATTGAAATAATAAAATATAAGGGTCAACATAGAAAACTAAAGTTACAGTCTAGCCACTTGAATCAGACAGCTTGAGTATTTATTCCTGTAATATGCTGATTTCCAGAAAAAGTTTTCAAGACTGAATTCCTGTGGGTGTCTGAAATATTCTTTTCTTTGCCTGGAGGCTTTTCTTGCAAATTTCATCTTCTTGGTAGCTCTTATCAGTAATGGCCAGGGATTGGCAAGTTCCCCCTCCCTGAATACTGAATTTCTACTTGGGCAAGCAGGAGTGAATTGGAAAGACTGAAGTGTTCCATTACTCCTTCTTCTCCCTTTTCTCTTCTTGGGACCTTGATTCTATCAACAACCTCACATGAAGATGCTCTCCCTAAAGCAGCTCACAGAGGAGCTGAGCCTGGAACGTAACTGCATCTGTATTCTGGAGGGCAGTGAATTTAGTGTTGGTATGAGCAGAAAATGAACCATCAACTTGATTCTTGACCAAAATCAAACTATAAAAGAAAAAGAAAATTCTCTAGGTTTTGTTTCTTATTTTTAGAGCATGCTCATTTGCAGACCCAAACTGCAGGTCATGTAAACACATTTCAGCCTTCAATAATGAGAGTCTCACTATCTGTGCCATCATGTTGTTCACTGATAATGTGGACTGTGTCTGTCTCATGCTACCCAGCTTTAACAATTGGTACAATACAATAATTTATCAAAATACAATCTGGGACAGGTCCTTCCAACTGGAAAGCTTAATAGATATAATTATCAAATTTATTGACTTTCTTGAAAATTTTTCCTATGGCAAAATCCTTTTCAATATTAACTTTTTTATTTTCTAGAGCAGATCCTACAAAATTATGTAAAGACGGAACCTTAATCAGGCCTTGTTGTACCAGAGAGTTTGTCTGCTTTTTCTAACCATGGAAAACACAACACAAAAGACTTCAGAATATTTTTATTCTGCTCTTTTTTCCATAGTCAGCTAAAACGGATTATGAAAGTCCTAAAAAGAACACTTTGTCATTCCACTCCAATGCTCTGCTTTCTGTATCAGTCTTACTTATTAGCAGAATGTCCTCCTGTTTCCAACATACTCTGTGTGCATTACAGAATTTCAATAGCCCTGTCTAGACTGATGAACACAAAAGGGCCAGAAAATGATTTTGAGCATCATCCTCTATTACCCATTGGATGTGAACACTAGCACCATGTTTTTCATAAAATCACAGTTGGAAGGGACCTACAAGGATTATCGAGTCCAACTACTGACCCTGCACAGGACCACCCTAAGAGTCTCATCATGCACCTGAAAGCGTTGTCCAAATGCTTCTGGAACTCTGGTGGGCTTGGTGCCATGATCACTTCCCTGGGAATCTTGTTCCATTGTCCAGCCATCCTCTGGGTGAAGAATTCCCTGGGGAAATGTACTCAATTTCACAGGAATTGTACCATGTCCCTTATTTCATACAAACAAACTCCTCAGCTACACCAAACATGCAGGGTGTCCAATTTACTTTTGTAATAGAGTGCCTGAAAGAGACAGGTGTCTGGTTTTGGGTTTAAGCCTTTCAGAAATTCTTCTGACTTTACTAATTTGTGGATTTTGTTCACAGACAATGGAGATGGGCCTCCATAGGAGGTCTGTAGGCAAAAAGAATAAATAACATTGAATTCTCTCAGGTGCTTGTTTTTTCATGATCTGAGATTGGCAGATTCTCATACCTCTGGGCTAAGGATATTTTAAAGCCACTGATGTTTTCTCCTTTGGTCTGTTAGTTTCAGTCCAGAGGTGCTGCTTGAAAATAGCTGATATACTTTTCTTTTTCATAGGGGAGTCATGCATTTTTATTAAAATATTGTAAACTAACACCACTAAAACACACCACCATTTTCACCAGAAATAATTACAGTCAAATAAATGAAAATACACAGTTGTAAAGCTGATGCAAGTGAAAAATAAGTCCCTCAGTTCTCATTGATAAAGAATTTATACAGTAAACAATGAATAAGGAGAAGATTACCTAGTCTCCAGGATTCTCACGTTTCCTAACAGCTTTATTGAACAAAGGGCACTCATTGCAATAAATAGTGTGTTTCTAGACACTCAGTTCTTTGTAGGGTTTTACAGAGGGAATGAAAGGTGTATTCCCTCTGGTGAGTAGGAATGCATTCACACATTTGCTATGTAGGGTGCCTGATTTCATGAAAGACCAAAGGAATATCACTGTGATATATTTATTTCTAACTGCATATCTAACTGTATCAAGTCGTATGAGGGAATAATGTCATCCAGAAAAAAGGCTATATTCACTTAAAGTTCTTCTGACTGGAATATATTTTGCAGTTTGAAATGCTTGGAATAGAAATTACATTGAAAAGTTCTTGATCTATAAACCCTTCCAGACCATCTGTTCTGCTTTCATATTAATATTCTCGGCCTCCTTCTGGAGGGTGAAAGTCTTTCAGCAGTAGATACCAACATGGGGTCTGTATCTTTTGGTGTCTCCTTTATAGCCTGAACAGAAATTCAAAGACTTAAAGGAGGGGATGGAGAAACCCGGCAGATGAAGAGACTGGTCTTCTCTGCTCCCTGTCACGTCTAAAAGTTTTACCACTGAATGAAGGGATTTATAATTGCAGCTATTACTTTTCTCCTTTGAGTGAGCCACCGCAGGCAACACAACAGCAAACAAAGCCTGCAGCTGGGTTATAAGGAAACTGAGGAAAGACTGCCTGCTCTCAGCCCCACTTTTCAGGCTCAGTGACCACAAAAGGCAAAAATGTCCTGAGGCTGGCAGTCTGACCTTGCTTTTGTTGACACCTGCATTGCAGACTGAGTGACAATGACTGTCATGTGCATCAGAAACAATTATATTCCACTGGCTGCTCCTACTTCAACACCAGCCCATGCTCCACAGATTAGGAGTTGCCTGATCAACAGAGGAAGAATTTTTGAGCATGGTGGAGATTGATGACTTCCATCCAGTGGGAAATTGAAGCACTTTATCATGTTAAATAAGGGAAAGAGACACAGTAAATAGAAATATCCTCAAATGAGTTAGAAACCTTGTTACTTACCCTCATTCAGATGAGTTGGGCTGTTGAGGAAGATTGTACCGTAATTTTTCAGAGAATGAAGTATGAGCTTTGATTTGGCTTTTGCTTGAGCAAAATTAAATATGCAAACAAAGCAAGTGGGATGTGGGATTATCTGTACAGCTTTGAAGTGGCAGTTGGAGTGCATCCACTCTTATGATCCAACATATTCAAAACAATAAAGATAAAAGTAATGCATTACATGGAACATCATCTGGGCCTTTAGCATATGCAAAGACTTTGCCTTGAAAAGTTTTGCACATTTCCATGGTGAATTAAACCCTTTTTTTTTTTTTTTCTCAGATTTCCTTTCATTTGAGGAAACAGACACTCTTGAGAATGAAAGTGCATCTGCACAGTACAGACTCCCTTTCCCACTGCTTTCATCTCTTCCTTTTCAGTTTCTAATTTGTGGCTGAAATCAGCATTTCAGTCCCTGGCTCAGATTATGATTTTCTGATAAAAGAGAACTTTCAACAGCAAATAAACTGAATAGTGGGGAACAATCAGAAAAAATATAAAATGACAAGACATATTTAGGGCTAAGCTTGACTGTTTGCACCTGTCAGAAACAGCAGACCTTGCCAATTACCCCAGTTATGAATATGTTAAATTGAAATTAACATCCTACACCTGAGCCAAATTCTTTCTGAACATAAAAGAGAGTAATAAAAAGCAAATACAGTATTTCTGAATCTAGAGTTAAGTTGGTTTTGTGGGTTTGCTCTACTTGGTGGTAGAATTTCCTACCATGAGCAAAAATATAGGATGTACATTTATAATAGATCAATTTGTCCTTACAAAATACATTTATGTGAATATAAACTATACAGTATATAGTTTTGTCCTTGAAGAATATAGGCCCTTCTAATCTGTAACATGCCAGATCCCTGAACAATTACAGTCCTACAATGCCAAGCTCAAATTCTGGGCGCTCCAAGGAGCTCAAGTAGAAATTTGAAAAAGAAAAACGTGTTTTGTAATTGCGTTCTGCCAGACAGACAATATAAACACAGGAGCTGGGCTGGTTTACATCACAATGCATTTGGTAATTCACTACACACTGGACTGAATAATCCTATAAATATTTATGAGCAAACCACAGAAGATTTACTCTTTCTTCCAGCATGTGGAGATTTTATAATGTGCGCCATGTTAATTCAAAGTAAAACCTAATGTTTCAGTTGCTTCTTAATACATCTAACAGCATGGCTCTGCATCACGTTTGCGTGTTCTCTAGACAGTTACTCACAGACAGTATTTTGGGAGGAACTAGTCTGGGACCACGTAATTCTAAAAGCCCATACATGCAGCATATATTGCAGACAGAGAGGATGTAAGGTAGGAGCTGCTTTGCACTTTGAACTAAAGCAGCATCAGCTGGGCTCTGTGGATTAGTAGTTTTTTTAATTAATAGCTCAGATTGAGCAATAATCCCAGTGAAAAGGAAAGGAGACTAATTTAAAAAAAAAAAAAAAGGAAGGAAAAAAAGGAGAAAAAAGAGGGAGAAACAAATTGGACTTTATTGGTTGCATTTGTACAGGTACAGTGACTTTAAGAATATTAGCTGCCAACTCAGAGAGCCTTATGGTGTGCAAAGTTGGCCTGTTCATGGAATGGGCCATTCATTTGCTTTCTGATGCTATCACATGAACAAGTTTATGCTCAAGTCAAATTTATTAGTAGTATCTTTTGACTGAAAATAATTTCTGTGCTTCCCTCGTTGACTTTGCCATGATTCACTTTTATAAAACAGACTGTAACTTACTCTTCTTGTAGAGCAAGACATTGTTCCCTTCCCACTTTAACCAGTGAACTTTAGGACTTTTTTTTTTTCATTTGTCAGTTGTTCTGAGCTGAGGACTAAGTTACTGATGTACCTGTTTTGACATTTCTCTTCTGCTCATCAATGTTCCATGTTCCATTCTGAAGAGTGGACATAGGCAAATATTGTTACCTCCAGTTTCTGCTGAACCCATAGGAACAGGATAACATTTGGTGGATAACCTTGTTACAGTTCTTGCAGAATTATCCTTAGTACAGATAGTGTGCATTTATATTCATGTTTCATTTCTGTTGAGAGCTGGATTTTACAGCACATCTCTCAGCCATCCCAGCTTGATGTGCTGTGATTCACATCAGCGAGACATCTCCAAGTACATGAGCTAGATTCCCTCTGCATGAAACTGAACTGGAAGAGGAGCTCCTGGAAGACACATGAGGCATAAGAGCCTGAATTAGTCAGTCAGCTGATGGGAGAAGAGCATGAAACAGTCAGCTGATGGGATCAGACTAGAGTCAGCTTAAAGGTTAAACCAAAACAGAAGAGCCTGGTATATGTGTAGCTTGGGTATGAGGTTCTCGAGTCCATCTGTTTTACTGTCCATTTCTGTGTCTGTTGGTCTGCACTGCTTGCTAGTGTAGACACATCCCTGGTCATCACTGTCATTAAGGCTGCCTAGCTTTACAAAGCATTTTCCACTATCATATAATTCTACCGAATTTGAAACATTCTGCCTAAAATTTTCCCTGGTATGCTAATGCCTGAAGCCAACTTAGTTCAACTATTGAAACTTTTCTGAAAATGAGACTGAGATAAAATGTTTCACCGTACCAATTAGAAAAACATGTCTTCCCTTGTTGTAGAGAAGGAGTTTGAAGTCTGCAGGGAGGAAGAGATTAAGAGGAGTCCTCAGTATTTTTGCTCTCTGACTACACAGAAATCTAGTGGAGTCCTGTTCAGTAACTTCTCTTAAACATGTTGTGTTCATTCTCTGGACATTATTCGATTATTATTAAATTGGATTGGATATTAAAATTAAGATCTTCGCTGAAAGGGTGGTCTAGTATCGGAACAGGGCCCAGGGAAGTGGTGGAAAGACAGACCATCCATGGAAGTGTATCAACAAAAGGTGTAGATGTGGTGCTTAGGCAGTGCTAGGGCAATGGTTGGACTTGATGATCTTAGAGGTCTTTTCCAAACTTAATCTATGATTCTATGTTAATGCAAAGTAGGCTTCATCCCTCGGAGCTGTCTTGCACTGGCCCCATAGGTGAGCTGCAAAGGCCCAGCAAATTGTTCACTTAGAGCAGCACCTCCAGGAGGGATCGAAAGACATTACCTCATTTTTTGCTGGTGACAGTGAGGATGCAAGGTAAGCAAGGACTCAAGAGAAGGCAAAAAAGTGAAAAATGTATGAAGAGGCTTCTAACATCAGGTCTGCTCTTCAGAGAAGACATATAAGCTGACTCTAAGCAGTGCATTTACAAAATATATGAAAGTACAGATGCTCTATTTCTTGTAGGTATTTTGATCCATCCTTCAGACTGGTGTTAAGCACCTTCCCATATCAGTACCTGAACTGTCATGTGTGCCTAATCTAGCCTGACGTTTCTGGGTTAAGTGTTAGCTACAGTTAGTGTGTCTGAACTCAACTGAAAGAGCATTACTAATTAAGTATCAATTTTGAAATACCCCAATTCTCTTAACTATTCTCCTATGCATTTATGTAGACAGTAATTGACACTGGGCTATCTCATACCTGTTCATATTAAGACTAATTGATGTTTACTCTTTCTCAAGCAAAAAAAGTATGCAAAGGCTAAGATGAATTGCTAGTTGCTGCTCAGGTGACGTGCTGTAAAATCTAGGACAAATTAGACTACCATTCTTTTCTTCCTTTGTAGTGTCTTTGGTAACTTTTCTCTCAGATGTCTGATTCTAAAAAAAATACTTAAGATCTTCAGAAGGTGATGAGCCCTCCCGCATCAAAATCTTAGATGCAAATGTGTCGACTGAGCAATTCTGTTTGTACTTGTCCAGGTAAGCACAATGCTGGTGCTTAGCAAACAGAAACACCCTGATCTGCCAATACGTAAAATAAGACAGTCCTGGAAGAAGGGTGCACAGTGTAGCAGTGGCCAGACTCCTAGGATCCACCACGCAATACTCTCGGGTATTTTTTCCCACTCTTTGCTATTTTCATTTCTGTGGTGAGCAGTTGTTTGGACACTATGCTTTGGCTTTCTACAGTGGTACGTATCTGAAAATAAGTAGTTTGCTTAAGAGAGAGGGTCATTCCTTTCAGCACTTTGTTTGCCTGACAATGTGCTGCTCTCACAGAGACACAAGACACGGTCAGTGTTAACCAGAGACTTCACGGATCTCCTGGCTAATTTAGTGACAAACCCCCCACCATGGTAACGATACTGAAGTGAATTTTTTTAGAAGTTATAATCCTGAATAAGTAAGTACACACTACATCTGACTGTCATTTACTAATCGGCATTTTGATTTTCTCTGAACATTTGTTCACTCTAGTTTTAGTAGTGTCTTGTCTGTGAGATATGATTTACAACAAGCCAAAGTGAGACACATGGTACGAAGCAGACAGAACACCGATACCTGTCACACAAGCATGTACTACTGCTTTTTAACTACCAGGCAAAAATCTAAGTGAGCAAGGAGCCTTCAAAGAAAGCATCAATCTCAGTAAGCAATAAAAACCCTACTGTCATTAACACAATTTCAGCTGAGCAGACATGCTCAAAGCAATGCTGAAAATTTTGAGACTGGACAAGTACAGAGTATCAAAGGAATGCACAGACACTGTAGAAATTCCTCACGGCTTTTTTTCAGGAAGCACCTCACAAAGAGAGAGGACAACAGTACTCAGATAGAGAAGAGAATTTTCTGGTTCTTTCCCACCATTAATATCTGTGATTGTGCAATCGCAGCCTGAGTCTGTTAATTTGGAGTGTATATATTGAAGGGCCAACTATTAGCAGCAAATAATTACAAATAGGTTTTCCCCACATTCATTTAGAAATCTTATGTGAATAGACTGATTTTTTTGCTTTTATACAGAAAGTTATTCAGGAAATCTTCCACACAAATTTTAGGCAGTGGGTTGCCTGCACAACTTTTTGATTGTACAAATTATAATTATCAGCTAGAAATGGGTTATTCATCTATGTGCGTTAAACCCTGTTCTCTAGTTACAAGAATCTGACTGTAATAGAGAAGAGGACTTTTAAGATTAAGTGCTGAAACCCTTGATTTTCTCAGTGAGTCAAAAAGAATATTTCTTGCGGGGATGAAGTTGTGTCAGAACTTCAGATTTCTTGTGGGTGAACTCAGATTTATTTTCATTGACATATTTTTCTTTCATATGTAATTTCTGTGTCTGGGTACAGTAGGCCATCTTAATGACCATTATCATACTTGCTTTGTAAACGGCAGGTTTGCCCTTTTTATTAGCAAGCCTTGGTGCCTCCCACCCCAGAAGTGAGGTGCAGTGACCATATGTTCTCACAGGTGTCCTGTAGTACCCGGCTTGCCAACCTGCCTGTGTCCACCACTGCTGCCCTGAGACCACCTCGTCCCCTTGTCACCTCCACGATGAAATGTGGGTGTGCAGCTGAATGTCGGCCCTGGCTGCTCTAGCTTGTTGGGTGTGCAGATATTTCTGGGTAGTTTCCCATTACCTACACTCTCTCCAGAGAAGACTGGTACCAGCATTGGTAAAGTCCCTCTGAGTCACTAGCAGTCCCTTTAGCAGGATCAACGAACAAGTATGCGAGCGAAATAAAACAGCTGGGATGGAAAGCAGTAACACAGTAAAGCAGAGGATTTTGTGGCAGGTTGGAGGAGTGTTAACAAAATGATAAGGCCTCTGGAAGAGTTCATACTGTCTAAAACTTGTGTGAGGAGCTATCATACATCTGTTATAGGCCCAAAGATTAGAGGAGACTATATTCAATCAGCACAGTGTGATATCATTATCATTGTATGAAAGGCTTAAAGTGTTGATTTGTGAGCACTGTGGCATCAGCACAATTCTATCTTTTCTTTCTGTCCTCCTGAACTTTCAGTATCTTTTTTCAAACCCTCTTACCATCTACTTCTCAAAACGGGACAAGTATTAAAAATACAAAAATACCTAGAACTTCTCTTTCCCTAAGCAGGCAACACAAATCATTGCTCAGCACTTGTCTTCTCAACTCCAGAGTAGGATTTATTGTTTTGATCCTTCCTTTTCTCCATGACCAGTGTGAGGGCATTTAGTGGGCTGCCAAAGATAACATTCAAGGAAAAAAGGACCATTTATGGCAACAGAAAGAAAAGAAAAAGTAGCAAAGGAGTGTATTGTCTTGTGGTCACATGTAAGGACTCTGAGCTGATGTGTAGTATGAAAAGATGAGTTGTCCTTTTTTTCCTTTTTTTTTTTTGTGATCTGAAGTGCCGTGTGTGTTGGTTTGCAGGTTTGAAAATGAACACTGCCTGTGCCCTGTACTGCCTCTGCATCCAGCACAGAGCCCACCCTGCCAGTTCCTGCCATGCAGCTCTCCCCATCCTGTTGCCATTTCTTTGTACCTTCCTCTTCCATACTAGCTCTGGAGTTAATAGCAACAACCACCCCTGCTTAGTTTTCGTGTTGCTTTTCTGCAGAGAGCTCTTTGGTGCCTTTTTTGAAACACACCTTCAAAGAAAAAACTTTGAGACATACATAAGGAATTATTTGCTTTGATTTGAACCTTTTCACAACTGTTATCAACCAACCCCTCAGTAGGTCCTGGAGACAAATACAATAATTAGCACCCGCTTTATCTAACCTACGGCCATGAGGAATTCCTTAGTTCTTTCCTCCCAGTGTCATATACCACACATGTATTTTGCTTTTAGTTTCCTAACACACTTTATGCGTGTCACAAAAAGACGTATGTGTGAAGCTATTGCTCAAGCTCCCAGGACTCTGGAAAGCCTTTGTATTGTGTAATATCTAAGAAAAAGCAATGATTGGACATTGACTTATTATCCTATTTGTATCTTTTTCCTATGAGAAAACAGTCTGTGCTTAATTTACTGCAGACATAGCTGCTGGGCGTAACAGGTTGGTAAACAGTTGACCTGGACATATGGCCATGGAAAAAAAAACTGCTCTCAGTTTATCCTTTCCTTGTCTACAGTGTTTGCAAATATGGCTTACTACAAAAGTTGTTGTTAAAAAAAAAAGTAACCAATACCGCTTTCAATGCTTACTTTAGCGCATGTAATATTTGTTTCATAAGACGTTACTGAATATACAAAAAAAAGTTTCATGGTATTTCAAAAGATCACCAGGTCTCTCTTTTTCACTGAGGCAGGATCAAGTGTTGTTTGCCAACTTTTATAGTTGCTCTTACAATTTGTTCTTCAAAGTTTGACCATGCCAGCATTTCCAGTCATTTTTAGGCAACAATTCTCAAAAATAGAAATAATTTCCATTCTAGATATTCTCTACTAAAAATGAAGAACATTTTCCCCCTGCTTTTTCAATTCAGAGAACAAGGGGAATATTCATTACATATATCTCTAGATTTTTTTTCACATATTTGAAAAGTACTATCATATGACAACGCTGATTACCATACTATTTTATTATCTACATTAGCTGTACTCATTCATCCAGTTGTGATTTCCTGTCACTATTGCCAAGCCTGTGATCATTGAGCTAAATTTGCAACATGCATAATTAAAAAAATTTCACCTACTATGTTGTGAGTTGCGTTGAGCCTGATTTATATCATAGATAAAATTACTTTCCTTCTTCGTGGGTTGCTTCTGCTTTCATTGTGTGATCAAAGAGCGTCCCTGAGTCTGGCCCTCTTCTGTCTTGCCAGTCTAACCTTTGGTCACATCTCTCTGCTGGCATCTGTGAGGCTTTTCCACAGGTGCCTACAAAGGTTGTACAAAGCACAGGAAACAGAAATCAGACCAATGGTTGTAGCTGGTAAAAACAAGCAAGGTTCCAGATACATAACTCCTTCTTCTTGTCTGGAAGCTGATCTGATAACAGCTGTTACCTTTCCACATGTATATTATTTTGCTATGGATGGAATCACTAAAAGTCACTTTCTCCATTCAGAGACTCCTTAATATGAAAGCAATTGTGTAGCAATCCTAGGAAATGTCATTTTCCCATTTTTTAGATAGCAGCTGGAGGCAGAATGATTTCTCAATTACTTTTGCTGTAAATGAAATATGCAGAAGGTATAGATTTTCTCTTAAGGAGGTCAGTGCGGGAATAGAAAGAGTTGCGAGATAGTAAGACATATGTTAATACTATCACCTTAGTCATCCCTATGTAAATATTTGTGTGAAATGTGTTATGCACCAGTCTAATGTAGCCTAAAATTGACCATATTGACTACCATCAATGGTCCACTCTGGCCTCCAATCGGGAGGCGTGGAGACACACCATCCATAACGCTGCTGATTCCTTTGAAAATGCACGCAGAATCAGTCTGGAGGAGAAAAGACAACGCAGAAAGAACCGTGCCTCACCAACCCTGCCTATGGAGACTTTCTGCTGTGCCTTCTGCAACCGGACTTGCCTATCTCGCATTGGCCTCTTTAGCCATCAGCGCACTTGCAGCAAACGTGGGTACAGCCCTTCCCAAATCTTCGTTCGCGAAGCCGAGCCATGATGATGATGATGATGAATGTAGCCTAAAATTACTCTGTTGAATAGAAGCAGGAATATTCCTTCTTTGGGGAGACTGTGTTTGCCTCATACCTCATGACCTTAGCATGAGGACATGACCTCATGACCAAAGCATGAGGACATGCTTTGCTAGTTGAGCAGGACTTGACTGCAGAGAGAGCTCATTAATATCCGTAAAGTAACTGTACAGCCAACACATCACTAAATGTGCAGGCAGCTGACAAGATCACTCTCATGGGCATCTCTCGTGGGATTTTCTTCCCCAGCAAGGCACTGCCATTATCATCCCTCCCCAGCACTGGGCTGTGCAGCCAGTACTGTGCTAATAACTGGCTTAGTCCCATGGCCTCTCTCTGGCGCTGACATACACTTGTCACAAGGCTTGTCAGCATGCTCACAATATTAGTCACAGATCAATGTCTTCTCTGGCTCACTGCTGAGTTACAGGTAGTGGAAAGACTGGTAGAAATTAACGGAAAAGCTGAGTAACAGTGGGGTTAATAATGAACAAAGGCAGGATGTGAGTCAGAGGCATCGGGCTCGCAGATGTGTTTCATGCAAGCTGTCAGTTTGATTTGAAATAATTGAGGTTCCCTTTGAAGACAAGTGCTTGAGAGAAATATCGAATGACATAAAAACCTCTGAGCAGCTTCCAGCCTATTGAAAATTTGCAGCAGGTTCTAGCAACCTTGCAAGGCAACAACAGAGGGCTCCAAGCAAGTTAAGGGAATCAAGTTAAGCTAGCAATTTCTAACATGAGAGGCAAGCATACTGTCACAGCTGCAGCACCATTGATCCGTCAAGCACAAATCTGTGCTGATCTTATTGTCTGGAGGACCAGTTGTCCTCCTACAGGACCTCTTTGAGCCTTTCCTCAGTCACCTGCACTCCTACGTCCTACGTCCTCTTGATGAAGCTGTTACTGAAAGGGAGACAAAAGTGTGGGCGCAGCTGGCAGAGCCTTTGATACTGTGCGTTAGGATGAGGCATTGCAATGTCACCAAGTGTGTAAGGTGGCAGGCAATTAAAATCAACATTCAGAAAACATAAACGAGCCTCCCAATCTCTGCTTTTGCAATCAAGCTTGCTCACCATTGTAACACCATGCTAATGAGTGCTCCACAGGCTTGAGTATAGAAGACCTTGCACAATTTAATGGGTATCATAAAATCATCTAATTGAGCACCCACATGCTTCAAATGAACCTGTGGACCAGTGTCTGAGGAAGACCTGCAGGTTGAAATGAGGCTGAGAAGTGATCCCAGTTTGAACTTCTCTCATTATATTGGTGCTATCTAAAAGTGTGATTCACAGGCATGCAGGCACTTTTCTTACATTTATGGTCTTTTCTGCCTTATTACCCTTTTGTAAAATGCTTTTACAAGCAGAAAAAGTGAGAGGGCCATTGCTCCTTGCTGACCCGTATCTTAGCTTTGTTGTGTTCAAATTGCTCACAGGGCTATTCGACCTGCATGTGAATTGCATGTTGTTATATATCTTCAGGAAAGAAGAAGCAATGTAAATAAATGAAGATTTTCACAAGACGCTAATTTCATTGCAACTTTACATTAATTAATATTGTCCTCCTTGGAAGAGCAAATTTTTCAGGAATATTTTTGCATGTATTATAAACTGTCATTCTTTCTTAGTCTTTGTTTCAGTGCTTAATCTGGTTGGCTTCAAGGACCAACTGCCACCTGCTTCCAAAATATTCAAAGAAGAAATTCTTATTAACCTCAATGGTTTATATATATGAGAACATATATTCTCAACAATTCTAGTATTTCCTTCTGTCCATGCTTTGGTTTTGTGGTTGAATTATACAGTTATGAGCCTTTAGAAGAGCAATGCATACAAAATAGTATTATAGATAGAAAATTATAAATCAAGAAATATAGAGATATTATATATGGTAAACATATATTCATAAATATATACATTTTTACAATTACGTAGGAATACTAGGCTTGTGGAAAGATATTTAAAAGTGGGAAGATTGTTTTCCTTAAATCATTTCAAATTGTGCTTTGCTGCAACAGTAAGTAATCACACTTTAATTATTTGTTTTGCTAGTGGAAATAATATGGCTTTGTTGGCAAACTCCTCCTCCTTCTTTTGGCTAAACTACCAAGTTTTAGAATTATTATGACATTTAATTTGCTTGTAAAGTAGACTGTAAAGTGGAGAAAAAACTTAAATTTGTAACAATTTTTGTGTAATCTCTCTCCAAAATGGTTTTTACTCATCTTAAATGATTAATATGCTATTAACTTATAAATATTTTAAAATTTTCTATGTTTTGTTAGATTAATTTTGGATGAGTGTTTTTTCAAAGATCAGTTTAGAAAATTATTTCAGAGAAAAAAAAGGTATATGCTAAAATGCATATCCCTATTTGAAATAAACTAGCAGAAATTTTTTATTGTGCATTATTCTGTTTGAATAATCACAAGTAGTGTTTAAAAAGAGTGAAGTTTTCCTAATTAAATCAACATATGCTGTATAGCAGAACAAGCAAGCAGCATCTGCTGCTAAATTTGCAATTTTCATAAACTTAAAATATACATGTTTAAAAAAAATTTCTTTTTTTGGTCAATTTGATAAAAAAACCCCGTTAATTTCATCTAAAAAGCATTTAGAAATATACAAAGGAAATTCTGAGTCCCAGCTTCTGACCGTAAGGTCAAGGTTTTGACAGTGTGTTCCAAATGGGCTTGAACTGCATCGTGGTTCAGCCACGCACACTCCCCATTATCCCATAACTGGCAGAAGGCTTCGCTTGCCTGCTTGGCATCTCTTCCCACTAATCTTCCCTATCTTTGACTTGCTGTCACATATATTACTATGCTCACTTTCTATTCTAGCCATCCTTTCCAGGGGGCAGCCACCACTCCCTGCTCTATTCAGCAGCTCCCTTCAGAAGGTGAAGGACCGTAAGAATGAGGTTGTAAAGTGAGAAAACAAGCAAGCATCAAAGGTTTCTCATTATAGAAATCCTTAAGAGAAACTCAATATAGGTGCATAGCTGAATCAAAGCAATGACTTGTGGAGGAATTTAAAAGGTGGCTGCCCAAAACAACCTGACAAAAGAATTGTCTGCAGGAATTTTTTAGTGAAGTGTCAGACTAAAAACCTACTGAATCACAGGGATAAGTATTGAACATCTCTGCGTTCTCAAAAACACTGCTCTTATTTCCATAAAATATGTTTTTCTGTGGAATCATTCGCGTATGTCTCACAAACTTCTTTTTCCAAGTTGAATATCTTTGCTGGAATCAGAGCAATCAAAACTATCAAATTCAAAATGTGATTGCCTTGAACAATCTACCAGAATTCGATTTAGAAAAAGTTTTAAGTGACTTTGCTTCTGGGTTTTTTAGAGGTACGTCTCTGATTAGCTAATTTGCCTCAAAAGTCAGTATCACTAACAAAATCTCCAGAAGAGGTCTGGTATTAAATTAATTACCTGCTCTTTTCATCAGTAATCCATACTTATTTTTTCAAGATATTGAGCAGTTTATTTTCTCTTATTTATGCAAGACACAGATATTTGTGTATGATTCCCCCCATTTCAGAACACACACATTAAATTCTTTATATGCTAGGTCTTAACCAGACTCTTTTTCTTTTCTTGACAGCTTTTCTAACTGTCCAACTTTGCCTGGTTGACATTGTCTTTAGCATGAAAAAGCAATAACAATAAAGAACTAGGGGACCATCTACAAATGCCTCCTGTGTTACCCTGCCTGCTCTTCAGTCTAACAGCTGGTTGAAACCAGATGGATGACATTTTGTTCTGGTCACAGCTATAATTTTTAGCAAATCTCTCAGCTTTAGCAAAGAAAGATGCTTGGGGAAACCAAAGATCTCACTGTCCTTAAGAACAAGTCATCAGAGGAAACTGGAACTGTCTGGAAATACTAGGCAACCCTAATTTGTCTGCACGACCTCACTGATTTTCAAATAGAAAATGGTGAATCTGAGCAATTTTTCCCCGTGTCTTGCCCTGAGTGAAGGCTGGGTTGGCCCTGCCCTCCTGCCCCCTTTCTGTCATTGTTGTTTTCTTACAAGAGAAGGTAGAAATCAACAATCCATTTAAATCACTGATGCAAAAAATAACAGTTCCTCTGTTCAACAGCCATGCAAGTCCAAAGAAGTCTGCTTCAAAACATATAATCCAGTTCTAAATTATGGTTATATTTCCCACTTTTAAACATCAGGCAAAACATCTGATTCTCATTCCATCTCGGTACCACAAATATTTTCTGATTATTTTATCTTTTTTTTGCTTACTTATATAATATATTTGAATACAACACATTCTGATATCCTCTCCGAATTAACACTCTGGAGCCAGGAAAGGTTACTACAGCTGTCAGAGGTGCAAACATGAGCACTTGTTCAGAGCACACTGAAGCCCAGAAAGGCTAAAGAAATACTTTACTCACTGTCACTCAATATCTTTGAGCAAAATTCTAATTTTTCCTACTTCAGTTTTGAAATTTACCCTGAATTTTTTTTTTCTTTTAATTTCAGCACTTCATCTAGGCAATGTATAATGACCAGCAGCTCAAAATGAAAATTAAAGGAATCTAAACCGGGCTCATCTGCCAAAATTAAATCTATGTTAATAAGTTGGGTCTTTTTCTTCCTAAGTAGCTTGATTTTAAAGGTTTCGAGGAGAAAATCTTGTTATGACAGACTAAGACATTTCAAATAAATCATACATGCAGGTATAGAGATGTAAATTCTGTTCAGTGTTATATATTCCCATTTCTTAAATCTTCAGTGGGCTTTTTTCATGATTGGAATCTTTCTGCATGTGAAAATTCCATCTCTCACATGCATATATTTCTTTATTTTCTTCAAATGCTTGCTCTGTGTCCTAGTTATAGTGGCTGGGACCAGTATATCACTGTGTGAATGTAACTGGAACTGCATATTCCATACCCTCTCTGCCATTTATCATGAACTGTTAATGGTGCATTGTTTGCAGCAGCTGCCCAGGACACACCTGACACCTCAGGCTATGAACTCGGTGAGTGAGAAAACAGAGATAAGAGGGTTCCCTGTCTTCACACCAATGATTCAGGTGTGATAACTCCCCTCTGGGAATCGTTAACACCTTCACACCCAACCTGAGGGGTCATGTCTGCTAATGGGCCATCAAGTAGACCAAAAATATCCTGTGACTCACTGAGTAAATTGCCCATTGTGAAAACCCTCGCCCTGGGGGAGGTACTGGGTGTTCCCATCTGAACCCAAGCATATATAAACTTGAGGTTTTGGAACTTGAGGCACTCACTCACTTGTCAGACTGAGAGGAGGACCAGAACCTCAACAGGACTGCAACTGCCACTCTCAACCAGACTGCGACCACCAACCTTCTGGAAGGAAAACAGGTTTTCCTTTTCTTTTTGCTTTGGATTCAGGGGGACCTTGTGGTGTTCAGCACAGGGGCTGGTGAGCACTATACTGTTTGTGCCCCAGGGGGCTGGGTTGTACAACTGGGTTTTGAGGGCTGAAACCAATTTTCCTTTGTATCAGTGTATCCATTGTAATCTTTTTATTAATTTGTAGTTCTGACTTCCAAACTCTTTTGAATTGGGTTCTTTTCTCCTGCTGGTTTACTTTTAAACCAGCACACTCTGTTAGCAGTTTCTCATTCTGGGATGGAAGATTCTTGCTATGCTTTTATCCGTACGGGTAGAAAGGGGCTCTGGTGTCCTAGCCCACATGGCTTACTGGCTTCCTTTGTTTCCCACAACAGATTCACATCCATTTTACAACCTGTATCTCCCCTGAATCTCTCCCACCATTATTTCTTTCCATGTATTTCCATCAGAAAAATTATGTTTTAGATTGCTATTTTCAGGATGTGCTGAACTGCTTTTTTTGCCACTTGAATCTCAAGCTCCCTATCCCGCTCACATTGGCACCTCATTCTTTGGCATCCTATTTACTCTGTTTGTAGCTATTCCTAGTTTAACATGATGTGCTTAATTTGGGGAACTACGTATCCATTTTACTACACCACTAACAAATTAATCTGATCTTTCCTCTGACTAAAACAACTGATGAGTGGACCGTGTGATTGCTAATCCAAGGAGTTCTCTGAGCCCTTATTCTCAATTTACAGCCTGTGTTTGGACCAACACAGTAAAACTAAAATTATGACTTCACTGAAGAATAGTATATCTCTTTTTATAAATAGGTCTAGAGTTTGCAGCTTGAGTAAGTGAATTTCTGAGCTTGAAAAAATATACTTTTTTTTTTTAACCTTCTAGGGCCGTTTAGTGGGGTGAAGCAAGGTCAATTTACTTATGGCTCAACAAATTTATGGAATTGTGTCACAGATATGGATTCATTTGGCTGCTAGTTGGGAAAAGTGAATTAAACAATTAGCTAATGCACCTATCCATTTATTTTAATAATATATTTATTATATCTGTTCACCTTGCAGTATGTATTTTAATTCAAATAATAACAAACACATTTTTAATAGAAGTTTTTTATTTAGATAATATATATTAATGATATTGTGATGCACAAGAGCTATAAATAATCTTATAGGCAGTTGTAACATGTTGTTCAAATATTAATGAAATCATATTAATTTAATTCCTATCCTGGCTCAATTAATCTTAAATGGAATAAGTCTGACAGTCTCCCAAGGATAAAGCCTGTACAGATACTGCCAACAGAATAAATTAAGAGGAGTACATGCCATTTGTTTAACTGCATAACTGAAAGCTCCCTCTGGACCAGAGAGAATAAAGGTCTAATTTTCTGCCACTAAGACATTTTCTCTTCACAGAGAGATGAAGAATCTACTAGTCTCTATTCATCACTGCTGTAAGACTTCGTTAATATCAATTTTCTGAGAAGTTCCACCTAACAGTAAAAGGCTTAGGCTGTGTTAGAAAGGCTATGAGAAACATTGCTTAAGGAATTAACATGGATTTTTAATGAGCATGGCCTTGCTGCACTCTTGTGTATGTCCTGTGACAGGATGTGCTTTGCCCTTCCACATACTGCCCTCCAGGTTTGCTGCCATAAATAGCTGTAAGTTCATTTTTGAAAGAAGTACCAAGGAGACTTAAAAAAAAGAGGATGATTTGTTGTTCTGATAAAACACAAAGAAAAAATAAAGCCATAGCCAAATCACAGTTTTAGATAACAGTGGAGGAGAACAGAGGAATTTAGAACTCTTATAAGGGGAGAAGTAAGAAGATTAGTTTGTGTGCAAGAATACTGATAGGAACATAAAAGGAAGGAAAGGTAAGCTAATCAAAACCAACTTTAATATTTTGTATCAAAGTAAATGAGATAATACAACTGAAAAAAATGAATATGAAAGTACCTGCTGCAGAAGAGGTGCAGGAGTTTTACTTTTGGAAGTGTCAACAGTTCTGAAAACAGAGGGAAAGAGAGAGAGAGAGGGGGGAACGATGGGATGGGGGAGTGAGAGACAGAAAGTGACATGATCAGGGTGTCACACCATAGATGGAGATGTGTTTGAGAGCTGTGGCTGTGGACTGAGACTATAGGAGCTGATGGGGATGAGTGATGAAAGGAAAAGATATGGAGACAAGGAAAGACCATAAGAACAGCAAGTAGAGAAGCAAGGAGCTAACAGTATGGGTAACACTGAGATGCTGAAGTTGGCACAAAGGTGCAGCTGATGTCACGATCACGGGGTCTGAGATGTAATGAGTTGTAGAGGGTGGAGAAGAGATCATGGAGCTAACACTTTTTAAAGAGGAAACAAAATGGTTAGCTTTGAGAGAACAAGGAACTAATATGGGACACAGAAAAGAGCATTTGGTGTTCATGTCTCAGCCTTGAAGGAATGACCCATCTTATCACCAAACTATAGAGAAAAGTAGTTGGCTTACAGGAGCAGGATATGCAAAGTCTGTTTGACAAGGATAGGGCTAAAAAGCAGTAATAGCCTGTGATGTTTAGAGTTCTCACTAAGGAGGCAAAAGGCAATGCCCATTTTAGTGTAGCTGGCAGTGTCTATGCTGTTTCTGTTGACAACCCCTCTTTAATTTTCTTGAATTTTAGTTAACAAGATAAATGCCTTTGTTTCTTCACAATGTATGCGAGAAGAGTCACCACTACTTTCTATCTTTTACTACTTTGCCCTGAGAAATCTTGGTTCGGGAATCCACTTAGGGTTAGACTATTTTCAGAGTAAGAATGTCTCTTGGGTCTGAAGAATGATGTTTTATCTGCTCTTTAGCAATACAGTACTGTGACAACTGTCTTTCAGATGTTTAGTTGGAAAAGCATCCCAGAGCTCCCTCCAGAGTTAAGCCATTCAGGACTGCAGAGAAGGAGACAAAGGCAATGGGGTTTTTTTATATATAATAGAGAATATATTAGGTATGCTCAAACTCAGACTTTATTGAAATTAGTCTGATGACTCTGTGAAAACAGTGGAAGGTGTGAGATGGGATTGAAGAGCTGGAGACTCAGTCCTAGAAATCTTGTCTAATGTAAATAATCCTTTAATAGGTCCATAGACTTGAATTGCATGGTTCTATTTACCAAATGCTCATGGGAGGAAGAAAAATTAAAAAATTAAAGAAGTGTGTTAGAAACAAAAAGCTTAAAATTGTTTCTGCACAACTAGGTTTACCAGTAGTATATATAAGGAGATTAGACCAGCCTGTAGATCTGAAGCTAATTCATGAGGAGTGCTGTTATTTTTCTATTTGTAACATGCTTTCATTTTTCACGTGGATTTTAAAATAGAAAGCTCACAATGATGGAGTTCCTCAGGACATACTGAATGCAAAACTACTGAATACAGAGTATAATTTTCTCATCAGAAATGGTCAGTTAGAATTCAGAAATGTTTTACTTATCCAGGCTCAATGGTAATGGCAATCTGTATCCACTGATGTAAATTATTAGCAATTTTTAAAGCCCCTGATAAAAATTGATAGGCTAGACTCTCTCTAAAAGCCTAGATATGGATTCCAGAGGTAGGCATAGGACAGCTGCAAAATTCGTTAAGCCACCATAAATAGAGAATGAGGATGCCGAAAAATGAAATCACTTTGTCTTTTCAGCAGGTCATTTTGAATCGCTGTCTTTTCTCTCATTACTTGATAGAGACTGTAAAAAGCCTGGCCCCTTTTTATTACATACATATTTAAAGGATATGATTTTGAAAAACCAGTCTGTATTTTTATCAGTGTAGTTTCATGCACATGTTTAATTGGGGATATTTTTTTTTCCTACTTACAAAGTGGTATGTTCAGAATTAAAACAGGGTTGATTTTATTTTCAACACAAACTTTGCTTATTCAATTCAAATGTGGTCTATCAATAAAAATGTATTTTAGCACAACAGAAGCAAATGACAAAGACATGGAGGGTCACATAAATGCATACTTTAGGAGGGCGAGGAGCTGACGGAAAAATCCTCTCAAATTAGTTGTGTGTGAGTGTTACTGTTATTCTACTCTAGATGTATCATTCTGTTCATGCTAGATAGTAACTTGAGAAGAAATACATTCGTAAAGTAAACTTGAAGGAAAACAAATCTGGGAGAGGTGCCTGAAAATTGCAAAGCCATTATCATATTGAGAGCCCTAACTGTGGTAAATGGTCCAACAGTCACAGCTGAAAAAATAAGAAGACTGGAGCTCTTTAAACAAGAATTAAATGACACCGTGAGGGAGTGAAGGACGTTGAAGTGCACCGCTAGCAGATGAACCAAGCATTGCAATTATTCATTGTTTCTGTTCAGCCCTTCTCCTCTAGTATATCACAATAATTACACTCTAAGTTGTTTGATTGGAACAAAAGGGAGAATAGATGAAGTTCAAAGTTTGAATGAACACCTAAAAATGCTCAGTGGGCTTCCTAGCAGCCCATACTTTCTGCTTACGATAATAATGGACATAATATGCTATGCCTTTTACTGATTTCAGGAAACTTTGTATTAGCTTTCCAATATAAGAAGGTACTCGAGTCTCTCTGTTATATGTGTTAGACATCTGCAAAGTAAACACAGGAAATTGCAAGGTAGGGTGCTGATGGCTTGGGACACCGGTAATGCACACCAGAAATACAGCTCTTCCAAAACTCCTGTGTACCCGGTCAGATCTTCAAGCTCTGAAGGTGCCGCAGAACAAAAAAGATGAAGTATGTTCCTGCTTGCACCACTGTTAATGGTTTAATTTCAAAACAATCAATACTTTAATTATTAATGAGAATTAAAAGTCAGGAATGACAGTTTTGTGCACTCATACAAACCAAGAGTGCATGGCAGCAACCATGCTTGAGTGTAAGCATCAAGACTTAATGAAATTCTAGGCAAAATCAGTGACTAAAAATGTTGGGCTGGATTTATCAAAATAAGAATGGATATTGTGAAAGATTTTCACTTTCTTTGAAAGTATGGCAGAAATTATGGATAATGGCCAAATTTTGATCTTTTCAGAAATCAAATGCATGTGAGAATACAGAACAGTCTAAATAGAGGTATATTTAAGTACTTAAAATTACATTTTTACAACAGAATCCTTATATATCCTCTTTGTTCTATTTTTCTCATTTAGTGCTCTCACTATCTCTTTTTTCAGTCAACTGAGGAGAATGTGATCTCCTTGGTCTAAAATGTCAGTCTCTCGTTACATTCTGCTGTCCATCTTTTCTCTTATGAAAAATACATAACTCTATGATTCTTAGTGCACTCATTTATTTATGGTGCAGGGAAGCTCATATTCCCCAGGCCAGAACAGCTCACTCTTTGAATCTCCACTGTGTGTGTTTCTGGAGCACCAGTCATGTTTCCCTGATGTTGTTTTTGTTTTGGGGTTTTTAAGCAATGAACCTGAAGAAGAGAGGTTAAAGAAAGGAAAGAGACATTCTTCTTGTCTTCTCTTTCATATCCTCTTTCCATTTTTCTTTGGCCAACTTTCACTGCTAAAAATCTATCCAGTGACTCCTCACTTTTTTTTTTCCAAGAACATTGGTTATTCAAGAATAGAGTACTCTGTACTATTATACTCTACTCTCTTTTTTTATTGTACTTGGGCTTCTGGCACCTCTTTCTTAATGTTCTTGCAATACCTTGCTGTTAATGGTCACCAACCTGCACTTCCTGTGTGGATTATGGAAAATAAAACTGAATGAAGCCTTAGAAAACTTGAAGTGATAAGTGCCAATTCATGTGGCATTTTTACAGCCATTAATATCTTGTCCCAAAGACTTGCAGTGGGGTAATTCAGTCTCAAAACATTTTTCTGGCAAGTTTTCATTTCTCTTCTGCATACTTTCAAGATTTTTGCTTGGCTGTATAAAGTGCCAACATTCAATTAAAAGATACTGCATGTCTGTCAGAAGGATCTGAGTATTGCCTCCGGCCATGAGGGTATCAAAGAGACATTTAGCTGTGATTTTTTGGGATCAGTCCAGGTTGCTGGCTTTCTAAACCACTGCAAGGAACTCTGTAAGTAAGATAGTTAATGAAAATAGCAATTACCCTTTACTATGCCTTTCAGGAATATATGGCAAACCAATACCTATTCTAAAGTGTCAATTCTGCATTAATACGAGTTCTTTTTTTTGTGTGCAGGCAATACATTTTATGTCCTTGTCAAATATAGTGTCTTTGCTGCTGAGAGAACTGCACATAATACTACATCTCAGAGGAAAAAAGCTATGTCTAAAGGAGAGTATAGGCTTCATTCTCACTTCACACATACATTGCTGTATTTTTACTGCTGTTAGCTGAAAAGCCTCTGATTTATGCTAAGCAAGACTAAAACCAAATCCTATATATCAAGTGTCAGTTTTATGTATATTTTTATTACTTGTACAGAAAGGAAAACCTAAAGAATTCAATTACTGCCCTGGTTTCATCTGTGAGAGAGGCAATTTTCTTCCTAGTAGCTAGTACAGTGCTGTGTTTTGGATTCAGCATGACAGTGTGTTGATAACACACTGATGGTTTAGTTCTTGCTAAGCAGTGCTTACCCTAAGTCAAGCGTGTTTCATGCTTGGCCCCCAGGCAGGTGCACAAGAAGCCGTGAGGAAGCGTAGCCAGGACACCTGAGCTGGAATGGCCAAAGGGATACTCCATACCTTAGAATGTCATACTCAGCATATAAAATAGGGGAGTTGGCTGGGAGCCACCAATCGCTGCTTGGGGACCAGTTGGACACCAGTCAGCAGGTGGTGAGCTACAGTATTTGGCATCACTTCTTTCTCTTGAGTTTTATTCTCTCTCTATATGTATCAGTACTATTGCTAATTTTATTACTATAATTTGTATTCTTAGTGTTATTTTTTGTTTCAGTTATTAACACGTTCTCATCTCAGCCAATGAGGTTTACTTTTTTTCCCATTCTTCACCAGGGAAGATGAAGGAGTGAGCAAATGACAGCATTGTACTTAATTGCTGGCGGGAGTTAAACGACATCAATTACTTAGATACAAAGCTTGTTTTGGCCAAATTAGGGGTGTATATAATAAGCACACCAATGTAATTTGTAGTCTTTGTAGGCAGATATTAATTTCCTTCTGTAAAACCAAATTTGCCTTATTTTCTCTAAATCTGAAATATAGATAACATATGTTTTAGTATTTGTACATTAAACTGACATTATGTCATTTAAAAGTGAAAAATGCAAGTGACTTGTTTCATGGTCAAGCTGATTAACACACTCATCTGGTATATGTTGCTGAATTCCGATTTTTATAGGTAACTCCTATCTCCATCCATATAGTCTGTTTTATTATATTTTTCTTGGGCAAAAGTGGAATAGATAAATTTACTAGCTTTAAGACTATCCATAGATTTGCAACCATTTGAAGAATATATCTGATTTTTCTTATGGAACTTGAGAAATTTGGAGCTTTCTTTCATTTGCTATTAAAAACAGAAAAATATGTAAATGAACGAAGGAATAAAGTAGAGTCAATTTGCAAAGGAGAGATATAAAAAAGCTGATATAAAAAGTCTTTTATCTAGTATAATGCAGCACTTCTGAAACAAATTGAGCCTTTTAGTCACCATATGGCACTTTTAGAGCTCTATTATTGTCCTTGTATCCTAGACCTCTGCTCTAACCAACCAAATTTCCCCTGGCATTGTCTCTTATTTACTTCGTTATGTGCCACTCACATTTTCCATTTGACCACTGATTCTGATTGGAAGGAAGAAAATTATTCTTCTCGTAAGAATGATTGTGGATGTTAGTGGAGATGAGCTGTAAAACTAAGCAACTGTCTCCCACTTTTCTTCATTGACAAAAAAATTTCCAAACTGCTTTTATCCTACAGATAAAACTAGAAGCAAAG
Organism: Grallaria varia; assembly: GCA_013396735.1. Classification (NCBI taxonomy): domain Eukaryota; kingdom Metazoa; phylum Chordata; class Aves; order Passeriformes; family Formicariidae; genus Grallaria; species Grallaria varia. The sequence continues at coordinate 268,800 of VWZG01010968.1, read as the reverse complement.
TATGCTACCTTGCAAAGAGGTACAATATACATTCTAACCATACATCATGTGAGACAGCAAATTGTTGTAGCTGAGTCATGATCCCTGAAGGGTTTTACAAGTTGTGTAGACGTGACACTTAGAAACATGGTTTAGTGGTGGACTTGGCCGTGCTGGGTTACTGGTTGGACTCAATGCTCCTAAAGGTCGTTTTTCAACAATTATTCCGAGATACAATAGATCTAAATGTAAATCTACTGAATTAAAAGTAGTCACAATAGACATCATGATACAAGTACGTTATAAAACATTTATTTAGAGAGTTAAAGAAGATGGGGGATGAATAGTGCCTGATCTGGAGAACTCTGAAAAGAATGTGAATGTTTCTTTCTTCTTGAAAATAGAATCTCAATCAAATCCGTACAGACATAACCAATGAAAGCATTTTCATTTTATGAATAACTGTTGAAAAATTGACATAATCATTTATTTCCAGGGAAAATTCACACTCACTCAAAGTCATAATGAAAGAGCATCAGAAGAAAATGTCATTTTCATCCATATTTTAATAAAGAAAAAGACAGTAAGACAGAGGGGGAAAAGACTGTTGTTGACAGTCTTGAAGACTGTTTGAGATCACAGGTCACTTATTTGAAAGGAAAGCTTTTTTTAAGTTAAAGAGAGTCAAAGAGATAATGTGACCTTTACATAAGGACTTCCAGAGTCTCTGTGTGTCTCCTTCAAGTTACCAACTCAAAGTAAAGTATTTAGGTTTCTATATCCCATAGGTTAACCTGCCAACAGAATAGTAATGAATATGAAAAGAAGTGAGGGAGAAAATGGTTCTATTTCACCTATAAATGTGCTATGATTTGTTAACGAGAACAAAAAAGGGAAAAAGAAAAAAACAAAAATGGAACAATCAAAAAAAAATTTTAAAAAAATTGAGAGAAAAATAGTCAAATATCAAAGTCCATCCAAAGTTTCAATTCAGTGAATGTTTCCCTTGCAGAAACAGTTCGATAGGGTCATGAATAACAAAAACATACAAGTGAAAATCCAAGATGAGTGCTCTGCATGGCTGATCACTCCTTGTGCGGTGCTGAGGGAGACCCTCACCCTTCACACACCAGGGATTTCCAAGCGGGAGCAGTCCTGGGCACAACGCCACCAATCTGCTTTTAGACTGGGAAATCCACTTTCCGGGTGCTCTGACTCAGCGTATGTCAGCTCCCTGTCTTTACTGATGAAAATACTTGTGCTGAGATGCTTTAAATATTTTTCTTTGCTATTTCTTTGCTTTTCTTTGCTGTTTAATAATTTAAAGATTTTTTTCCTCACGTGTTTCAAAAGCTCAGATATGTCAAAAGATTCGATATTAGGTAAATTTTCTTCACCAAAAGAGTTGTCAAACATTGAAACAAGCTGCCCACCAGGGAAGTGGTTGAGTCACCACTTGTGAAGATATTTAAAAGTTATGTAGATGTGGTGCTTAGGACATGATTTAGTGGTGGACTTTGAAGCGTTGGACTTGATGATTCTAGAGGTCTTTTCCAACCTGAGTGATTCTATGACTGTGTTTCTACCATCAGTTTTAGAGTCTGTGTGCATAAACAGTGCCAGCAGCAAAGGTGAGGAAAGAGCAGCATTATCTTGCTGCAGTACAACAGAAGACACCAGGAAGGATTCAGGGTAAGGAAACCACCTTGCTGATGATGGAAGTGCTGGGTCTTCAGCCTCCATTGCTAAAACTTCTGGGTACTGGAAAGCAAAATGGTTTGCTATTTTCCATATAAATGAAGGCAACTAAAGTCTTTAAATCACTCCTCTAGCCCCCTTGTCAGATAGAAGAAGCAGAAGCAGTAAGCAAGGAAAGGTGAGGAAGCTACTTCTGAAGATGGAAAATTATTTTTAAACATCACTGTTGTTAGTAAAATGAGAAAGAGGAATCTGAGGGAAATTAAGACTGTGTATGAAATCCTCACCCTGCTGCAATGAATCCCAAAACCTCTGTTTGTTTTTAAATTAGAAGGGATTTTTTTCCCTCGTGTACAGATTTTACTAAATATACAAAATACATTCTGCAATACCATTTACAAAAACAAAAATGCTGAGAGTTTAAGTAAGAACTGTAGTTTAGTACTAACAGCACCTACTGAAAAGGAAATAGCACATTAGTTGCCAGTAAATTTTCAGGTACCATTTCCTTTCAGCAGTAATAACCCAAATGATAAATAAAGGGGGAGAAGGTCTCCACTCAGTACGTCTGTCTGCTGCCAGGAGCATGGCAATCAGTACAGAACACCATATTCTACTCACTTTCACGTTAATTCTGCCTTCTCACAGGGTTTCTTGTGTTATTCCCATACCCCAAAGTGTACTTTCCTTTTTGTGCATTTTCCTTGGCTGTTAGTCCTCCTTTCATGGCCAACTTCACTGCGGCCAGACAAAGTCTGAAAGCCAGCTTTGGCATCATATCAACTATGGAGGCTTCTCAACAGAGCAGGCAATGTCTATTGCAAGGACTTTAGTTTCTACAAAATACACATAAATTCTCCCAAATATAAAATCATTTACTGATTTTGTCCACCATGTCTAAAGTATCAAACAGCATCTGTCAAAAACTATGGATAAAGATAAATTTCAAATCTAAATTAATTCTGAAATACAGGAGTTCAAAATAATTTGGGGAAAGTGCCCGGAGACCCCCTCAGAATGACTTGCTGTATTCCCAAACGTGAAGCTTGGAGACTTTGTTCTGGGTTTCCATGGCTAAGTTTGCATGTGAAATACCATATTGTTTAGCTCTGTTGCAGTCCTCTGTGAGGACTGAAAATATGAAAATAGGCTTATTAAAGGAAAACAGCTCCAGCCTTTAAAGACTGAGACTAATTCCTCCACACAAACACACTGTTTAGTGATACTCCAAAAACCCAATCGCTAATTCTGTAAACACTATACAATATAATTCTTTGAGGGGAAAAAATGGCCATAATGGGCAGGAAGAGTGTTGAAAAGCAGAGTGACTGGGCNAAAAAGAAAAGGTTCATTGGAAGCCTGGGAATTTTGAAGGAGAGCCTGGATTTGCCTAGTATTGAATTTTGCAGTTTCAGTACTATTCAACCATTTGCAAGTGCTATGTAAAAGCACTTAATTTTACATTCTTCCCTATTATACTGTGAATCATCCTCAGATCATCTTTTCTTGAGTAAGGAGGGTGGAAACCAGGGAATTAATAGCACAACATAGGGTCTGAAAGGCAGAAGAATTTCTGCAGCATGGCTGGCAAAATAGTCAATGAAAAAGCAGCTTGGGGAGACTTTTTCTGTTACCGTGAATTATGACTGAGTTTCTAAATGCAGGTGCAGTCAACAGTGCATCTGCACATTAGCATTTGTGAAATAATTTGTTCTACAAATGCAGTATTGATTTCTTAGAAGAACATAGCATACACCTTCAGAAAATTTTCCCTATATGAAGAGACTTTGGCTTTTGCTTTCCTGTCCCTTGCAAGGGGTTCTACAACCTGGAATGGACTCCCGGGCTACAGAATTTATTACAGTATAGTTCTGTTCTTCTTTTACCCTTTTATTTGACCTTTCTAGATGTAGTCTAATAATTTTCTGTCCTATAAAGTTAATTAAGAATTGAACATTTCCACCTGTTAATGCAGTAAAGTGCAGTTGTTCTTTTGATAGAGCATATTAATAATGTCACTAATTGAGACAATAATTGTCATGACATAGGTTCTCTCATTTTGTTCTGTACGAGTTTTACCTAGGGGAGGATTAGGCTGTGACCTGACATGGGAGTTGTAAACTCTCATAATGAGTGAACATATCATAATCACCCTGTGAGGCTGGGGAAACCCACAGAAGAAATAATTAGTGGTGGGCAGAAGAGTTTCTGTGGGGCTATAGCATCTGTATGCTGTTATTAGATACTTTGATACAACTGGCCAGGTAATGTGGCCAATATTGCCTGTGTAGGGCATCCTTATTCCCCTGCATTTTTGTGGAGGTGCACAGTATTACAGTAGCTCTGATTCCTGCGCTACGAGGATTTTCCTCTGCGGAGCCAGGGGTAAGTGGATGGTGTGGAGGCACATCAGATCTCTCTCTCAAAGGCCACAGAAGTGCTGGTAAGAGCCTTTGGGTGCAACTGGTTCTTTGAGTAGGTTTCCAGGACAGCAGGATCCCCAGTAGAACTGCACTTCTAGGGGCTAGCTGAGAGAGACAGATATTTTCAAAGCCTCAGAAGATGGCATGACACAACTGTCATCTGGTTTTGCTAATGCTGTGGGTGAAACATAGATAGCACAGTGGGTTGATTTAGTAGGTCTGGGCAAAGAAGCCAAATTTCCTTTATGTCAGAACAGCTTCTTATTTGCCATGTCATGGTACCACTCAGAAACACCACCTGAAGGGCGGTTTATTGGTCATGATGGTAGACTGTCTTCCATTTCACTTTGTAAAAGTGTAAAGTACTATCCGAAGTATTATGAAGGCAAGAAAAACAGATAAAGTTAAAAATCTGATTTGCACCTGGAAGTTTTGCTTATCCTGCTTGTGTTAACATGAGATTTGGGGTGTTGACAATTAAGTGATGTGGCATCAGGGTTAGGCTTCTGTTATTCTACCAGTCTATAATTAAACTCCTGTATCTAATTTTTTTTTAATATGATTTTAAGACCTCTTTGGGCCTTTATCACAAAAGCACTAAAACGTGTTTATGAGTTGCCATTATTATTTGGCTTGATACCTTTTAATACTCCATGTACCTTTAAAAACTGAGATAAGCTCTAAGTGGTTTGTTGATGGAAATGCGTCAGCTGATAAGTCTTGGTCCTTATTCTTGTAGTGTGTGACACCTGGTGGGGGGAAGGAATAATTTAAGAGTTATGCTTCCATATGCTTCTTTACTGTGAAGGTGTTGAGGCACTAGCACAGGTTGCCCAGAGAATTTGTGGGTGTCCCATCCCTGAAATTGTTCGAGGCCAGGTTGGGCAGGGCTTGGAGCAACCTGGTCTAGTGGAAGGTGTCCAAGCCTCGAGCAGGGGGAGTCAGAACTAGATGATCTTTAAGGTTCCTTCCAATCCAAATCATGATTCTATCATTCTATAACCACTAAACCAGTATTTCAGCATGTAGCTATGTACCTCATAAGACAGTTAATTAACAATGTGCATATAGAAATAAGCACAATTTTTGCATTTCTGTGAAAGGAAAGGAGTGTCAAAGTATCTACTGTGGACTCCTTGTAGCTTGAATATCTTCTGCCCATAGCAAAACAGGGACAGACATCTGTCATGTTCTGTCAGTAGTCAAATATTAGAGAGAATGATTACTGTGATCTTTGCCTGAAGGTAAGTGTTGCTCGGAGTGTTAAAATAAATATTTGCTAATCCTTTATATATGTGTCTTTCCGTTCAAAATGTGAAGTCTCAGATTTCTTCATCAATGCTGGGAAAATAAAAAGCAGGGCTTCCCATGTTAGAAGCACATTATTCTTGGCTACAGTTGCTTTACTTTGATGTGCTGTTACTTTCTTCCTGAATTCAGTGCATTCAAGCATTCTCTTGATGCTCTTAACCGCTGCTGCCTATTATTCAGATATCTTCATCAATCTCTTCATGATTGTTCCTAAGGATTTTTGCTTCCTGAGAATCCAGGCTGTTCGAAGCCCATTGGTGTGTTAAAAGTCTGATTAAAGTCTCAGTATGTCTGACAGGCCTATCTGCGGGGATTCCCAATTAACCATCTGGAATCATTTGATCTTAAACTGCATTAAAATAACGTTTTGATAAGCCCATGTTTGAATGCTACCATGTTTATCCAATAAATACTATCTCAGTATCAGCTTTTATTCACTGAAGAAATTACTTCACTCTGGCTGCCTCAGCTGCAGTATCTAGTTAGGTTTTCACAGGTTTTGCAAATTTATCTTAATAGGCCTACGTATACACTCTATCCAATAGGGTGCCATATTTTTATTGAGCACTTGCTTAAAATGTGCTATAAAAGTAACAGGTCATTGTCAGACCTTATAAACAGTCTACTGATTTTTTTTTTTTTAAGAATACAAAAGTTTTCCCTGAACACTTCCTAGAGTCACCCATTTTTCTGTTAATAAATCAGTCACTAGGGCAGTCCAGCTGGATTCAGCTGAGATTTGTTGTCCTCCCCTAAGGTCCCCAGCTGCCACAGGTGTGCCTCTCCTCAGACTTGCCAAGCTGATCTACTTGTAGAGAGAGATGCCTTTTCGAAGTAGAGGAATTGCTTTCCGTAAGTGCTTTTCTTCAAATTCAGTTGAACTTTGACTGCTGGATGCTCTAGATAAATAAATCCTAAATCCTGAATTCCCTCTTTTCACGACCTTGATTTGCTGCTCTGGCTACAAGTTATCTTTGTGAGAGCTGAGGACAGAAACTTGCTAAGTGTCGTGATGATGGAGTGTGTCCTTGGGCTCTGCAGCTGGAAACACTAACCATAACATCCAAACCATGCAATCTGTGTGCATAATAAATAAATAACTTTCCCGTAGAGCCTCCTTTGAAGGGGGAAATAAGCAAAGCAATAGCATTAGAAAGAACAGTTAGTCTGAAATCCTTCCTAAACTGCAGATTATCCACAGCTATTTCCATAGCCCTTTGTAGAGTCAGCTGTTCTCCTGCAAGCAAGAAATGAGAAAATATGAGGAAGGATTTTGCACTGGTTTAGCCAGTCCTCTTTCCCACACAGCCTCTGGTTCACTTTTAGTATCTCTTCTTTCCCTTAGTATTTAATATTTGAGTATTTCTTCTTTCCCTACACCTCTCCTCTCTGTCAATTTTCAGCATGCACATAAAAAAAAAACCCTTAGGAAGCAAGGTAAGCTAAGCTAACTGTTAATGCCTATTGCGTATTAGTCATGCTAAACTAGCTAAGCTGAGCAGAAGGCAAACCTGCAGTCACTTACCTAACAGAAAATAATGTTTTCATATGCATTGCACCTACCAGAATTCTTTATTCTTGCTAGTTCATCACTTAAAAAAAATATTTTGAATAGACAGAACTTGGTCTGTAAAGCACTTGATTGGCATGAAAGATATGTTAAGCTAACGTTATGAAAAATATGCATGGTAGAAGAGTTGCTTATTTAACTGCCTATATGACAATGTCTTTTATATCTCTTTCTGATTGTAACTTAGTACCTAAAATGATGTTCAGATTAATTAAATCTCTCTTGAAATTAATTGTGTTCCACAGGTAGGAATTCAACTACAGCAGGAATAGTTGTTATATACCATAACATAACACTTGTTTTTCTGTGCAACTCATCTAAGAAAGTTTCAGAGAAAGTAAACATATTTGGGAGGTATATAATGCTGCAACTAACAGCCAAAAGGAACTAGAAAAAAGTCATAACATCTCATTTCCCAGGGTTCTGTACAGACATAAAAGCAGAGAAAATTCTTCCAGTCTGGATTATGCACTCTCTGTAATGCAGATAGGACATGGTATAGGTACTAAACATATTATAGGCTTCTAGTGAAAAAGCAAAATAAAAAAAATTAACAAGACATAGTAAGGAAATCGCACTCACTGCTGTTTACTGCAAAAATGACAGTTTTGTTTTCTGAAAAAAATAAAACAATGGTTATTTTGCTGGTGTCACCTCCTGCTCTGTCATAGAAATGACAGAAGTTTTTATGTTAAAATATTGCTATTATAAAATATTTTCATTCTGTATAATACTATTTTTCTAGCTTATTTTTTTGCTCTCCCCAGTTTGGAAAATACCTTGTGCCTTCTAAATGAAAGTATCTGTTTGTCATTGTCCTATCCCACAAAGATTTCTGTGACTATTTAAAATGCCTAAGATATCTACGTATGGTAAGGGGATGTGAAGTTTGAGCAGCAAGGTAACAACCTCTTGGAGTAGCAGCTGGAAGCTTATGATTCCTAGTAGATGCATATGTTTAGGCATATATTTACCCTCTGGATAGGTGTGGCCATCTGGACCCCTGCCTGGCAATGTTTCAGAAGTGCTTCCCAGAAAGAATAAGTTATTCTCATGTGCAGCCCAGGGTCCAGCAGTAATGTACTTTTCTTTATTTCTGATGTTGAAGATGTTTACTATTTCATGTAAATGATTCATTTAGTCTGCTGGGAAAGTCATATCCCATCTTAAATAGTATCTCTTCACCATCGGAAAATAATAGCCTCACACACAACTTGTTTCTGTTTTCAGCTTTGGACAGATTTCCTGGTTGTCATACTTCTTTCGTAATAATTGAATCTTGTCCACATAGCAGCCAGCACAAAACCTGAAGCAATCAGATTCTGTTTTGCATCTCATCTGCTCTTGTTATAGCTGTCAGACAGGGTTATACCCTGTCTAGACTCATAACAACTTTAATGATGTTTTTCATATATTGGCCTGAAAAAAGATGGTTCAACTGTCCTAGGATTCTCCCTTACAATGGGGACTCAACGAGAAGTGTGAATCATTATTGACACACTCAAAATAATGTCATGCTGCTTTAAAATACTAATGAGAAAACCCTTGAGTCTTTTGATATTAGTAATTGTTTCATGTTGTAAATGAATTTGAAAAGCTTTGTTAAGATTTTTCTCCTCTGACAGTAACTTATTATTTCTAGAATGAAATTGTTTGATAAGTGGTTTAGGTGGCAGCTGTCTGAAGAAGCCCTTTGCACTTCATCTTTCTATGTACTGTGAGAACTAACACTGTGAAGGAAGGCTCTCAGGTCCGGAAGTTTTAGGGGAGCGTGTAATTTTGTATCATAAGATTTCTGAAGAGGTCATGTTTTCCAAATGTTTGATCATCCTCACAGTTCTCATCTGAAATTCCTCTGCTTCACTTTCCTCTTTGCTGAAGAAAAATCTACAAAATATACACAGCCTGTCAATAGATGCCATACTGATGCTGTGCTCTGCTGCCCTCCCAATTCACCTTGAAATTCTGTTTTTCATCCCAATATGATGTCTGTTTTCTTTTTCCCAACACTACAATATTATCAAGTCTGGATGTGGTTCATCATTCTGTGGAGTTGCTATCTAGTCTGTTGTTCACCCTGTTCTGTCTTCAAGTACTTTGTTATTCCTTATTCCTACGTGAGTACAGTAATTTGCACTTCGCTTATTTTTTTTCCAGACCCTTTCTCAGTTTGCCAATATTGTTGTAATTCTAATCTTTTTTGCTGTGGTATTTGCAACTACTGTCAATTTGCTTCCATCTGAAAATGTGAAAGGTATATCTCTGCAGATGACTTGGTGACTACTGAAACTACTGGGTAGTACTGCACCCCGGTGGAATTCCCCAGAGCTCCATCAACTACTGGTTCTTAACTTGAAGGAGTACAATGAGTAGCTATTTCTGAGTGCAATTTGCAAGCAAGCTGTTCAATTCATACAACAGTACTTTGGCCTAAGCAGTATTTTCATAGTTTTCTTATAAGAATATCAAACAGTGTCAAAATGCTTACTAAAATCAGGATATATCACAGAGGGAACAGACTTGATTTAACATGATTCAGTTTCTGATAAATTCATATTGTGTATTACTTAGCACCTTGTCTTCCTACTAGTATGTTTGTTTACTCACTAGCAATTTAATTCCTTGTTTTAAGAAGTTTATAAATGAAGCTAGGGATACAACTCTGTGTTCTCTTTCCCTTCTTTTTCCCTGTCTTAGTGTGAAGAGATAGGTACAATCTTTGACTTTCTGATCTTCAACCACTCCTGTTTTCATGAAATTGTTACAAGTATCTTCTAACATGCTTGAGATTCCTTTAGCCAGACATCTACATGCTTTGAGGTGGATTTACTAGGGCTAGTAATCTTAATTTCTTCAGCTTCCTATTTTACGCCAGTGATCAATAACATGTTCTTCCTTATTCTCACCTGAGTCCTTCATTAGCGTCAGTGGAATTTACCAGCTGCAGGTAATCTTTTTGCTTAAAGAGGGAATAAAGAGAAAAGACATTGATTTTTTTCAGCCACCTCAAGGCCACAGTCTGCAGTCCTCCCCCTAAAGGCAATGCCCTTGAGTATAGCCAACCTTATATTCAGGCTTGCCCTTTAATAAGTAGTTTGCCACTGAGTATTTTTTATTATCCTTTATTATCTTTATCATTGTATCTTGTGTCTTGACCTTTCTGAGTTCATTCCTACACACTTCTGGAATTATTTTATATTTTGCTCTGCTAATCTGTATGCAGGTCATTGAGGAGACTGTTATTGAACCAAATCCATCACTTGGTACATTTCTGCTTGGAAAAGTTCAGACTTGTTCCGTGTGTGTTCTTCCAGTTAGTCTGATCGCTTTCTTGAGCTTTCCTTTCTGAAACATCAGTTTGCCCCTAGAAGCTACATCCCACCTCAGGTCGCTGCAGTCTGGTTCCTGCGTGTTTAATGTTCATTCCACAGTTCTCCTGCCAGAATTGTTATCTCTAGTAGTTCAGGGTTTCTGTAGTGCGAGCTGTCTTCCCATTCAATATTATTTCTTATAGAGACTATTCGGTTTATGCACTGCAACATCAAAAGGAAATCTCATTCCTTTCACAGGACTTCCTGTGTGAAAGTAAGACCATATAAATTTTAAAGTTCTTTTGTATTACTTCTTACTTCTAAAGGCATACAAGAAATAACTGATTTTTTTTCTTCACAGTGATACAAATTTTTGGAAAATCATATAGAAGACAAAACTGTTGTGTTCTTAAAACAAATATCAATATTTATCCCAGAATATTAAAAGCTGGCAAAAATAGCAGTTTTTAGATTTGCACTGCATTCCCAACATTGCCAAATTCAGTAATTTAAAAAAAAAAAGTCAGAATCTTGTAAGCTGAAATTATAGAGTGATTTTTCCATGTAGGACATGAATTGTCTGGTTCCTGAGAATCAGATATATTCCTTAACTGTCAAAGAGACTACTGACATTTTAACATTTCTTATACAAAGCATTTATAATCTATCAAAAGCTATTTTTAGAGGTTTCTTCTTATCTTAAATTGATACGTTAAAGATTTTTAAGTTGTTGGACATCTGTATTCTAATTTTTTTCACCAGTAAAGATGCTCAAGCTATGTTTTATCTTAAAAAACTATCTGAAAATTGTTTTTTTGTTTCAGTTAATTTGAGGGAATTGTATTATATTGTTTTCTTCAATTCACTCTTTATCCATTGAAAAATATGCCTGTCACTTTGGAAACAGAGTTAAGTGCCTTGTAAATATCTTCTTTAACTGTTCTTATTTACATGATCTGAGGGGACAACTTATTCTATAAATTGCTTATAGATTTTGTTAAAACATTTAGCTAGCAAATAGAAGCCTAAGCAAGCATATTATTAAGACAATTTACTTCAATTCAGCTAATGGAAAGGACAGAATATATGTTCAAATCAAGACTACAATTAAGACTGAGTCAATGAACTAGTGAATTCAGTTTCTCATATCACCCAGCTAATATGCTAGTGATAATGAGATTGAAACCATGAAAATAGTAATCTGGTGGTTTTTTTAGAGTCCATTTTCCTTCCTACTTAAGACACTATCAGTGATCAATACAGTTTCAGCATTAAGTGTACGAAGATGGAAGGAGTCACGGTCACAGTTGAGGTACAAATTACGCATTGGTGCATTGACTATTGCACTTTGGATACTGTGTATTTCCCATAGCAGAGATGTCATTTGGCTCCATCACTATTTTGCCATTTCTGTCTTAAACTTCATTTTTACCAAATATTATTGATTTAGTAGTCTGTTCCTCTTTTCATCTAGTAACATAAACCCTTTCCCCTAACTTAAAATAAAGGTCAATTTCAGCTCAACACAAGTTTTTTAGTTGATAATTATTTTTAAATATTTAACATTATAACATATAATTTAATTTAATTACATATAATTTGAAGATAACTAATCTTTGGGTTTTAATGCTGGGAATTTTTGAAAGTGTTATCGTGTAAGCACACACATTTTTCCATGTACACATGCAAAGAACAAGCCATACCTCTATGAAAATACAGGGAAAAATTAAGGAAGAATGAGTTCTAGCACAGCTTGAGTCACACCATTGTGAATATCTCTAAACAGCAGTAGGAGTTTACCTGATGACTATGAGATCTTTAGGTTTTAGTAAACTTACTGAACTCTTTAGCTAAATCCTCAGATCACTTTTTTCTGTAGAACCTAATGTGGAAAGACAGGCATTGAATTTTACAGGCCAGTCTATTAAAAAAAGAAGTTATATGTATCAAGAGAAAAATTTTCTTCCAAGTATTCTTCACTTGGGAATGATTTTCTCAGGTTAATTTTCAGGACAAATTTATAGCCATTGCTCTTCATCCAGTCACTGGGCACCACTGAAAAGAGTCTGGCACCATCCTCATGGCACCTGCCTTTGAAATGTTTATATTAATATATTAATGAGATCCCCTCTCAGTCTTCTCTCTACACTAAACAGGCCCAGCTCCTGCAGTCTCTCCTCGTAAGAGAGATGCTCCAGACCCTTCATCATCTTTGTGGTCCCCTTCATCATCTTTGTGGTCCCCTTCATCATCTTTGTGGTCCCCTTCAGTACCCTCTTCAGTAGCAACTTGTCTTACTTTTACTGAGGAACCCAGAACTGGACACATACTCCAGATGTGGCCTCACTAAGGTCTAGTAGAGGGGGAGGATCACCTTCCTTGACCTGCTGGAAACACTCTTCCTGCTTCACCCCAGGATACTATTGGCCCTCCTAGTACACTGTCAGCTCATGGTCAACTTGTCATCCACCAAGACTCCAGGTCCTTCTCTGCAGNGGACACATACTCCAGATGTGGCCTCACTAAGGTCTAGTAGAGGGGGAGGATCACCTTCCTTGACCTGCTGGAAACCCTCTTCCTGCTTCACCCCAGGATACTATTGGCCCTCCTAGTACACTGTCAGCTCATGGTCAACTTGTCATCCACCAAGACTCCAGGTCCTTCTCTGCAGAACTGTTCTCTTGAGAACAGCCCTCAGCCTGTGTGGTTATTCCTCTGCAGGTGCAGGACCCTACACCTGCCCTTGCTGAACCTCATTAGGTTTCTTTCTGCCCAATTCTCTGGCCTGTCAGGGTTCTGCTGAATGGCAACACAGCCTTCACTACCCCACTTTTATCTCATCAGCAACCTTGCTGAAAGTACATTCGATTCCTTCATCCAGGTCGTTGATAAACAAGTAAGACGGGGCTCAGTACTGATTCCTGGGGAATGCCGCCGACTACAGGCCTCCAGCTGGATTCTGTGCCTCTGACCATGACCCCCTGAGCTCTGCCACTGTGCCAGTTCTTCATCCACCTCACTGGCCATTCATCTAACCCACATTTCCTCACCAAGGAGGATGTTGTGGGAGACAGTGTCGAAAGCCTTCACCATATTTACTAAGCTGACAATTGAGAAATTAATTTGAAAAATCTGAAAAATTCTAAGAGCTCATAGTTATGGTTAGTACTTGGAAGGCTGATGTCAGTTTTTTGAGATGGTTTTGAAAATGGGTCCCGCAGTCAGTTGAGTAGTATTTTAGAAATACAATCATTAACGTTACACATCTACCCTTTCGTTTGAAAGGTCTTTTTTTCCTGCAGTTGTTTCTTAAGTATTAATTTTTTTTTTTACCAGCAAAGACTGCCTGATTAGTGTGACTTTTTGATTTTTTAAAGACTTCAGAATGAAATCCATAAACTATTTTGACATTTTGTTACAGTCAATTTACTTATAATTAAACAATAAAAGTTTTCCTGGCCCAGCTCCAATCGCAGCCCATATTTTGCACAACAAATGAAGTTGCAAGGAAGTCTCGGATTATGAACTGCTGAGAGGAATCATAGAAATCTAACATGATAGCTGAACATGATTCATATCTATTGTTAGTATGTTATCTGAAAGTATCCACACTATGTCTTCCTTTTCATCTGGAATAGGCAGCACAACTAACTAAACCTTTTCATACAAATTTCAAAACATAAATGCAACCATATTTCAATTCAACAAATTGTGAGCTGCAATTATGATGTATACATAAAACCTAGAGTTAACATTTTAATGTTTCCCATTGTCTGTGTTAGAATTCCATGCTTCTGATTTTGCAACTGTGTAATTTACATCTGAATTTAGCAAATATAAAAGGTAATAAAATAACATGTTCAATGCAGCAAACATGAGTGCTTAGCATTTCCTGGCCATGTTGCCTGGGACTTCCTGGGACAAATCTGTCGTAGCTGAACTCTTGTTTTCTGTAGTCTTCGATGAATATTTTTTCCCTAAAAAAAAAATCAGTTTTTCATCTATGTGTAGGACTTACCTCTCCAGCATGTTCTGGACATTGAGTTCCATGGTTTATTTCTGATTTGTGTGGAAAATGTCCTTCCTTCAGTTTGATGAAAGGCAACACCTTAGTCTGTGATCTGATAATTTGGTTTGATTTTCCATTGTCCTTACATAATAAAAAGAGGGGTTAATTATTCTGTATTTATCTTTTCCAAGGCATTCATTATTTTATTTTTTCTATGATTCTTTCATCAATTGTCCACTTTCCAAGGGTGAATTTGTCTAATCTCTCCTTTTAAAATCACCCATATCTTTGATATCTCCCTCTGTACTTTTTCTGATTCAACTACTTCCTTTCTAAGATGAGGAGAAAGAACTGTGTGCAGCACTGAGGATGCAGGACACAAGGGATTTGTATGGTGGCATAATGATGTATTCTACTCTCTTTTCTATTGCTTTTATACTATTTGATTCTTCTTTCTAACTGCCACTGAGCACTGAGCTGATGTTTATAATGAACTATTCACGAGTTTCCTAAGAGCTAATACCAAATTTAGAGCCTATTATTTACTGTATATGTGTAGTTACAGTTGGTCTTCCTTATCTGTGTTACTTTGCATTTATGAACGTAGAATTTCAGCTCCAATTTTATCACCCAGTCACTCAGTGCCAGGAGATACATCCACAACATTTTTCAGTGGACTTTTGATTTGAATTGTCATCAATCTTGATTGAATTCCTTACCCTAAATCCCGAATATTTATGAATACTTGAAATGTATAGGGCTGGGCCTGATTCTGTATAGAGCACTGCAGATAACTTCTCCCACTGTGAGCACTGATCTATTCATGCACAGTTCATACATCCTTACACTTTTTGGGGTGCTGGTCAGCAGCAGGCTCAGTATGAGTCAGCAGTGTATTCTGGCAGCCAAGAGAGCAAGCTCCATCCTGCAGTGCATCAAACACATCATCACCAGCTGCCCAGAAGAGGTGACTATCCTGCTGTGTTCAGCATTGGTGCAGCTTCACCTGGAGTGCTGTGTGCAGTTCTGGGCCTCACAGTTCAAGAAGGATGTGAAGGCCTTCAAATGCATCCAGAGGAGGGCAACAAAGCTGGTGAAAGGGTTGGAAGGTACATCCTGTAATGAGCGGCTAAGGACATTAGTTTTGTTTGGAGAAAAGGAGGTTGAGGGATGACCTCATTGCTCTCTACAGCTTCCTGAGAGGGCAAATGGAGAGGGTAGGGCTGATCTCTTCTCCACTTCTGGCATCCAGTGATATGGCATGTAGGAATGGGGAGATTTAGACTTGATATTAGGAAGCATCTTTTTACTCTTTACCATGAAGGTGCTTGAACTCTGGAACGGGCTTCTTAGAAAGGTGGTCAATGCCCTCAGCCTGTCAGTGTGTAAGAGGCATTTGAACAGTGTCCTTAATAATATTGCTTTAGGCTCTGGTCAGACGTACAATGGTCATGCAGCTGGACTAAATGATCGTTGTAGGTCCCTTCCATTTCATCTAACTTAGTTCTGTTCTAATCTATGAGATTAAGAGATGAACACTTTTCATTCCATGACAGCAGGTAATTATTGAGAAGCTGTGGTTAGGGATCTAGTCAAGCAAATTTTTTTGAGGTGCGAGTGTTCTATATCAACTGATTTATCCCGCTAAGGGCTTTAGCATGGGATATGGCTTTCCCCTTCCACCATCTTTCATTCTGCACCATTCTGTCACTTTTGTCCCCATGTCCTCCTATTGAATAATTACAGTTTGTGCTAGTTTGCTTATTACAGAAGCCAGAATGCCTCTCCTTTAGTTTCTTTTTGATGTCAATTATCTTTTGCAAAAGTTAACATTTCAAAGAACAGTGAGAGTTGCCAATAAAATAGACGTACCTGAGTTTCCTTTGAAAGAGCCAGCTCTACTTCTGCTCACAATTTGAGGGAATTGTATCAGCAGGGGAAAGAGTGACATAAAGTTTAACCTCCCAGATACATACTCAGCTACTCTGCGCAGCACAGCATGGTTTAGTAGGCTTAAACTTACTTGTACCTGAAAGGAAACAAAGACATTTGAACAGCCAGTCCAACAGCACAGGAACCCTAGAAACATATTCCATACGTCCGAAGTTGTTAGTTTTGGTGATGCCTTCAGCCTCCCCAATGTATACTAAGGTTTCTTCCAAGGACTAAGGACATACTCCCAACGTCCTGGTATCCCTCATATACAGAGGGAAGTTTCTTGGCAAAGATCCATCTCAGTTCAGGAGGCAAGGAGAAAGAGGAGCAGAAGCGGACTAGCATTTTCTTTGCCTGACTTCATCTCCCTGAGGCTGTGTAATTCAGAGACTCTCTTCATGCCAGAAGACCTAAATAAGCACCACCACCTATGTCCTGTATTTCTTTAAACGTGAGCTTGTTTTCTAGAAAGAAACTACATGCTATAACCAAAAGCTCAGCTTAGGTGAGTCAGGGATTCCAAAGACATGCTTCCTATTAAAACCTGTCTCTGGTCAAGACATATTCTCGGTGCAGCAAATGCTGCTTAGTCCCTTTTTGCAATTACTTTTACCACGTGCAGATTATCTTGCTTCATTTGCATTTCTTTGCAGGAGTATTGTCAAGGTAGGAGTTGGGGTCAAATATGCCTCCCCTTTGCTAAAACATCCTGGCAAACAAGAAAATGCCTCCCATACACTCAGCATGTGAGGGCACGATCACCAGATATGTAAGGATGCTTATGCTAATTTTGTACTTATAGTGGGAGAAAAGTCCTTTCTAGAACACCTCCAGTGTAGCTTGTGTATTTTCATGCTGTCTTATTACAGGCTGAGCTTAGACACCTTGGAAAAGAAATATTCCTTTTGGGTGCTCCCTCGGCTTCAGGCTGCAGAATCAGACCCAGATGAAGGTAAAGGGAGTAGTGGGATGCAGTGTAAAGAACAAGCTGTTTGTAAGAAACAGGAGCAAATAGGACATGAAGCTATAACATATCTACAGGGACCATCTACTACAAGCAAATAAATTGCACCAAGGAGATGTGGTATAAGAGATCACACTGGGTCAGATATAACTGGAGATGCAGCAAAGCTTCACTGCAATTCTTGATAGCTTTTCTGCCCAATGGGAATCCAGCACAAAAGCCTTTTAGCACACAGTTTAACTGGGAATACCTGAGCAAACTGATAACATTACTGGTTTCAGAGTAGTCTTTTTTTTTCTCTCAGCAGACCACTCCACAAAGTATTACGAAGATGTGTGTTTATGTACCTCCATCTGCACATTCAGGTAGCAGCTTGAACAAATTAAACAGTGTTATCCATAGTGAGAAGAGCTACAGTGGGAAGGATATCTATAAAAGAAAATCAACTGCCAAACAAGGGGTTTTCAAAATTACCTGCTTTGTTATTGTAGAGGGCTTCGTGTTGCAGTTTAAGATGTCACAGCTAAGTGAAGATGCTGCTATGTTACCTGCCAAGCACATAAATCCAGCCATGTTTCTGATTATACCATTATTTCTTTTAAAGACAAAAGAAAAAGAAAAACCAGTTCAGCTGTGGCTCAGAATTGAGTCATTTGCTCTGTGGTTTAAGATGGCATATTCATGCACAATTGAAAGCATTGGGTAGATCATCTGCTAAATATCCTGTTAGATGGAAATTGATTAGGAAAACTAAAGTGAAGATCAAGAAGGAATTTATCTTCACCTCTTCTATCTGTCATCTACTAGTGTTTATTATAGTATTTCAACACAAAAAAAGGAAAAACAATGTCAAAGTCAGGTGGATGTAGGAGTTACTTGTTTCATGTCTCATTTTTGAAAATCAAAAGCCATCATCTGTTTGTTTGTTCTGTTTTTTTCTTAAAAATGGAAGTAAACTTCCTTTGTCAAGACTAGACAAAGTCATGATCTGCGGCCCTCCAAGGAAGATGAGGTTTTGAGAATTTCCAGTATATATTCACACATCCAAAAAAACCATCAAAATTATTACCTTTTTGTGATTTTCCTTGTATGCATTGAACAAAATAGTAATAGAAAAAGAAAATTGAACTATGAAGTATCCAAAAATAATTTGGAATTGATACCCACAGAGAGAAATACTGTATGCTACTTTTCCAGCTCCCTCTGATTACCAGATTACAATAAGAGTTTTCAGACAACCTGTGTTCCATCCATGCTGCCTTTCTACAATTTTGTGACTTTTGACCAGGTTATTTTTCAAGGCTTTTATTCCCCTGTGATTTGATTAGTGCCTGGTCTAAGCTGCTGCCTGTCTTTCAGGCTTTGGAGCCTACTTCTGAGGTGCATTTCTGTGTCAGCCACTCCTGCAAGTCCTCTCAGAGGGTTCCACTAGGGACAATAACATGAGCAGACTGATAAGGGTAGAGGTTGCATTCTTATTTTGCAGTTCATTAGTTCATATATCATTTCTTGCATGAACTGTTATGATGGCTTTGTGTCTATTTGAGGGTTGCTTTTTGTTTTTCTGTTATTCTCTGAGGTATCATAGAATGGTTTGGATTGGAAGGGATTTTAAAGACCATTCAATTCAACACGCCTTGCCATGGGCAGGGGCACCTTCCACTAGACCAGGTTGCTCGAAGTGTTATCCAGCCTGGCCTTGGACACTTCCATCCACAACTTCTCTGGGCATCCTGTTCCAGTGCTTCACCACCCTCACAGTAAAGGATGTCTTCCTAATATTTAATCTATACCTACTCTCAGTTTAAATACATTGCCTCTTGTCCTGTCACTTGTAAAAAGTCCTTCTCCATCTCTCTTTTAGCCCTCTTCAGGTACTGCAAGGTACTATAAGGTCTCCCTGGAGCCTTCTCTTCAGGATGAACAGCCCCAGCTGTCTTAGCCTGTTGGAGGGGAGAGGTTCTGATCATCTTTGTGGCATCCTCTGGACTCACTCCAGCAGGTCCATGTCCCTCTTATCTTGGGGGCCCCAGAGCAGGACACAACACTCCAGGTGGAATCTCATGAGAACAGAGTAGAGGAAAAGAATCACCTCCCTTGACCTCCTGCTGTGACATAACTGCTGTTAGTGAAAGCTTTGCAGTTTTTTTCATCTGGTTTTTAAACCATGTTTATGGTTTAACAGGAGATAGAATAACAATGTGTTCAATCTTAGGTATCATTACCCAGGTATTTAAAAGGTATCTAAAGAGGAGATTAGGGATTAGTGGGGATCAGACCATCATAATCCCTGAAATCTTAAACTAGCTATTTTTGTTTCCATGGCACAGTTTGTCTGTCTTTAAATGGGTACTACTTCATGATAACATAATTGTTTCATGCATGTGCTATTTACATTGTGCATGAAGAGAAAGAAATTATTCAATAGAAAATAAGTAATTCTTACTGATTTCAATTCATTGTTGGATTTAAAATACATTATCTGTGCCTATTGTCACAAATAAGTGGAAATAATACTCTCATTATGTGCCTTCTGATCTAATAAGAAGGGAAAAAATATCTTTTGGCATTCTATCAAAAAAGGACGTCTTTCAGAATTGCAGTATAAACAGTGAAAGAATTTTAAAAGGAGTATTAGCATAAAAAATGGCCAAGCTTTGCAATATTCTGCTGTTCTGAAAGAAGTTTGCTTTGGTACCCCCTGCATGCATAATCGGTTTCTCTGGGATTCAGAAACCTTCCCAAGTACCTTGTCACATGTCAAAGAGATTTGCATTGGCTCTAGTCACTTGCAGACATTTCTTTCATTCTTTCTTCTGATTTCATTACCAGCTTCCAAAGGAGTACTTGAAACTTAGTGGAAGTGGTCATAAGGTACCTAATGGGTACCTTAAAGAAACACTTAGAGTTACAAGACACCCTCAAACCTGAATTTCTTTGTTAGATCAAAAGATATGAAATATCATGTGATCTAAAAGTAGCTCTGAAATTATCCTTAACACTGGTAAGTCAAGGTAAAAGCAAATTAGTTATTTAGAAAATATTAAATAACACAATGTCAGTTTGACAGAAATGAAGGAAAGACATCTTTCTGTCTGCTTATTGTAAAATTAGATGTAAAGGATTTTCTCACTCCCTCTTATTCAGCTAATTAGCTGAATAGCTAATTAGTCATTAACCTAAATATGAGAACTTTGACCCCATTCTTAGGATAACTTTTATTTTCTTTAAGCACTGGAGAAAAACTAGATCTAGAGAAAGTCTTGCTTATTTATCCAGTTCTTTTCTGGTGATTTTGTTAAGTCTACTCAGATGCAGAGTCCCCTGCTCCTTCTTACTACCTTCACCCTCTTCACTTGTTTTGTTCTTAAAATTTCATGGTTGGCCTTATTGTACACTTTTGACTTTCACTGTATCCAGTTGAATCACTAACAAGCAATTAATATATTTCAAGATAAAATGCTGTGTTTTGACTGGTCATATTTCAATACTGTGTTCAGTGTTTTTACATATTGAGACTTTCATTTCATTCAAAATAGAAAACTTAGGTATCTGTCACACAATAGACAACCAAATAAATAAGGATTAATGCTTGGCATTTATTTCTAACCTCTTCTGTGAGTGAATGACAAAGGTTCCCAAAGCCTTTCTGTTCATGTGTCTCGTTTTGGAGTACCCGTACCCCAACCTGGTCTGTGAGGGATGCTCTGACATTAATGTTATACTGAGAGAGTATCTCGGTGAAATTCTGTGACCTACAGAATTATATGGCAGACTGGATTACACGGTTTCTTCCCAAATCTTCCATCTTTTAGATCTTGGGCCTTTTCTAAAGGCCTTGAAGAAAAAACAAAGGAGGGAGAATAACCCATCACTAAGCTAAAGAGAAAGAGGGGAGAGAGAGCACACCATTCTCCCTTGTTTCCCTCAACCCCAGCAAAGCTGGGAGACATCTCAGCAACATAAAATGTCAGTCCTCACAGGTACTGGGATAATATCTTGTTTCCCTTATGTAGCTCCTATTCTGAGCTTTTCGAGTCTTTAATGCAGAGCAACAAAAATGTTAGTGGCAAGTAGGTAGCTAAGATTAACTACTCATGTTTCAGCCTTTCCTCAGTATATGCTAGTTCTTCTGAAAATGCCAGTCAGGAGATAGTCAGGATGCTTTGTAATTTAATGTGGTTTTACCTTTTTGCTCAGTAGATTTACTCTTGCTACACAGTTTCCATTTTAAAAGTTAAATTTAAAGACACCTTGTCAAGTTTTGTATCCTACACATTTTTTATGCATAAATGCTTAAAAGTTTCTTCTCGTTTCATATTCCCTTAGTGGGAAATTGGGTAATAGTGAAATATCTTGCAGAAAAAAAGGAACTGCATTCACCAAGTTATACTCCCAAAGAATCACAGAAGTAAATAAGAAATAATGGTCTTCAGCTGTCTATCAGCAAAAAAAGAAGTCAAGAACAATCTGTATGCAGTGAGATTACAATCTGGGGGAACTGTATGTGTACAAGGAAGGACAGGAAGCACAGCTTTGATTTTGATTGGAGAAGTTTTTCAAATCCAGGTTACTGACAGTGTCACATACATCATCTGAGAGCCAGGAGTGTATTTAGTTTGGCTATTTGGATGGTTTTATGCTGTTGTAATGAGAGCTCTGAAAAACTCTGTGGTTGCTTAAAAGTGTAAGTGACCTATTGTACACCTTATCTTGAAGATTAACCTGATAGCCCAGGGTACTGCTTCATGTAATCTTCAATATTTGGTATACACTCACGCATCTCCTTTGAACCAAGCTGATAGATAAGAAAGTAATCTCATACTGTGAGATTTAAAGGCTACTGCTGATGATGACAAAGCAAAGCAGAGGGATTTAAAGCGAAATTATCCAAATCATCAATTTTAATAAGTATTTTAGCCCGCAGAAAATAACCTTGATTTAAATCATGACTTCTTATTTTATTTTGCATTTGTCCCTGCTTTCCTAGGGAAAGATTAACCACATTAACTACTAACTATTAAAATATATTAATTTGCAAGTAAACATAGATTTTACACTCAGTTTGGTTCTTATTTTTAATAGGATATATTCTAGTAATGTTCATTTATTAAAGCAATTATATGTCAGCATATATTTGCTCAAATTATTAGTTTTTTAATTTCTTACTTGTTTTAATAGTTTCTTTCAGTTTAATGATGGGAAATTATATAATTTAATTTCACTTCTATTAAGATGGGCATTTATATTTCATGCACATGTCCATTGCTTAAGCCTAGAGATTTTAGACTAAAGCATTTAGGTCTTCAAGAGACTATACTTCCTGCACAGCAGAAAAATAACAGAGACTACTACTATTTCATTTCTACCTAAGCTTATCAGCAGAAAAAAAATTATGCATCAAAACATACTAGTGTCATATAAATGTACCCGTGTTCCACTAATAAGAAATTCCTTTTTGCGCTCCACACTGAAGTCTCTGTGAACTTATAGCCTAGGTGACAACTGTTTCTCACGCCCTGAGCCTGTCCTTTCCTATGACTTGGAGAATGTTAGCAACATTTATTAGTCATTGAAAAAATAAGGGGTTTGGTATGGAAATTCTCTTGGTTCTGAAATACTGTATGGCCATGTCCAAAGAGTTATGACTCAATGTTCAAAGAGTGATGCTGCTCAGGGGCCCAAACTGGCACCAGTGCTATTTGATATGCTCATTACTGACCTAGTAGCATTAAGTGCACCCTCAGCAGGCTGGCTGATGACACCGAGCTGAGTGTTGCTGTTGATGTGCTTGAGGGAAGAGATGCCGCTCAGAGGGACCTTGGCAGGCTCAAGAAGTGGGCCTGTATAAACCTCTTGAAGTCCCATAAGGCCACATGCAAGATCTTGCACCTAGGTCAGGGCAATAACTAATATCAGTACAGACTGGAGGATAAATGGCTTGAAAGGAGCCCTGCTTGGAAGAACTTGGGTCTCAAACTTAACAGGAGTGCCAGAAGGCCAACTGGACCCTGGTCTGCATCACAAGAAGTGTAGCCAGCAGGTTGAGGGAGGTTATTCTCCCCCTCTACTCTGCTCTTGTGGGACTCCACCTGGAGGGTCATGAGAATGATGAGAGGGCTGAGAGATTTGGGGCTATTTAAACTTTACTGTGGCCTTTCCACATATAAAGAGGGCTTATAAGAAAGGAGAGGCACTTTTTACTGTGGTCTGTAGGGAGAGGACAAAGGGTAATAGTTTTAAATTGACAGGATATAGATCAAGATTGAACATAAGGAAGACATTTTTTACAATGAAGGTGGTGAGGTACTGGAACAGGTTGCCCAGAGCAGTTGTGAATTCCCCATTCCTGAAAGTGTTCAAGGCCAGGTTGGATGGGATTTGAGAAACCTTATCTAGTGAAAGGTGTTCTTGCACATGATAGGAAGGTTGAATCAGATATCTGTAAGCTCCCTTCCAACCCAGACCATTCTGTGACTCCATGCAATAGCTGAGTATTTTATGTATTGCTTATTCTCTTCAGAGTAACATGTGTACCCTAACCACCATGTAGCTGGATGAAAGCAGGGAACAACAGTCTACTCCCACAGTTTCCCACCTGATTTTCTGCAGAATAACAGTGAGAAGTGTTTTCTGAGACACTTTACTAGACTGGGCTCTCCAGCCAAGACAGGAAGTCTTGTACAGTGCTGGGATCCCAGAAGGTTTCAATACCTTGAACTCTATATTGTCAAAACAAGTCCACCTTGACTTCTAAATTGCTCTCTGGATCAGTTCAGAGGTTCCCATATATATTTCCAAGTGCTAGTGACCTTTGATGCTTTGGATATCCTGTTCCAACCACTTCATTGGTACCTTTGCATGATTACTGAAACTCAAGGTGACCAAATTAAGTATCTTCCAGCTCGTTTGCATCCTACACTCTTTAGTTATCAGGAAACACACCTTTAAGTCTATGCCTTGGTGCCAGACTAATAGCCAACCTTTCCAATATCAAGAAACTGGGCAGTACACATTAGACAACTCACAGCAGTGAGCAATTAGCATGATGGCTAGATGGGTTCATATGAACATAACACAACTAAGCAGCAGCTGGGTTAATCAAGACAGCAAAAGAAATTTGTTGGAATAAATACTTTATTAATGTGTCCATCAATATGCAAAATAAGAGGTTTTTATCAATTAATTTTTAAAAATATTC
The DNA here is from genome assembly GCA_013396735.1 of Grallaria varia. Classification (NCBI taxonomy): domain Eukaryota; kingdom Metazoa; phylum Chordata; class Aves; order Passeriformes; family Formicariidae; genus Grallaria; species Grallaria varia. The sequence continues at coordinate 244,399 of VWZG01010968.1, read as the reverse complement.
ACGTTGTGGTGGCTGTAACTCTGTGTAAGGACCTGAAAACAGGTCTCATCTGTCAAAGGGTATACTCGCCCTTTATCCTTTCTTGTTAATTGTGCTGTAGACATCAGTTACCCAACTATAATGACTAGTTTGTTAGTTACATGGCACATGTTGCTGTCCACCTCTGAACAGCAATACCTGGCAACTAATGCTAAAGAACCCTTTTTCCTTCTTGCTGCTTTATTTTTTCAGAAACATTTATTCTGATGTTTAACTACAGAAAGATATTCTTGAAATATGGTGGGTTATGATATCTCCTGACATAGTTAGAGACCTCATATTTCTTTTCCCCCCAAAAAGACCATGAAATTGAGAGGGTGAATATTTTTTTTTATTTCTCCTGGTATTAATAACTAAACAGATGGGACAAATGATATATTTTAAACAAATATGCACCATAAATGCAACAGGTAGCAGGGATTTCTAACTGACTGAGAAATATTTATTCACTAATGCTGAGATACATAAATAAATATATTTCTGAGAAGCAGAGAGAGGTGGCTGAGTTTGCAAGAAGGTCATAGATTAAGTGAAACATGTTTCGAACATTGAGAAGAGTGAGAAAAGATTTACTTTAAGGAGAAAGTCTAGTGAAAGAGCAAGATGTAACTTGTTGGGGCTGTTAAAACAGTCAGTCACATATGACCCACATTCTTTTGGAGGCAAGACCTCACAGGGTACTTTTCTCTATTGCTCTTGTTTTTTGTGTCAGGTGGTTTATTACTCATTAGAGTGGAAATCTTGCTGTGATTTATCCACCTGTCCAACATATTAGATAGTGTGAGAAATTTGCTGGAAGCACTCACAGAGATATTTTTTACGTAGTTTACATGGATATAGAGTACACAAGTACATATAAAGAAGGAACTGCATTTATAAATGTAAAGTCAATTTAATACAAAATACTAATAACAAGAAAAAATAAATACATGATGGGAAAATAGTAAACTATTTTAAATATTGGATCTTCCCTCACAAACTTTTAACCCACAAGTTGTACTACAATTCATTTTTGTCATGTTCATTATTTATTCAGCAATTTCACTTTTAAAAATATTTCAGCTATGCTTAGGGAAAAGAAACAATTCCAAGTGACTTATGTATTCAAATTATACAATGCAAGTGATGAACAGAAAATATTGTAAATAAGCAGATGACATTCTGTTATGAAAAATCACCTGTGTTCCGGTGTTTCTGTGGTATTAATGCAAAAGTTTTTTAATTTATATGTAACATTCAGGTGGTGCAAGCATTATACTTCAAGTATGATTAGTCTTTTAATCCCATGGAAGCCTTTACATCATACTGGGGGGGTTTTTTCATGCCTGAAATGTGCTCTAAACTATGAAGTTTAGGAAAGAAATGTGCTTAATCTATCAAGGAGTCTGTAAATCAATGCAGGTCCTGGATGTGCTGGGCAGCAGAACCATAAGATCCCATTGTCAGTAATAGCAGGAGGCTGGACTTCACTTAACCACACTCAGTCGTCAGCAGATGAAGGTGGACGAGCAATGACCCAGCCAGCCCCACCACGTCTGTGGGTCCTATCCAGCTGCAGCCACCTGACAGCAGGCACAGTGGGGATGGGTAGCTCTGGCGTGGCTCAGTCCTGGCCATCTCCAGAGAGTGCCTCCTCCAGAGCTGGCTTGCATTTAGCTGGCTCAGAGCATCAGTACAATGAAGTGGTGCTCACCTGGTAGGGGCTGTGGCACTACCACCCCAGTAAACTGGACACAAAAAAAGTCAAGGAAGCTGCCAATACTGTAGTCTGCTCAGAATGAGGGAAAAGTTGGATTAAATTTGCTTTCCCAAAGCATCAGTGAGTTGAATGCCCTAGTGAGGAAGCTCTGACAGGACTGTGCCACAGTGCTGTGACAGCCCTCATTCACAAGAAACTCAGCTTCAGCACACTGTAGCTTAATTCTCCATGGGAAGATTAATCCCTTGGAGAAGGATTAAGCTGCAGTGAACTAGGGGCACTTTATTTTTGAATGGGAAAGGCCACACAGGGATTTAATGTACTTTATCTTATGTGCCTTGATTTCACAGCTTTAGTTAATTCATCTTAACTTCCCTGAATTCCCTTGTGTGGACAAGCTTTCTATCTGCAGAGAGACTCTTGGAGCTGCTTGTAAAGCTCCTCATGCAGCCCAACCAGAAAGCAGGTTGGAATGACTTCTGTGTTCCGAATGAACTTATACTTGTCTACATACTATTAAATTATCTCTTTCTCAGGTGGTTGTTCCGCAACTTCCTTAGAAGAACTGTTTTAATTAGATTTTTTGAATGGATCAGAGAAAAATGAGTTTTCTTAAAACTAATCTCAGGGTTATTTTGGAAATCTCTCCTGAAGAGTCTTTTCAAGGCTTTCAGATGGCATGAATTTTGGTAAGCTGCACAAACAATAGTTTCTCAAGCATGGACATGTTGTGCAATGCAGTTTAATAGGTTTCCTTGCCTGGTGGGGTTTTCTTCTTTTAGTGGTGATTGTAAAAAAAGAAATCTTGTCTGTATTAGTAACAAATGAGTGAAGTTTCTATTTCCTCATTCTGAAGATTTTAATCCCTTCCTCTTGCTGGCATGAATGGCACAGATTCAGGCTGAGGAGGATGTTTTTGTGGGTGCTGCTGTTAAAATAAGGGTATGGCTTGGCTGATGTTTTCCTTTGAGGAAATGAGTCTGTGCATTTCTTGCTTAGTTATTTTGAATTACTGATAGGCCCCTCTGATAAGGTGTTTCCTCATGTCAGTGATTTATAACCCAGTTTTACTGGTCAGCTACATCATGACAATTCATATATCAATTTAAACTTTTGTAAAAATGTTACTATAACTGAATTCTGTAGCAGGCAATAAATATTCTGTCTGTTTAGTAAGGATATCAGGTATATAGACGGCCCACATTCATGTGGAAAAAGTCATGTGTGAACAGAGGCATTGAACAATAATAGCTAAATGTCAATGTACATGTGATTTCCACCAGTATTTCTTAATAGTAGTATTCATCAATGCTGATCCCAGAGGGACTGGGAAAATATTTTAAAATATAAAATTTGTATATATATATAAAATATATGTTATGCAACATGATCAAAAGAGAGGAATTCTCTTTAATATAGCTATTTGTGACAATTTGCACTGAAATTTACGAATGCAGGAAATAGAAGTGAATATTTTTTAAATTTATCTGTATTTATTTATCATTGTACTAAAAGGTTAACAAGTGTTCAATGTGTTCTAATGATTGTTTTTCCTCTTCTTTCATACAGCTGATTGGATTTGTGTATGCCTGTTACGTGATCAGTATTTTCATGGAGGAGGAGGACAGCTGTAAGTACTGATAGACACCTCTCCATATCCAGAGCCACAGTAACCAGGGTGAGACTTAGTCTTGCATTGACTACCAAGGCAAAGAACTGGCATTCAAGTACCCAACCAGTTGTGCTCAAAGACATACTTATTTAGGCACTACTGTCTTATCTAGGTAGGATTGCACTTTCTAAACTTCATAGAAATTTTTGAACCTCTTGCATGAGCCAGTCACACTGCTGAAAATTATATGATCCCTGTTGCATACATGTACATATATATGTAAGTCTTTATGTATGTACATTTAGATTTGAATCAGAGCTCCTGAGGCCATGTAGTCTGTTTCTTCAAATGACAGCTTTATCAGTAAAGTTAATAGAGATGACAGATCAAGCCATCTGCCAGTGTGCAGTATCACTCTGATCAATAATTAGATAAACCTGATCAACACTTCCAGGTAAGGAGACCATGCGTTTAAAATGCTGACCCCATGTTCTTAATTTGCCTTTATCAATAAAACCCGTATATGCACACTCATATTATTCCAAACGTTTGAAAATGTGAACGCCTGTAAAAAGTATTTCTCAAAAAGTCATTACATAGGTATTGGAAGAATCTGAATATGCTGAACATTTTGGTAGGACGTTGTGTGAAAAGAGGTTGTGAGAGTTGCCTAATGATGTCACCATACCCACATGACTAGTGTAGCCATTGGTAAAAGCAGTAGCAAGAATGGAAAAATAATGGATGAGAAAAGAAGAGCAAGTACAAAAACAAATATAAAAAATTAACGATGTGTGATCATGTCAGTTACTTCCCGTCATTTATGAGGGGTTAAATAGTAAAAAACAGTAAAATAGTTTCCTCAAGGGGAAAAAAAAAAATCCAATTGCATTTTGATTCCAAAAAACCTCAGTGAAAGAAACTGCTAAGAGAATTTTGTATCTTTTAGCAGGAAGGTATTTATTGACAGCACTGGAGGCAAGCCAGTTCGCACAGGAAAAACTTGCCTAACAGCATCAGTGAAAGCAAAATGATTTATACAGTCTACACACATGATTACAT
>VWZG01010968.1:139245-239963 GCA_013396735.1 Grallaria varia | reverse complement strand
CTTTTAGATTTCTTTGGTCCAGTAAGCAGAACAGAATGTGTTGTGTTAAGTCTTACAGGCAAACTAGAACAAGGTACTTCAGTTAACTCTTTTTGGGCCTTAGTCTCATTTCAGTTTTATGGCTATAGGGTAAATACATGAATATAAATGTATAAATAAATATTTATTGATAAGCTTTTATTAATAAATCTTTCCATAGCTGTTCTCTTTCATCACAGAATAGCACTAGTGAGTGAAATTAATATAGTGGGAAAAATTAGTTTTGTTTGCAAGAAAGCATTTGATAATTTCTGGAAAGTCCTACTGGAGTCATAATTCAAGTAATTATGTCTGTGATGGAAAAGCAGAGTGTATGTCTGAAAACAGTGTGAAGGCCCATAAACAAAATACTTTTCCATTTCTACAAATGGTACAATGTCCAGTTATCCATCATAATGCAACAGACATTAGCATCAGATCTTTAAAATTTCATTTAGATTTCTATTAGGAAGAAAATATATCAAAAAGATTCTAAGCATTAGGAAAGGTCTGCAGACTGATGAAGTCACAAACTACAGTGCCTTTAAGAGGGTAATAGTGTGTGCACATGCACACCCACGAGCAAACACAAATACATCTGTACCTGGAAGATCGGCTCTTCAGGTTTTACACAAGTATGTTGTATTACTTTGGGGTTTGTTTAGCCCTTTAGAGTGCGCTTCACACACCCTGTCTTTATGTATATGTGAAAGAAAGACTGAAAAGAAAAACTTCCACCAAATACTGTATGTTCAGGGAAACTACTGTCACGCATCAAAAAGGAAATGTGGTTTATAGTCAGGGCCTCACATGTGGGTTATTGTCAAGTTAAGGGCCCTGTCCCCTTAGAAAACCTATCTCTTTCTGAAGAGGCGGGGCCCAATTCACATTCCTCTGATGGTGAGCCCTCATCATCCTCTTTTGAGAGTTTCAAGTCATATGACACTGATGGAAGTTTAAATCAATGAGAATGGAGAACAGCTGACATATTTATCAACCAGTAAAACACATCAGGTGCTAAGGTGATCCAATATGCAAAATGAATGCAGTTCCCATTCTCCACAAAGGACTTGGAGATCTGCATTTAATTTCTGCTTATCTTTCAGAACTGTCAATGGTAACTTGGTGTTCTGTTACAGACAAAAATCATCTCACTTGTTTTGGAAATTATGGTGTAATTCAGCTCAATGTCCTTTGTCAGTAACGGGCAAATTTCCCATTTCACTTGTACCTTTACATATAATCTTCTAGATTCTTGTGTGAAATGGGTTTTTTTGTTAACAGAGGATGACCTGGGGCAGGGGCAAGAGCAGTGTGCAAAGGAAGAAAAAAAAGGAGCAAAGAAGCAGAATAGGTACAGCTAAGAGATTTAACAACCATTGGAGAGAAGTAATTTCTGATTTTTTACTTTTTTTATTGCCTTTTAAGATCCTGAATCTGATCAAAAACAAATAAGCAGCTCTTAAATGTTTCACTTTGTGCCTTAGTGCCCATTTGTGTTTTAAAGTCCTCTATGCTTATAGATAAACACATTAAAGACAAATGGTAACTCCTTCATAGCTATCCCAGACATATGTTTTAAATAAAGAAACATCTGGCTAAGGCACAGTGAGAAAATGGTTTTGTTTGGTTATTAGCTGAGAAGAACGTGACTTATCCTAGAAAAATTCACATAGCAAACTTGCAGCATGATAAACAGGAAATTAATCAAGATATAAGTACGGTGGTGCTTCAAAACAGGTTAAAAGTAGATAGTGTTTACGTTAGGATAAAAGTCCAAGAAACAACAATTAAGGAGCAATTTTGCAGCAGCTTCCTTTCTTAGGTAGATGCAGCTATTCCATCATAATTTTGCAGTAGTTTGCACAGAATATATCAGCCATCTGAGAGTCAAAGCCTTCTTAATTAAATATGCTCTGCAATATTCAGTGCATCAAGTTAACCCCAGTTCCAGGTCTGAAACCCATCATGCAGACTTAAAAATTAATAATAGCTGCCTGCTTAGACTCTGTGCAATGCTTGAATGGATTTTGAGCCTGACATTTTGGCTGATGGACACTTTTCTGAAGAGTAATAGTGCTTGAGGAAATATTTATTTCCAGCTATTGCTCACCTTGCCTACGTTTCAGACTGTAGTTAACTTATACATAGAAGGGAGATGATAGCAGGTCAAAAGGGATGAAAAAAAAGACATGTAAAAGGCACACTGCTGTAGTGGGGCTAATACCTTCCATCATTCATCCTAATGAAAAAGTCTATTTATATATCTTCTTTTCTTTTTTTCATTTCTTTCTTTGTAGATCTATCAATCTCTATAAGCCCTCTTGAAGGAGTAGAATATGTGAAATCTGTAATCATAAAAGCCTGTCACTATGCTGTTTGTGAATCATTTTCTCCTAAAAATGAACTCAGAAGCTTGTTTGCACCTTGTCAGAGCTACTGAATGGTTTTAATACAACGGAGTCTGAAGACTGGGCAAAATATATTGCTAAAATCTTTATTAAATTTCTAAATAGTTTCTGGACTTTTTTGAGAAACAGTGGATAACACTATTATTGCTAAATACTAGTTCATAAATGTGACATTGACATATGTCAGAAGTGATAGTTCTGTACTGTATCGGATTTTGTGGAGTGGAAGCTGGGTTTTATACAAAGTGCGTAAGGAAATAACAGTAAAATCAGAGGAGAAGGTTTGCCACAAAGCTACAATTTTAATTTCAGCATTTTTGTAAAAATAAGACTGAAACACCAAAAGACTGAGCCAAGGAAGCTTAAACCTCTTTTGCTCATGAGCAGAAATAAAGGAAAGGGCTTCCATTCACCATGAGGGGAAGATTTATCCCCTAAATGAAACCGCAGGAACAAAATTAATCAACAAAAAAATAATTTTTTGTTTGTCCTCTATGTTAGTTGTGTTTAGAGCTCATCTGTACTTTCAAAAGAGAGGAAGATGAATTTGTTTTTACAAACTATGAGTTTCCCCATACTGTGGTATCAATGTGACCCTCCATGTGCCTTCAATAGACACATATTAAGTAAAGCAAAATACATTATCGCTTCCACTGAAAAACTACTGCATTGCTTTATCTGACATATGGCCTAACATTTATACACATCAATGAGCATCTGTTGGCAGTAATCAAACAACAGAGAAAGACTTTTTCTTCACATTTAATTAAATATTTGTAATTACAGAGTACGTCCAGCAGTGATAAATTTCTTACAAATATGCTTTTTTTTTTTTTGCAAAGTGAATGAAGAACTAACAATAGCTAAAATTATATGTATTTGACTGCCTTTATATATAAGGATACAAGTTTTCTTAGCTAAGGAGTATTTGGGAACCCACTACTAGTATTTTTAAACCAATTGTGATTGCACACATTGTTGAGTCCATTTACCTTCCAAAAAAGAAAATTTTTATTATAAAATGCTTAATATTAAGGATGATGTGATGGTTTAAAGGTAAAACAGCAAGAGAAATGAACTCAGCTCAGAAGAGATTACAAGTCAGAGTTACAATCTACAATTTACTGAAAAGATTATAAGAAATACAATGATACAGAGTAAAATTGGTTTTAACCCACAAAGAACAGATGTATAACCCAGCACCCTGGGATATGAACAGAATGATGTTCATTGATCCCTATGCTGAGTGCCACGCGTACCCCCAGAGTACAATGCATAAGGAAAGAAAAACCTGTTGGTGAGGATGATGGTCTCAATCTGGTTGAGAGTGGCAGTTGCACTCCTGTTGAGGTCCTGGTCCTCTGGATCCCACGAGTGGCACCAGAAGACCCAAAACCTAAGCTTCGGGAGGGAATGCCCAGTACCTCCGCCAGGGTGGGGAGTTTCACAATGTGGGATTTAACTCTGTGAGTCATGGGATATTTTTGGAATCTTTGGTGGTCTAGTTCCTTGCAGCTTGTGCTGGTCCCTAATGGCCCATTAGCAGACATGACCCCTCAAACTGTGTGTGAAGGTGCTGATGCCTCCCTGGAATGGGGGTTATCACAGTTGAGTCACTTGTGGGAAGACAGAAACACTCCCCTGTCTCACAGGGTTCTTTAACACCCAACTTGTAGCCTGAGGTGTCAGGTGTGCCCTGGGCAGCTGCTGCCAATGATCCATTATTAACAGTTCATCAGAAATGGCACAGAGGGTGTAGAATACACAGTTTTGGTCACACCCACACAATGATAAACTGGTCCAAGCCGCTGTAACTGAGACAGATGACCAAGAAAGAGGATTCTGCACTACACTTCCGTTGGGTAATACAAGAATCAAACATCCCCAGGCAATAACTTTCCTAAGTTATCTGACTGAAAATGAGGACTTAGGAAATTGGCCAAATAGCAGCCAGCAGCACAGATCGCCACAGGGCTTTAGTGCTCACCACTCTCATCTTTAGACCATAATGACTTGATATATTGAAAAAAAAATGTGTTGTTACTGGCTAGTGGATGAATATGCTTGACACAGGCTTTTAAAATGTTAATTTTTGCTGTTTGGCAGTGAAACAGCACTATAGCTGTCAGGTTGACAGCACTCCCCTGGCTTTGGCATTTCTGTAAAATGGCAGTGCCTATCACTGTTTTTGGAAGGATTGGAAAGCAGTTTGCATATTTCTGTTCATCTGGACAAGAAACCCAACCCCCCAGAATTCTGATATACCTGTTTTGGAAAAACAAGAGAATGAGTGATTTTTGCTGGACATAGACTGCATGTATTGCTAGGCACAGAATTGTAGTGGATTTGTAACCAAATGTATTCTGTAATTCAAGTGAACAGTTTTCTAAACCTAATCTCCTGCAGAGATTAAGAGTCCAACATACCTGTCCTCAAATGTGTTCTGTGACATCTGGAAAGCCAGGGAGCTCAGCTAATGCCATAAACCACCCAGCTGATGATAGGTGGTTCCTGTCACTCCTTCCAGTGAGGTGCTGTCTGCGTTTCAAGGTGGCTTGTTCCCTGTTGGCATCTGCTGTCATCATCTTGCAGATGCCTGCCATGAACTAAAGGAAAGACTGAAGCGCAACCAGAAATATCGCCAGGAGTATCCAGGGGACTTCCTCAACAGCCCCACCAGACATTTAATGGAGACAAATGTCAAGTTACAGTTTCTATTGATATTAGAGATCTGTTCAGCTGGAGTTTGTTGATTAGATGCAGACTTACCTATTTGCTATCCTACTTATTCTTGACTCCATTTTCTCCCACATTGGAAAAATAAAGGATAAACCTGTTATTTTAATGACACTTTATGGTCTAACAATATTGTATCATCTTACAGTCCCATTGGTGTTCTCCCATTTATCATTATCCTTAACATGTGAATTAAATGAAAATGCATGCTCATTCCTACATTAAACTAACAGAATGAATTCTGAAGTATTTAATGAAGGAAGAAATAAATTTTTATTTATTTCCTTTTTTTATAAATATATTTAGTTGTCACACATTGCCTGAGCAAGCATTTTTAATAGTTCTTATGGAAATAAGTGCATAAATATAGTGCACACTACCAACGGTAAAACCTCTGAGATACTGTAAAATAAAAGAAATTACACAATATAAATACTAAATACTAGGAAAAAATCTCAATCCTAGATAAGTTAGTGGCAAAAATCTTGCAGCAAAGGCATGATTCCACCTTTTTCTTTTTGCTTAGAAGCCATATATGAATAATCTGTCTCAGGAAAACAACTCAAAAAAAAAAAAAAAAACCCATGCCACTCTCTGCTTTTATGTTCTACTAGAAAAATGTACAAAATAGTCTTCATTTCCAGTTGTATTCTCCATGGATTGTTGCAGAAGATCTTGTTTTAGCTAAGGGATTGCCTTTAAATAATAAATAGTGTACACTATATGAAAACAGAAATCTTAGCTGTGGAATATTTCTAGCAGCAGCATGAGGTATCTGCTTAAAAGTACCATACTTTTCATGTAGAATGCAACATGAAAGGTTTATCCAGATAAGGTGCAGACAAAACATGAGAAAATGACATCATCTAAATGACAGGTGTAAACTAATTCCAGTTTTTCACTGATAGAACATAGCTTACTCTAAGGTGTGAATCAAATAACCTGAAGAAATCCCTCTTGAGTTTCTAAACCTCTTCTGTGAAATATTTTAGTCTATCCTCAGTAAAAAATTCATTTCATACAGTAGGGTTGCCTCAAATAGGTATGGAAATAATAGTCCAGATGCCATTTCCATGCAAGCCAGCAACTCATTTACTTTTCACTAAGGAAAAGATAAATCACTAAAATTACAGGAGTTCTTCTAGTGCATTCCCACAATTCCTCCCTTAAGCATAAGGCAGAAATTTCTTCCTGAAGTTCAGTAGGAATGAATCACACCCATCACTTTAGCAAAAAGAAATATTATTGGACATTCCCCAGAATACTAGTAGGTAGTAGCAGTATTGGTGAACACACACGTGGAGGAGAGAAACCCAAGTACCCAGAGCCTGACGCCCGGTCATGCAGGGAGCTCAATAAGTGAGACATATTCTACCCTGCTTCGTACATCAAAATGATACTTAGTTATTCTGAACAGGTTGGAGATATCCACTTGTTCTTTTTCATACAAAGTCGAGGGAGAATTTAGGAGTGTAAAATTTAATGTATTTTTAAGGTCTCTTTTATACCAATGAATCGTGGGAGCTTTCAGCTACCAAAAGCTACAGAGCAGCAATCACCAGGTTCCATCCCCAGTTTTGGATTCTGACTGTAGAAATATGTAGATAGATAGATAGATAGATAGATAGATAGATAGATAGATAGATAGATAGATAGATAGATAGATAGATAGATAGATAGATAGATTTAAATGAGACCTCAGGAGTACAGAAATATCCGTATGAAATGCAAAATATATTTTATGTACCGTTTTCAGAAAGTACTAACACAATTCTTTGATGATAAAAATGTATCAGAACAGTATTATACTATCATTAGACAATTTTTACTGGTTTTGATAAATTTGTATATGTATATATACATATATGTGTGTAGATGGCTATGTATATCCATGTGGATGGATATGTAGCCACTTATTTACATACTTTTAATTCAAATATAGGCATATACAGACTCCCCTTAACTTTGAATTGATTTTTAGATGATAACTGAAGTTTTTAAAGGCTAGTTTGCTACTACCTGATCAATTTCTGTTTTACAAATACAACTAATGTTGAGCATTTCCACCCCTGATTCTGAATATTCAGACCAGATATATGGAAGAATTTTTTTACAATGAAGGTGGTGAAACACTGGAACAGGCTGTGTAGGGAAGTGTCAGGTGCCCCGTCCCTGGAAACAAAATCCAAGGCCAGCAGCCTGATTTAGTTGAAGATGTCCCTGCTCATTTCAGGGGGGTTGGACTAGATGGCCTTTAAAGACTCCTTAAAACCCACATTATTCTATGGTTTAATGACTCTATGAATATATACATACATACAGTTGTAAAACTATGTACGAGTTCAACAAAGGCAAATGCAGGGTCCTGCACCAGCACAGGCTGGGGGCTGACCTGCTGGAAAGCAGCTCTGTGGAGAAGGACTTGGAGGTTGTGGCTGACAAGCTGTCCATGAGTCAGCAGCGTCCTTGTGGCCAAGAAAGCCAATGGTGTCCTGGGGTGTATTAGGAGGAGCACTGCCAGCATGTCGAGGTGGTGATCCTGCCCCTCTACTCAGCGCCAGTGAGGCCACATCCATAGTGCTGTGTGCAGTTCTGGGCTCCTCAGTACAAGAAAGAAAAGGTACTACTGGGGAGGGTCCAGCAGAGGGTTACAAAGATCAGTAGGGAACCAGAGCATCTCTCTTAGAAGGAAAGGCTGAGGGACCTAGGCCTTTTTTAGTCTGGAGAAGAGATGACTGAAAGAAGATTTTATCAATGCATACAAATATTTAAGGACAGGTGTCAAGACCATGCAGCCAGATTCTTCTCAGTGGTGCCCACTGACAGGACAAGGGGCAGTGGGTACAAACTGAAACACAGGAATTTCCATCTGATTATGGGAAAAAAAGTCTTTAAGGGAGACAGGGCACTGGAACAGGCTGCCTGGAGCATCTGTGGTGTCTCTTTCTCTGTATATAGAAACAGCAGGTTGCTCTAGGTGAACCTGCTTTAGCAGGGTGTTGGACTAGATGATCTCCAGAAGTGCCTTCCAATCCTAACCAGTCTGTGATTATGTGGTAGAAGATAATTAACTTTGAGAAAGAATATAAGCATACAATTTTCCTTAAATTGGGGATTTTTAAGATTTTTTTGTTTACTACTGTAATAAATAATATTCTTACTAAAATGGAATTATTATTTTGATTTTCAGGGATATATCATTTAATGCACGTTCCTCAGCAGTTCTTAGGTCCCTGCTTTGATTCCCTACTCCCAAATACTCAGTATGCCCTTTTTTTTCATTTGACTCATTTGATTCAAGCTTCTACTTACCTAATTTAATATTGATTTTGTTTTAGTTTCCACCTTCCACCTCCTTGGCCTTTCTGTTTAAATTAAATCTGTTTTTAAAAGGATGCTATCCCAACCCCCGGCTGTCAGCACCTTAGCCTTTTCACTTAAATTGCATCTATTGTTAAATCAATCTTACTCCAGCATCCAGCGTTGCTCTCTTGAGCTTTCTACTCGACCTCACACACAGGCCTAAGGGTGCCCATTCCTGTCCCTACTTTTCATCCAGCTACTGCTCTAAAATGAAAACTCTTTACAAATCCATTTTCCACTTCCAGAAGAAATCCTCTTACCTCTTCATTTCTGAATGGCAAGAGCCCTGTTTCTGTTTTAGTTTGCGGAGCTTGAAAAGAAACTTTTCAGATTCCCACTCTTCCATGTAAATGCCATCTCTCCCAAATATTAACTGTCATGCAGGTTGGTTATCCTCATTTCTGGGCCTCAGCTTAAGTAATATCCATTTCATTGTTACTGCTGCTTGAGTGATCAATTCCTCAATTAGCAAATCATGCCTAAGAGCTCTGTCTCGTATTAACTGCTGCCTTTGGTGTGGGAAGGGTAAGCCTGGAGCAGGTGGTGGGCACCTGTAATGAAGGAGTGTGCTGAGCCAAGGAGGGCACAGGATTAGTCAGGCTCTTGACTGGGCTGTAAATTGTCATGATTATATGCTGATAAGGAATCTGGGAATTCAGAGAACAGCGAACAGTTATAACGCAGACAACTATTCACACGTCTATATTTCACCCTGTTTGACACACTCAATGGACTTGTGGATGCATTGACAGCTTAGGTGGCCAGAGTTCTCAATGCCTTTTCTTTTATGCTCCTGCCTGGCTTGAGAGAGAGATGGTGAAGTTCCATCTTAGAAGAAAGAAATGTCCTCCCCTCTTCCTTACAGATAATAATTTCAAAAATCAAAACAGATCCATTCAGACCAGCTGAGCTGACAGACTGCCACTGAATTTCCCTGAAGATAAGGTTTATTCACAATTCTAATAGCACTAAGCTTTAAAATACAACACTGAAAAAGCCAAAGCTGCTCATTTCTTGTTTTAAGAGAGTATCCATGACAAAAGTAATAAAATACGGGTCCCATTTTATCTAATGGCTTCTGGTGTATGTAATCATACATTATAGCCTTTGAGAATATTCAAACTACTTTGCAAAGCACCTACTGTAAATTCAAAAAGAGGTGGTTAACCAGGACAAGTCAGTGAAGTACATTGAATCAAGTCATAAATTTCAGGTCATAGGTAAATTTTGAAGATAATTTTATTTAGTAATGGATACTTTCTCAAAATGTGGCAAAATTGAACAACTTGAACAAATCTCTGTTCTGAATCTCATAAATCTAAAGGCCACCAGCATGTCCCACCAAGAAAAGTTGTCAGTTCTGTTTGGAAAAGAAAGGGATAACAATTGATTACAAATAAGACTGAAGTAAGAGAAAGACCCTTGCAAAAAAACTGTCACAAGGATTTCTTAGAAGAAAGAACAAGAGAAAGGAGAAGATATTAAAATATTGAAACTATTTTAATGTGATTTTTTGCTAAACGCTTCTCTTTATCCTGTGAAATTCTTCCTTCTTCTTTAGTTCTCTTGATCATGTCTCTGATGTTATCACACCTCCCACCTTTCAAAAAGTAACCTTTAGGAATTTCTACTGTTTGTAAACTTTGACTTGTTGTCTATATGTGATACTTCTCAGATTTTCTAGTTGTAGTATTTCAGTAGCCTTAATGATTTCAGTATAGAAGTGAAGCAAGTTTTATAGCAAGATTTGTTGTCTTAATAAATCAGAATATATAGCTGATATGGTTTTCCAGCTGGGCTTGATGATCAAATAAATTACATTAACTGTTCCTAGAAAAGCTGTTTTTCAAAAAGGCTACATTATATTTATTGCATTTAGTCTGTATTGTTGGTGTGCTTTATTAGCTCTACATCATAACAAGTCTTTCTCTTACCGGTGCTCTGTGATTTTGGTCATAGCTGGACTCACTTTAAACTTCATTTGACATTCTTTTTCCTTGAATCAGTAAATACACAGTTGGTTTTGTTAGAAGAAATTTTATCTCAGTTCATCTGTGCTTTTCTCAATATCACAGGTTATATGCAGCAAAATTAAGTAACGCTATGTGACTCTCACCATTTATATGATAACTCTTTTTCCTCAACATTGATTTCTACTTACTCTCTTTTGCTTCTTGATCATGGCAATGTGTTGTTTAGGAAGACTAATATTTGAGAGTTACAAGATCTTCACAAAAGTGTATTTTTTTACTTCATCCTTCTTCAGGAGAGGGTTTTTTATGAATGAGGTCAGTATTGCATTATCTTTCTTTCTCATTAGCAGACTGTTTCATTGGTGGCTTCAAAGTGAGTAATAATTCTGTTGCAGACTCTATTCCAGACATTCATCTTTTCCCTAATATGAAATGATACCACTTTCTAACAATGAGAAAACCATTGCCCTAGCCATCACATTTGCTAGCATATGCAATATTTCTTTTTGCACTCCATGGTGTATGAAGAGACCACTGGTCATTGCAAGCTCCCATTTTATTATGCTCTACATTCTTAACTCTATTTCCAAAGCTGAGGATGTAGTCATAGTATAAGATATTTGGGGGATTTGAGGGGCTAATTTGATCTGCTGATAGAGATGGTAATGCCAAAATAATACTAAGAAATTAGCAAGTTGACTTGAATGTGAAGACAGAGAAGGAAAAAAACAATAAAATATGAGGTGAAATTGATTTCCCCATTTGAAGAGAAGCACTCACAGAGACAAATCAGTTCTCGTGGATGCATTTGGATGTGATTAAGTAGTAGACTTAGCAGATATATCCACAATGGCTCTGAAACACTAGAGGATCATATATTCTGGGACAGACTAAGGGTAACAGAGAGGAACTTGATAGTGCATTTACTGTGGCTAGGGAAGGCTGGCATGACACTGATCAACTGAAGGACTATTTTGCTGGCTTTCTCATCTTGAAAAACTAAAGGCAGGAACAAGCAGAAGAGCTTGCTGGTTTGTGCTCATTCACAGAGATAAAAATTGAAAGGAGGAGGTTGAGAATCTGGAGATCACAGAAGGGGTTTATCTACTTCTGTTTATCTGTAGACTTGGATTCAGAGAAGGCACAGTAGGACCACAGTGCTGGGAGGGAGAACGTGGGGTTTTCTGGGATGAGGAGAGGAAGGCTCCATTAGTCATTGTCTGCTTAGTAAAGGAAAAAAGCTCGTTTGGATATGTGGTAGAAAACCTTGGAGTCTGCATCCTCAAGGATTGAAGCAGGCCACCACTAAGAAAGGTGGAGCTGTGAGTACAGTGTAATTGCAGAGGAGAGAATGCATACAATGCCCCACACTAAGGAGCTTCATGTGGTGAAGCAGGATTTCTACTCAAGTTGTCACTGATGGTCATAGGGGAAAAGGCAGGATGACAAATGAGAAGAAGGATGAGGAAATGGAAATTAACACACCTAAAATGGAAAACAATGTTAAACAGCATTAATGGGTTTGATATAATAAACTGGAAATCTCTCAGGCTACTAAAAGTACTTGTTTTAGCATCTGTATTTAGGTCAAGATATCAAGTTTTTCAAGGTAAAGATCATAGTTCTGTACCTGCATCCCAGTGAAGTCAGCTACCAGTAAAGAAAGGAAGGGTCAGGGAAGGAGGCTCCCCTGACTGACAGCAAAAGGCATTAACAGGAAGATGTATTAAGCAGATTTTAAAGCAAATATAAAAGGGCTGTAAAGGAAAGACAAGAAAAAATTGGAACATGGGCTGAACGTGACAGAGTTTTAGTCAGCTAGACCTTTGAAGTGAATATGCACAGTCCCCTTTATAGGAAACTTCCCAAAAATGCCACAGCACAAAATTCAGAAAATTGAATTATAAACTAGTACATTTTTAAATGGAAAAATCTAAGTTACTGGATCATACAGAACAGAAATGAAAGGCTTATGTCATTTCCTCCATTGTTGTCCGCACCTATGTAGTTAGAGAACAATGAGTCTTAGCCAGGTCTCTGGTTTCTTGACTTGCAGTAGACTCTGCTTGGCATCCCAAGTTCTTCTCTAAGGCCTGCCTTTTTTGCTGCTCCCCACTGCAGCCTCTGCTTGAGGTGTAGGTTGGCAGCTCCTTGCCTTTTTTATCTTGTGTCCTGTGCTGTGCCATGAACACAGACACACTCCTCTGAACATCCCTGGCTCAATTCTGTTCACTCTTCGTAACACAAGCAAAGATACAAACACATGAAGCAAGTATCATGTCACAGAAGATGATAGCAGCAAATTTCAGGAGCAGTCTTTCATCCCTAGGAAGGTGGAAGCAAAAATCCAGAATCACTCAGTGATAAAAAGAATCTCTCCAGTCCTGTAACCTACTTTTTAAAATAATGTTCTGTTATGAATGGAGAATGTGAACTTTCTTTGGTACATAGGAATCCTTTCCTTCAAGTGTCATACGTGTTCTAAAAGGCATGGCTTCATGTTGGGTATTTGATCTTGTAAATACTTTGTTCTAGTAATTTTATGTTTAATTATTCATTAGAACTGAAAAGGGTCAACATTGCATAAAGAGAACAATAATTTCACATACTAAAATAACGGTGACTTGTAGTGAAGGTTAGTATTCTTGGATATATAATACCACGCATATATAGAGGCAGATATAAATACTTAACCATTGTCTCAAAAATAAATAATTTGATCAAATATATTTGGCAAAAAGCTGAAGCCAAAAGAAATTGATATGCATACAAAGAACAGCAGGATGGAAATAGAGCCCCATGGGACTCAAATGATAGCAAAAAAACCCAAAAAACCCCAATACTTGAAGTCACAAAACACCTAACTGGCAACCTAGCAATGAACTGTAAGTGGAATAGATGAATTCCAATCCATCCGAACATCTGTGCTAAACATTTTTGAAAGAGCTCTGTAGTTTATGACATCAAACTCAGCAGTAATATAAAGACACACTAATACATTGCATGTATTCCTGAATCAGAATACTAAAAATAGATCAAAGCATAACTTCAAATAGAAGATTCAGAGTTCTGTCTCTTTTGAAGCCAAGTTGGACACATTTATTGTAAAGATCATGTGTCTGGAGGTGTGACTGAAGCTGTAGCAGCCTTCTGTACAACAGACTTTGCTTGGGACTGTTTGAGCTGCCATTTTAGTGGATTGATTGGGTATGTCTTGAGAAAACTCAATGGCATAATTCTCAGTATTGCTTGAATGTAATTGATGGATGTATTTTCTGGGCATTTAGTATCTTTTATGCATGGTTTATTTTTCCTTTGCAGGCTTAATTTACATATAGGCAGTAGAGTAACTTTAATGGTATGAGAAAGAGGGAAACACATAGCATTCTGCACCAAAAGGGTTTAGATCAAAAAGTGTGCCAGAGAGGGGAAACCCAGCAATTAGTGAAAACAAGTGAGCTAAAATTTTTCACATTTCTATTTTCTCACTGTATAAGAAAATTATGTAGGAAGTTTCAATTAGAATTCTTTGCAATTTATTTTGGTTCTATGCAGAAAAATGGCTAACCTTCGCTGTGTTTGAAATCTCATTCTAGAATTTGCAATAGCACCTTTACATACAAGTGTCAGGAAAAAAGCTTTCTCTGTTTGAAATGCTTTTAAATACAACTTCCATATGTTAGCATTCTCATTATGATTTTAACATTTTCATTAAAACGAAAAATAGTGACCTATATACAAAGAAAATGTATCACCAGAAATATTTTGCTTAAGAATAATGTAAGTCATAGCCAACTCTTCTGACATGTATGTGTTGTTTGATGCCCAGGCTGATAAGCATTAGGAGAGAATACAATAACACATTTTAAACCCAAATGGAAATCTACTCCGCATCTACTTAAACTATGCAGATAGCACAACGTCATGAAAAACAGATGTTTGCTAAAGCCTAAAGGAAACAATTCCTACATATCTGCAGCCTTAATTTGGGGTTTTTTTTTTCTTATACTGAATTAGTAATAATAAACTTGTTATAAGCAGTTTTTCCTGTGGGCCTTATGTGCAATGACCATGCTCTTCTAGGCACTTCTACCATGTAGTGGCTGGGAGTACGGAGTACTTAATGACTTCAAAGTGACTGGGAAATGCTTACTTTAACAAAGAAAAACATAATCAGACAGCCAGTCATTTAACTTCAGTAATGGGATGGCTGTAAAATACTTTCAAAGGCACGGCACAGAGAAGATTTTGGAAAGATACTTGAATACTGCAGTGTCTGGGTTAAGGAGATTTGAGCGCTCCTAATAGATCTTCTTCATACTTCCTTCATCTTAGTGCATAGTTGTATCCTCGGAGAATAAAAAGTCTTTGAATATCATATATTGATATCTTGGATGTCATGTCACCAATCAAATGATGACAGAGTTCAGTAGCAAAGACCATAGTTAAAATTTCTGGGTCAGTGCCCTTTCTAAGGCAACTTGTTTCTTTAAGCTGTAAGGGCAAACACTGGAAAGTCCAAAGCTTGGAGTTTTTGCATCTAGCACTAATCTATCATCAATCTCCCTGTTTTGCTTCCTCCTTCTTATTGATTTTGACTCCTTTTCCGTGAGTTACACCTTCCTCAGTTTACATACCTCTTCTTAATGAATGTAATTGCATTGCTATAATGCCATTCAAAAAAATTCTCAGTACAAGGAAAATAATTCAATGCAAAATTGTATTTGGAACCCCATAGGCTAAGAAAATCTTCTGTACATAAAAACACAAGTTCAAGCAGCTGCTAGTTTGCTCCTGTCTTGGAAAGGGGACAGTTGGAAGGGCCAGATGTTCAAGCCATCAGTTTTGGGGCTTACCCTCATTTATAAAATGGAGAGGCAAGCATCAATAGGACCTAAGGTATTCCAGGCCAAGAGACAGCAGGATTTACTGAGAATTGTGCTATTGGCATATTGCTGCTCTGTTCACACCCTGCACCTCCAGACATGCTTAGAATTTGCCAAATTTGAAAGAAATTAGCAATATACCAATGAGCTGACAAGATCTGGCAGCTGTTTGCACAGGGTCTGCCAGTAGGTGAATGGGACATTGCCAGAGAAGTTGAATTCCAGATGAGACAGTGGAAAAGGAGAAAAGATTCTCTTTTTTCAGAGCTCTGATTCTTTTGCGCTAACTTCAAAGCAAAGCAAATTTTAACTGGCATATGGCAGAATGTGCAGGATAAATAGCAGTAAGGCAAACTGAAATATCATCTGTCTAGAAAAGAATAACCCTCAAAATTACTGATGACAGTGGATACACTTCTTTAGCCAGCAGTGTATTGCATTTTTCTCACTCAGGCAGATTATGACAACCATTCCTCTGATACGGCCTGTGAATGAATGAACATCACTTTAATGGACTGCCCGGGGTGGACAGCCAGCACAGATTTGCACTTCCAAGCACAGTAGGTAGTGAACTCTAAAGGAACTTTTCACGCTGACCATTAAGCATCCAGCATGGCCACAGCACTGAGGTGACACAAGTTGAGAGCAATTCCCTGGGAATATGGATCATATTTTGCAGCCAGCTGCAGATAAAATAACCAGCTTCTGCTGTAACCTGCTATTATCTGTGGGTTGCTAAAAAAATCCTCTCCCTAGGATTACAAGTTTCTCTCTGCATGACTGTAGTTAATGACTGGACTACATGGGTATTCCTTGTTTAGTGACTGAATATCCTTACTGCTAACAAGTTGTGGGTTTGGCTTCATTTTTTGGGGGGTTGGGGTTTTTTTTAACCTAATGCATAGCATTACAGAACTGGGTTTTTTGTTGAACTTTCATCCAGGCATATGCAATTTTCTGAAGATAATTATTGTAGTCCTATGAACCTGTGCCAGAAATTATCCATAATATATTAACCAAGTCAGAAGTAAACAAAAACAATTACTTGATATCATCCTTAAACCGATGTTTTCCCCTTGGAAAACCTAGAAAAATGTTGCTGCTCTTTGCTTTTAGTCAATTAAACAGAGGTATGTATGCATCCAAAAGTTCAATCAGTAAGGCTTTACAGTATTTGATGTCTGTTTGCACTGAAACGTACATAATAATTTCTTTGTGTCCAATGAAAAAAAGAGTTCAGTTTTCTCTGTTTAATGGCCATTTGTGCTCTTAGTCCTGGAAGTATACTGATTATAAGCAATGAAAGTATCAGGTAAAATCAGACTGAATTTTTTAAACTAAAAATAACTTATAATTCAAATAATTGATGATGAATCTTCATATTAAAGAGCTATCAGCCGTAAAATAGAGTGCATAATGAAAAATGGCATATTCCATTGGCTTGTGTGATGGAGCAGCTTCTTGCCTTGAGAATTAACTTAACATGAATTTTAAGGTGAATTTCAACGTTAATGCTATATAAGATGTCTTGGATTGCAAAAATGAAAGCCTTGGCTAAACAGGTTTCAGCAACTCATCTGAGCACATGCTGGATGGTACCATTAAATANCAATGAGTGCCCCCCTTCCTGCTTCTTGCCCCAGCTTTTATATCTGGGTTGACGTCATATGGTATGGAATATCCCTTTGGTCAGTGCAGGTCAGCTGGCCTATTTGTGTCCCCTCCCAGGATCTTGCCCTTGACTAAACAGTGAGTGCTGTGCTCAGTGGTAGCCAAAATATGGGTGTGTTATCGACACCAATGCAGAGCACTGTGAGGGCTCAGCCAGACCCACCACAAAGACAAAGATGTCATGTTGTCAATCAATAATGCGTCTTTACTTCATTGCTTGCTCATTTTGCAAAAAGATTTGTTGGTGGAGCAGATAGTTACTTTAAACTCTGTCCCTGCTTACAATTTCAGGACATGCATGTGATTGCTGAGAGGAATGACATGGTTTTGAAATGGTGAATTGTTAACATGCCCTTAGTAAAAAGCAAGACAAAACCAAACCAAACAAAAATCACCCAAACCTTCAGAAATCAGGGAAAACTAAAGTACATAACAAACTAAAAAACCACTATAGACATGATTTATTCTAAAAAATTATTCTGTAACTGCATAATATATTAGATATATAGCATTCAGCAGGTTCCCAGCATACAAAGGACATTGACTTGGTAAAGCAAGTCCAGAGGAGGGACACTAAGTAGTTTAGAAGGATGAAGCATCTCTCCTTTGAGGAAAGCTTATGAGAACAGAGAAGGCACCAGAGTCACCTAATTGAAGCCTTCCAGTATCTGAAGGGAGCCTACAAGAAAGATGGATACTAATTCCAAGAGCATGTAGTGACAGGACAAAGGGGAATGGCTTCAAACTGAAAGAGAGTAAATTTATATTACATGTTAGGAAGAAATTCTTTACTCTGAGTGTGGTGAGGCACTGGAACAGAATGACCCATCCCTGGAAGTGTTCTAGGCCATGCTCGATGAGGGTTTGAGCAAGCTGGTCTAGTGGAAGGTGTCCCTGTCCATGGCAGAGGGGATGGAACTATGTGATCTTTAAGGCCTCTTTTGACCAAAACCATTCTATGATTTAATGATTATAAAAATGAACTTTTAGAAAAAATTATCTGCAAATATTTTCTTGGTGAGTGTTTGGTCCCATTAGTGCTGAGATCAATTTTGATTGTTATTTCTGAAGGAGAGCTGCAACAAGAAAGAAATACAGTAGAAAGAAGAGGTGGAGATAGGCTGGGGCTGGCACTTGGGCTGGGCTAGCTTTTCAACATTATATCCTGCTCAGACAGTTTTAAGAAAACAGGGGGCAAAGGTGATGCTGTCTGATTGAAGTATATCAAGTTCAGGTTCCAGCCAAGTTACTCCTTTCCGGGACTCAGGAAGAGAGGGGACTAAAATCCACAGGAGCATTTCCACAGATTTCAGTGGGTATTTCATCAGTTCTTCAATCTCTAAGCCTTACTCTGCCATCACCTCATCCTAGATGAGCACTCTTTGTTTGTCTGCTTAGTGCACATGTTGTCGGGGAAGTGACTGTTTCTTATTAGGTATTCATCATACAGCAATTAGCACAACAAGTATCAAAATTCTGCTTAAGACTTTTGTATATATGCCTAGATATAAACAAATAAAGGCAGTTGCTCTCCGTGTGACCAAAAAATCCTAATGTGCTGTGAATTTATCAGCTCTGCACAGGTCTGCAAAAAGCCCTTTGGAATCAACAGAATAGTCTTTCCACACATCTGCTTTTAAGATTTCTAGGATAGCTTGTGGCATCTTGAAGCTGCTTACAATCTTACCAAAATAACAAGATACAAGACTCAGAATAGAATGTCTTTTTAAAAAACTATTATGACCATAGAAGGAACTAAAAACTTCTCAAGATAATCTCCACATTATTTCTGACCTAGAAATCTTTAGAGAAAATGGAAGGATTCTGAAAAGGCTTCTTGACCCCACAAGTTCATCGAGGGAAAATGCTGCTGTTTTTTCACATTTAGTTATCACCTGTTTATTCTTAACTCAGTGCTCACACCTTTGGTTTTTGTTGATGCTTAACAGTCCTGCAAGTCCATTGAGCTGTAAGAGTTTAGGTGAAATTAGGTTCATGAGCTAAACTGTTTCCATTGCCTAAATTTCTAAATACTTTAAAAGGAGTTTAAAGGGAAATATTAAATACATTTTTATTCACATACACATATATATATATATATATCACATACATATATATATATATATATATATATATATATATATAAAGAGAGAGAGAGAGAGAGAGATATCTCTATGCTGAGATTGCCCTAAAGAGAATCAGCTACATTACCTCTCAGTAGTTTCTGTTTACTTGCTCTGCACATCCATGACTGCTCCTTTTGCACTCACACTGGCAGGAGTGTGTATGTCTTCTCAAACAAACGATAGCCTGTCTTGCCAGGCACAGGGCTAAAGAGACCCCAAGGAAGACAGAGCCCAGAGCCTTCTGTAAGCAGTTTCCACAATATCTTTACCTACTTGGTTTATTTCTTGTATGCAAGCTTGTGCATGCGCTTACTTTTTTTTTTTTTTTTAACATAATTTGTCCATTTTTTTTTTCAGTTGACATATTTTCATTTCCATTTGTTCATTTCTGGAACTGTTGTATTTTCAGTTGATTTCATAGGTGGACTTGACACATACTCCTACCGACAACCCCCCCAGGAACATGTTGAGTTAAAGCCTGTAAAGCCTGTAGGTAAGGTTCTGGTCCTGTGGACTACATTAATCCTTCTAACTGAACTGAAAGCTAACCTTTTCCTAAAATAATTTTAGCACCAGATTGCTGATAATTTAATTATATTTTAATTAGAACATCATTAAAAATTAATCCCCATAAAACATTTGAGTAAGGACACTTCGTCATTGATGACAAACCCACTAAAGCAAGGATTAGTAGATATCACTATGTCTGCCATGTCGTGCCTCATCTTAACACAAGGAGAGGCTCTCAGTGAAGGATGGAATTGCTTCCCTGATGACTTTTAGCACAAAAAGAATTGGTTTATGGTTGCTGCTTTTGCAGAAACCTTAATGAGATTAACCCATTTATGGAAAAGCAGAAGCTTTTACATTTGCCTAGCTACTGAAAGAAAAACGTTTTCTGGAAAATTGCTAGTCAGCTCAAAATCTAACTATCTGTAGAGTTTCACTGGAAGTTCATTGTGTCTTTGTAATCACTTATTTACTCACATCATGAAAATCACATGTTTTCATAGACTCTTTCTGCTCTGCTACCTAATGGATAAGTTTGAATGCATAATTATTCTTTTTATTTTGAATAAATTAAAATATGGGGAGACATTACTAGTATATATATTTTGGCAAAGCTCATATAGCTTCAAATAGATGATTTTACAAAGTATTATTGGTAAACCAGAAGACATTAATTTGGAAATTCTTCTTATATGTTTGGAAGTTGATGTGCTGTTGCTTTCTGTCTTTAAATTTACGTTTGGGCCTTTTATGCATCTTAAATGCAACATGAAACCCAGATACAGGTAATTCACTGAAATTGATTTAATGACTTACTATATTTTACTTATTAGTTAACAGAATTAAAATGGGTTGAAGTTTTTTTTTTCTGGTGTATGCGTGTGCATGTGTGCTGGAAGTTTTAATTTAAAGTAGACAACTGGTAATGAAATGTTTTGAGTTGGAACTTAACACCTGAACTTTGTGACTTTATTAATTTTTGAATGTTTTGAAAATATGTATTATTCATGACACAGCTTTCAGTGTGTAGAAATAAACACAGACAAAATTTACTAAACATGTACCTAAATATTATAAGATTATGAAGGCCCAAAATTATGGTGTATGCTAGAACAGGAAGACGTATCACATTATTGTATGAACATTTTGAGTTTTGATTAAGTACATGCTCAACATTGAAATCTACAGTTTTCAGTACTGTTTCATTAAATGTCAATTTTGCTGCATTTTCTGTGGGAAGGATGTCTGCAAAATGGGGGTTTGACCCTTCTGAATAAGCTGCTAGTGTACAAATTTAAGCAGGTATTCAGGAAGAAAGCCACATCCATAGCACTTACAACTCTCCATGAAAGATTTTAATCTCTAAACCTGCATTCAGGTTAGTTCTAAGAATTAAGTGAATAAATGTTTAGTACTTTCTTAACAAACTTACTATAATTAAAGGATAAAGGACATATTCACAAAAGACTTACAAATTCATTCCTGCAAAATATGTCCATTTGTTTTGCAGCAGAAAAGTCACAACATCTGATCCTTTGTTCTTCGATAGCCAATTTTCAATAAGTAGCTCCAAGAATTTGGGGGGTTTTGGTGAATTTGCAATACTGGAGAATAAATGGCATCTTCCTATTTCCCATGTAGGGGTATTCTTGTACAGATGGAAGGACCCTCTGTGGCTTCTTTATGGCTTCAAGAAGTGTAAAACTGGGAGAGACATTATATTGTGTTGTCTTCTTTAATGATGTTTTGGGTTTATGTACTAAAAGATACAGACAGGATCTTTATCCAGACTAGGGAGGAAAATTAGTATCAGTGATCAAAGTCTGAATTAAAAGCCAAATTGCTGGAAATAACTGAGTCAGTGGATTATGCCAGATATTTGCAGATACTTATCTCTTTGCAGCACACTAGCCTTCTTGGCTTCTTTTGATAAGTTAGTT
Organism: Grallaria varia; assembly: GCA_013396735.1. Lineage (NCBI taxonomy): Eukaryota > Metazoa > Chordata > Aves > Passeriformes > Formicariidae > Grallaria > Grallaria varia. The sequence continues at coordinate 218,329 of VWZG01010968.1, read as the reverse complement.
GTAATCTCTATCAGTTAGATGTAGTCTCAGAATCCATAGTATCCCTAAGAAATGTGACTTCTGATGTCCAGGCTGTGTAAAGTTCCATTTCTGTTCTCGTAGAATTGAACACGAATAATGTTTGTAAAAATACATTAAAAGCCTTAATAAATGTTATTTTATAGATGAAAGCTTGGCTATATTTCTCTTTTTCACATCCCTTTTATTTCCCTTATTTCATTCATAAATTAACTAAACATCACCTATTGAAAATGTAAGATTCTGTGGTCTCATCCAAACCATGTAGAAGACAATCTGCTTTTATCAAATTCTCATATTCAGTATAATTTCTACTTAGTGCTACCATAACTATTAATGATTCACAGGATTAAGATTAGATTTCCTCTTAACCCCTCAGAGAGAATAAATTTGAACTTGTTCCCATGGGGAACAAATTTTAATCCAAATATGAATGATCATAGCTTGTCTGTTTGCTCTTCTTTCTACCTGTAACTCTATTAGGCTCTGGGTCAAGCAGCAGGGTCTTTGCCCTGAACCATGCAGTTCCAATAAAGAATAAGGCAGGACACAACAGGTGGAGTGGAAAAAAAATTGTCATGCTGTATTTGGGAGTAAAGCACCAGGACTAAAGAAAACTGTTGTGTCTGTTCGTCTGCATCAACAGCCAGGTCACCCAGTAGTACTTAGAATTGCTTCATGTACTGCCATGCGCAAAAGAGAGCAGCATGGTGACGAGAAATCAAAAATAAGAAGCTGCATTTTGGCTTGCATTAAAGATGATGATGATGATTATTATTATTATTATTATTACTAAATAGTAATAATATATAACCATTATATTTAATATAATATTGTCATATATAATAATTATAATTATTACTGTAATAATAATAATTAAAATACAATAAAACAAAACTACTATAGCTTTTGGCAACCCTATCTAAACAGACAGTGAATCCCTAATTCCAGTTAGAGATGTCCCTGGCATTTCTAAAAACATTCCTAACTTCTGCTTATGGAACTGATTCAGTGTATGAGAAACTGTGGTGGTGGAAAGGTCGTTACTCTGTGACGGATCTGTGTGATCCTGTCCTGTTTTTATCTCCTCCTGAGACTTTACCCATCTTAAAATTGCTCTGACAGACCGACATAGATTTTCTAAGATTGCACAAGTAAATATGGTTTACAGGGAGGGAGTCATGAGAATACATAGATTCATCAGGTATGTTGTGGTGAGGACTATAAATAGTGCGAGTCCAGCTCACTGTAAGACTTACGTCTTACACTGCTAAAATATATTCTACTAAAATGAGTCTGTTCTTGTGTGAGCTTCAGACATGTTTCACCAGCTGTGGGATTTTGCTTTTGTGGTATGGATAAGGCAAAGCTACTGCTTTGTATCCAGTCATTCATTCTTGATCTTATATGTGAGTCTTACAGCTGAGTAAATGAATGACCAGATAAGATTTATGCAGTTGTTTGTTAGTTGCTAACCCATCTGCTGGCATGAATTTACATTTCACAAATTAGAAGATAAACAGAATCGGTTTTCATTTGTAAGTAATTCCTGTATCCTGCTTTTTAGGTCGAAGTAAGTAATGAACACAGACTTGAGACTTCTGCTGCTGTAGCTGAAGAAACAGATATTAGAAGAAAAGACCAACTTGTGACTCATCGTTCTGGAAGAAACCCACCAACCGTTCCACACGGCATGTGGATTGTTCTTCCCACAGGCTCTGTGTCATTATCAGCATTGTTATTTCGTAGATCCTTGTAGATGGTCTTGAATTTCTGAATAATTTACTTATATGGACACTTGTAAATTGTAAATTTTTTTCTTTTTTGATTTCAGTATTTTTACAACGTTTTGTGTTGAGGCGTGAAAACAAAACAACCTGTGAAAACTAGGGGAAGGGTGCATCTTTCTAAAAAAGTCAGTATTTTTTGACTGATAGGATCATACTGTGCCTGGTCAAGACTGTGTCAGTAAACAGTAATTTTGACTACAAAATATGCAGCAGGAGTCAAACCCTAACAGCATACAAGAGATCATTTCAATGCTGTATTTAGAATTCACAATGTCCACTCCTTGCATTGTTTGAACTGATGAGTGCAGTAGGAATGGATCTATGACTCTTCTTACCCAGACGTTCAAGCACTAATGTACTCACCTAATAATAACAATTCAAATATGACTCCTTCTCCTTTCCCAAACTCTTTTGCCCTGAGTCCACCACCAGTAGCTATCCCTGATTTGAAGAGAAGTAGGACCACTGCTCTATGGATGTCAGTCTCTAGGAACCCTTATATCCAGGGCTGTTTAGATGTCTGTGATTTGCACATTTTTAAACTCCTTTCCTCCCTTCTCCCAGGAAGAAGCCAAGCATGAATGTACAGTACAAGGCACCAACTGAAGCCTTAGAAGCCTCTGGGGACTAATTTTTCTCTTAATTTAAAAGTAAACAAGCAAAACTGAAAATGTGTGTAAAAATTTGTAAAGTTATTTGTAAATACTTCTAGACAAAGAACATGTATGTAACTGTGGTATTTTGTTTTCTATTCTGTCACCACTAGCATAAAGTGATACACAAAACTATTTTCTCCGGAGAACTGGAAGTTTTTTTAACAGAACACTTTGTTTCTTTCTTCTTAATTACAATATAAAATGCTGTGTAGATTTGTATGCCCCAGAGAGTCACATCTGTCTACAGAGTCCCAGTCACTCAGCTTTGAGAAGAAACTTTGTCGAGGTTTAGGAACTGTTTGTGGGTTTGCACTTTTTTCACTTTTCGATTTCTTTGGCGGGACTCTGAGAAAGGGCATTCCTTCTGGTATGTTTCCCTACCTCTCCACCAGCAGCTGAACAGAAGTCCACTAAGTTCCTTCATAAATACCCTAAGCAATTTTCAGCAGATGTAAACATTTAGATCCTAAATTTGCAGTATTCTCTTGTATTATTTTCAAGTCTGAGCAGTTGAGAGCTAGAAGAAAGCTTGTCTTGATTCTTTCCCTCCTATTTATCAATAGGAACCTATTGGGGATGTTAATAAATACAGTGGAAGTAGAGTTTATCATTTTCAGGTGACAAGGGTCTTGTGGTGCATCCGCTTGCTTTCCTTTTCTTATAGGAAGCCTTCAGCAGTAGTCCCTTTATTTTTGTCAAACATACTCTCAATAAGGTATTAGGGGAGCCAGTTACATAGGAAATAAATGTTGACTTTCTAAATAAACTTGGATAGTTTTCTTAAGCTTAGCTGTAACATGCAATTTCAGGAAATGACCAGGTTTTTACTGCAAAACCGAATTTGCTGACAATCTTAAAATCTTAGAGAAGATTATCAGTTGCTGCAAACTGTTCTGGTGGTATTAATGTCATACTGTTACAATTTAGGGCAGCCAAAGATCTGTCCTTCAAACTTCTAGATATTTTTTTCCTTTTCACAGGTTTCTGCTTAATTCAAGTTTTACAGAGAATCAGATTTCCCATAGCACTTTAATTGACAGCAAAACTTGAGATGTGACTGCAGAAATATGGCACTACCTGTTCACTAAGGACCGAACCAGGTACTACCAGTTTCCTAAAAGAGCAGCTGATGTCTTCAGAACCTGAAAACAAAACCTATAGTGAGAAATTAACAAGTTTTTCTTGGTGCGGTGATGTACAGTGATTATATATTACAGTTTCTGGAATTATTGGTTGGACTTTTTTATATCCATAGACATTTTTTATGCAAAAGTTTGAAAAAAATAGATTTTTTGAGGTTCAATTTTGATCTGAAGGTACTCTCTAAAATGAAACCATTCAGAGCCTGGATTAGCTGAAATGGTTTTTTAGTGCTAGAATATGACATTAGCAATCATAAATAATTTTCAGTAAAGCTCTACCAGTTAAAATTATGTGAATTATGCCTGTTTTTATCCAATAAGTCCTTGCTTTCACTAGTGCAGCAGAAGCCATAAAGAAGATGGTATTTACAATCTATTAATAATTAGAGTTTGAAGCTAGGGATATAGTTGCTAGTTAGCATGTGATGATACTTATTTTTCTTGTTTAAAACCTGAGAATACATAATTGTGCTCATGTAATACACTCAAAAGCCTTTAGTCCTGCTCAAAAAAATGGCAGATTTCAGCCCAAACAACTGCTGATTTTTTCTTTCCAACAACTTTGAGTAAGGGCTTTCTTCCCTCATAGCTGGTATGCAAGTCTCTTCTCTGTATTTGGATGCTGAGTTTCATCTCTCCCTCCAATTCCCCACAGTTCAAGTGTTGCAGCATCATTGTCACCTCCAAGCACTGTGTTGGCAGGTGCAGTCTTTTTTTCAATGCTGACTGCGATGTGCACCCGACTGCCTGCCTGTCTTTCCCATGGGAATTATCAGGTTGAAAAAGCCAACCCAGCAATCCATCAAGGTCCTTTAACAGACTTTGACAGGGGCAAACAAAAATTGACATCCCAAACTAATTGGCTTGCCTCTTTCTAGTATCTGCCTCATCTAGCTTAATTATAACAAATTACAACCTGTGAGCTCTTTCAGACACTGAAAAAATTTCCTTTCAAGTTGAGAAAATGTTCCTTCCATGTAAAGCTTCAATGCCAGCAGGATGTTTTTCACAAATGAGTTTCTCTCTTACCTGCTATGAGCGTTTTGACAGAAACCTGCACCTTAGTGCCCAATGCAGTGATGGGGTCATGTTGTTGCCTGCCAGAATAGTGCTTTTACAGCAGGGTGGCTGGGTTGCACCCTGAGGTCATGTCAGACAGGTTAGGGTTGCATGAGGTGGAGAGTGCCCTTATCAATGTTTCCTTAAAGAAGTGGTCTCTGTCCAGGGAGCTGACTATCCCTGCAACCAGACCTGGGGATCAGGCAGAAAGATTCAGTAGTCTGCAGAGGCTTGATAAGCAAACTAACACATGTGTTATGGACTATCAGAGAACTCAGATCTGTGAAAACAGGCACATAAAGAAGATATTTCATACTGATATTACTGCTGCAGTATTTGCCCCTTAGAGCTATGTATGTATTGAATGCTGGTGGCGTGCTCTGAGCATGTCACAGCAGCTCAGATCACCTGGCATTACCAGCAGCACTCTACTTCACTGTAAGGGGACACTAGGCTGTTAAGGACCCTAAATAACTGTTTAACAGCTAAGGACACAGGTCTAGCCTGTACTGCTTGCTGTTAGACAACTACATATGAATTGCACCGTTTTCCCCAGGTTGATAAGCCATCTTTATTTATCTGCTCATAAATTATGGTTTCTTGACATAATTTCCACTTCCTTCATAGAGGTCATGATTTGAATGATCCTCTTTGATTTTAAGCAAACTAAATGTCTGGATTTAGCTCCTGTTTCCATATGAGTACCTGCTCATCAGTCACACAGTGCAGTTCTGGGTGTGTCAGCTTTGTGGAATAGCTGCCCTGTCTGTTGACTCTCAAAACCAACAACTTATCTCTGAAGATAGTCTCACTAAGCAGCAGCCATGCATCAATAATACCAGGAATGCAAAAAAGATTCCCCTTGTTTTGCTTATCCCCCTAGGACCCAATATCACTTCTTCAAGCTTCCTGTCCCAGTTTCCTATTTGTTTCACACCAGCCACATGCAAGCATGCTTTCAAAACACTCCTGTAAGCCAGTGCCAGGCAGACTTACTGAAGCTGAATTTTAAGTTGGCTGAATGTGATTCCAAGAGTAATCTGATTTCTCATTTTCCACAACACTGCATACCTGCCCAATTAGTAGAGCATCGTATACAAGGAAGGCTTACAGCATCCCCTTGCACATGACGTATTTGGAATGAGAACTGTGTTACACATGAATAAACAAATCAGCACCCCATGTTGGCCCATACTATTCAATAAAATGTCACTGGGGTGTATTTATACTGCTTTATCTGTGTAGCCAGAACCAGAGTGGCAAGCAGGTAGAGTCCCAAGTGCTGGAGCAAATGCAAGCCAACAACTTGTTTGAACAACCATGGTCTGATATTAATAATCCACACTGCAATTGCTCTTTTTTTTCTTAGCAAATAAAGCTGCCTGGTTTATAAATTGCAGCCAGACCCTCAGGTGTGTGATAACTAATAACCTTCTATGCCACTCTTACACATATGTATTCACAGTCATGTTTGGGTTTCTAAATGCCTTATAATTCAAAGAAGTCTGTTTTCCCAGATGTTTAGAGAAGGCTATGTCTGGATTGCTGTAGGGAGTGTCCGCCCAAGTGTTTGGAGACCAGAATAACACCTATGAAGATCATTGCCTGCCCGTGGGAGCACCCCCAAGATCCATTCTGGCGCCCTCACTGCCTGGCAGCTCTGGAGGATACCCGAGTTCTGACTGGAGCAGAAGAGTCTATCACAGGCAGCTCTCACCCCTGGGCTTTGCAGCCTCCAAGAGCCTGCTGGGGAATAACTCTTGAGACACCTTCCCTGTATTTAAGCCTGGGCCCTGGGCTATAGTGGTCACCTGCGCTGTGCAGTGCAGTGGTCCTCTGACTCAAAAAAAATGCAAAAGGCTAATCTCAAGAAATTAGTTCTGATAAGCTTTCGATGATTACAGAATCACAGAATATGATGAGTTTGAAGGGACCCACAAGGATCATTGAGTCCAACTCCTAGCTGTGCACAGGAATATCACCAAGAGTGCCCACAAGTACCGTCCAAACACTGCTTGAACTCAGACAGGTTTGTTGCTGTGACCACTTCCCTGGAGAGCCTGTTCCAGAGCCCAACCACTCTCTGAGTGAAGAACTTTGTTCTACTGTCCAACCTAAACCTCCACTGACACAACATCAGGCCATTCCCTCGGATCCTGTCACTGGTCAACACAGAGAAGAGGTCAGTGTCTGCCCCTCCTCTCTTCTTCACGAGAAAGTTGTAGTCTGTGATGAGGTCTCCCCCCACCCTCCTTTTTTTAAATTCTTGCGATGTGATAAAGTTCTTCTTATCTATATTAGGGGCCCACCTAAGATAAACTGTGTGCTTGGGGAAGTATTAAACTCAAGTATGTAGCTAACAGATGTGTAATATGTACCTGATTTTAAAAACACTTCTATTAATCTACTTAGTAAGAAATTAGACTTGTGGCTATTTTCAACTCATCAAACCTATTTTACATCACAATAATCTGAAAGGAAAAAATCAAGCCCAGACAGGCTAGCCCTACAAGGAAAAAGAGATTTGAGGAAAGAAAGAAGCCAGACTTATTAAAAGCAAACTGGAAAACAAACAAGAAAAAAAAAAAGAAAAAGAACACTGATTTTTAATTTTAACATCCTGTAGTAGTACACTCAAAATGATTATTTACTAGAATCAAAATCACCACAAAATACAAGCAACACAAATATGTAACTTTGTCATTGTTTTCATAATAGTGTAGGGTCTCTAAAAGCTCAACTAATTTTACAACGTGTCTTTCACCATTAAAACCCTTTATGCCAAGAAATATGATGTACAAAGGAATATTAAAAGGAAGGTTTGACTGCTGTTCTGCTGAGCATGTTGTGCCACCTTATGGTTAGTGACAGGAACACCACCAGCACATTCTTAGTGCTGTTTCAAAACTATAGCAGAGGAAAAAGAGTGGCACATCTCAGTTAGTGCTACACAGTGCTGAAATGTCAGAAGTCCCACTGGGATCAATCATTGCAGAGTGCTAAGATCAAATCTGTGAATTACATATAAAGACAAAACACTGCAAAACACATCTCCTTTTAACTGTTGAATTTTATGTTTTGCTACAAGTATATAGTTAACATAACATATAATCCAATACTGCCCTGATACCAGCCCATAAACACCTCCTCCTGTGGAACTACATTCCTGTGTTGAGCTTGTTTCAGTAGGTTGCCATTACCTGGAAGTTCACAGTGTTATCCACACCAGAAAGAATCATCTTTTTACCTCTTTCGCTTTAACAACAATAACTATTATTTACTTTTAACTGGATAATGAACATGAAATTCCAGTCATGGGTGTGTATAATGTACACCTAATTATTGAACTTGGATTTTACCATGACCTAAAAATCCAAAGGTAAAAAAAGTCCAGAATGTCAGAAGAATATGATTTTCACTTGAGCCAAGAGTTCATAATATATCTTAGCAAAGACTGGGTTCTGTTTGTTAATTAGAATAAATTTTACAAAGGAATAGAAATGGAAGCTGGCTGAATCAATGTGAACTGGAGTGCAGTCAGTTAGGTGAAGGCCAGAGCCTCAGCTACACTAAAGTCACTTTGGAGAACGTGTTTGTTAAAACCAGTGGGTTAGACTCAGATAGCACATGCATGAGTAGAAACAGAGTAATCAAATTTAGGCATTTTTTATACAAAATATTGAAGTTTAGAAGTCCTGACAATAGCAAAAGAGCAGGAGGAAAGGAACTGTGTCTCTCTTGCTCCCATATATATTTTGATAATCAAGCTCTTAATTTGGGCATCTCAGTCTAACCCAGAGTCAAGTCAGAGAAATGTGAAACAAATATATTTCCAAATCCTATGTTTTCATGTCCCTGATCTTTCAATGAAGAATGCTTGGCTTTAGACAGTTCAGAGTATGGTCAGCTCCTGAGCATCTGAGGAAACCTAGATAAAGCAAAAATATATTTAAAGCAAAATCATTTATTAAATAGGCACACACATGGCATCTTGAGAAGTGGAAATGAGGCATTAAAATGCTAAGTTTTTGTAGTTTTTTTCTGTGATGTGGTTAACTCACAAACCAGATGACCTCTCCAGGACACATGAGAAATGACTTTTTGTAGACAAAAACCCCTCTTCTACAGAGTACTACAGGCCTTCATCATGACAGGTGATAGAGAAACTTTATCTTGTTTATCTCTCAGCAAGAGACTTAAAGGTTAACTTTGTAAAAGTGAATGTGAAAGTCAGGCACTGTTTGCATTTGAATATTCAGATTCTCTTATTAATGTAGTTGTTTGAAAAAAGGTCTGTGCCCTGTTTTTTGATCCAAACTAACTCAGAGGTAACAAAATGCTTCTGATTTATATGTATAGAAAGGCTATGGATGGATTTGCTCCCTCTTGTCCAGGGAATGCACTTGTAGGAGCAGTAATCTGCAGCACAAAATTCCTGATACATTTAGGAATTATTCTCATTTTTCTGTCTTACTAGGAAGTTTATGTTCTTAAAGCATGATTTGCCACACAAATAAATTAAAATGCCAACCTCATCAGAAAAAAATACTAGTTATTTCCTATTCAGAAGTCATTCATTATGACAGCAAAACAAAATGCTTTCAGTTAACAAAGTTTTCTTAGTAGTAGTAATATTTTTGTTCAAAAATATTTTAAGCTTTTAAACTTACACTGCAGAATTATCTAATCACCCGGAAACCTCTTTCTAGAGATTGCTTAAGCAAGGACATCATGTGCTGAGTAAATGCAACACTGGAGTCAGAGTCTTTGGAGAGTAAAAAAAGCTATACATTATCTCTTCCCCTACTTACACTGACTGGGGCTAATTTGGCCAGCTATGAATAATGTATTGGAGGGCTGGCTTCCTACCTTTTGAAATACATTCTATTCATCAAGTGTAACTATTATGACTCTCAGTCTGCTCTGTGTAACATGCAATTCTGCATAACATTAGGCAGCATGTTGAAAGTGGGAGCTCCTTAACAAATACAATATCTGCTTCCAAATTACTTACAGATGACTTCCTGGAGCTGACAGGAATAGACACTCCAAAAGCTATCTTCTGAAAGCACTCACATCCTCTATAATGGCATTTAAAATTACTCATGAAAACCTGATTGGGCCAACCCATTAGTGATTAATGATGTGTAGACATGTCTTTGTCCTCCTGGAGAAGACTGAAGGCTCAACTTTCTCAGTACATGTGGCTACTTGCTTTAAGACAGATGTTACTCGGAGGTCCAAACCTTGCTGGAAAACCAAGAAGGAAATGCAGGCCTTTACTCTTTGTGCTAGGAAGTTGCAAGGCATTCTCCTAGTCTGTATTGGCCACAGAAACTTAAGGGAACAGTAGACACTGTGGGACTGCTCTGAAGGAGCTGCTTAACAAGACCTCAGCCTAATGGCCCACACTGTACTGTGGCTGTGACATGGAGTCCCACCTTGGGACCTGCACAGTAACTTTCAATCGCTTGGTGTCATGCTTCTGTGTGACATGAGAGTAGCAATAGCTATGTAGCATTTGCCCACAGAAATAGGATTTTACTGATTTGGCTTATTTCATTCAGATGGGAATCTAGACTCCAGATGGGAATTGTCACATGGTTGCAAAGACAAAGGACCAAGGCTGTATCTCATTTAGAAGGCAAACCTGTGGTGGCATCAAACTTCTTAATTCTTCCTCTCCATCACCCCAAGTCCAGTCTGAAGAGGGGGACCAAGGTCTGCTCACAGCTATGGTTGGCAAAGATGAGGGCTCAGGCTCTGTATGAATCAGTACACTGATGTAGGACAGGGCCTCAGGCACCAACCCTTGCCCACCACTGCAAAGGCATTACCACTAACTCCTCCGCATGGTCTGCAGTCAGGCTGACTCAAAGTACTGGCAAAGCTGGCCCAGACCAGGAGAAAGCGTGGGCCAGGGATGAGAATTTTGAAAGATGCATCGAAGAAGAAAATGTAAGAAAGGGAATATTCCATAGTCAGAGAGAAGAGGCAATTTAGAAAAAATATGCCAGTCACAGAGAGATTAACTCCAAAGGCTATATGAGGAATGAATACATCAGAACAGTAAGACCTATGCAGGAAAACAACAGAGAGGGTGGGATTCCTGCATTACACTTAGGTTTCTGATGTCTATTTCCAGGCATGTTGAGGGTGTGTGCAGGTTGATGGTGAAGGTACCCATTTATATAAAGAGTATTTGTATTTTTTAATTATGAGGATTATATACAAAGGATTGTGCTGCTTTCTTCACACACCATTCTAGGGGGTGTTCTTCACAGACAAATGAAAGGATTTGAGTTATTAGGAGCTATGCATTATAACATTTTGCTGTAGAACATGGAATTTTCTTTTTCAATTTCAGATTCATAAAGTAACTAAGCATAGAAGAGTTTAGGAACTAAAAATAATACCTTGTCATTTACAGGACTGCACTTTTTCTATGTTTATTTTTCCCTCAGGGGAAAAGTAAGAGATAAAAAAAAAAAAAAAAAAAAAGGCAGCAAAAAATAAACCACGCCACCAAAAAAACCATAGAAACATGCCTGGAATAGGTTAAAAGACTCAAGTGGAAACATACTATTCTTCATTGCAGTTACAAGTGCTTCTGAACACTTAAAGCAGTCTAAAAACAGAGAGGAAATCTGACACACTTCCCAGACTCTGCTTCCACTTCAGTGATTAGTCAAAAAGTAACTCAGCACTAGTACTCTGTGTACCTCCTGCAGTTAACATCTCACCACATCCTTCTGCTCTCACCAAAGCTCAGCGCTGCGTTGGTTTGCCGTTGTTATTTGTGCAAAATTAAACAAAACCCAGAAGTGTTTATTCAATGGTTTAATAAAGCAGACAAGAAGACTTTGCTGAAAACCACACTGCATAAAAGAGGTGTACTATAAAAATACAGTGAAAAGACTGATACAGTGAAAAAAAATTAATTTAGGGGATCCTTTTGTGTAAGGCTACTTCATGGTCATTGTTCCTGGATGTGACCTTTCTCCCCATCCAGAAATTACACCTGCTTGGCATCATTTGGATTCATCATCTGAGGACTTGAGATATTTCCCAGATTTCTAGTAACCTCATAATCTTTTGGGATGTTTAGCTTGTAGTGAGTATTAGCTTTGATCCAGCTGTAAACAAACAACCCTTGATTTGTTCAGTATGAATATACAGACTGTTAGTACAGTAAAATTAAGTCCAGTGCCCCAAGGCACATTCATCTTGAACACAGCATGTTTAATGATATATAGCATATGCTTATTTGGGCAACACTGCAGACAGCTGCAGGAAGTTGCCTGTCTTTGAAACTGGCCCTAGTCACAGTAATAAAAATTGAGACCCGGTCCCAGCAAGACATTTGGATAATCACCACAGTTGTTCTTTTGCATCCATCAGCTTCTGTGACTGTTCAGTGATCTCTTCAGATGTGTCTAGTTCAGTTTGCTCCACATATCTGCGCCACATACTGAGTCCTCGCTCCTCCTGCAAGGTGAGTGGCAAGTGCTGGTGGCAGCTGCAGTTAAAGAGAAGCCCGAGTCACACAGGGACTGATCTGAAAATTTGTTTTGTACTTCGCAAATTAGAAGTTGCATTCTCCAGTCTCGTCTTTCCCTTTAGTGAAATAAAATCTTTGCTGTATGGCACCCATGACTTCCTCTCCATGCATCCAAGTGCATTGACTGAAGGAGAGGGGAAACTGAGCAGTGCCATGTGCACAGGTGGAGGGTCAACTACCACCTTTCCTCAGAGAAAGACACTTCTGTGATGTGATGGGGCCTGGTACAGTGAAACTGTGCCTCACTCGTCAGAGTGATACGTCCCCACCACCACTGTTTCCCTCGGGGGAATTGAAGAGGCTCACAGCATTGCTGCTACATACCAGGCTCCCTGCAGCAGAGGGTTAAGGACTATTCCCCTGGTGCACGGTCTTCGCCTGGAATTTTGCTGGTGGAAGGAGCCTATTAGCACTGAAAGTCAAATGGTACCTATTCACTGAACACTGCTATACCAACCCTGTCCACAAGGCTGGGATTTACATCTTTCAGATGTTGCCGCTGGTGGGCAGGTGGGTGACTGAAAGTCACAAGTACGTGTTCAAATCAGGAACAAGAGACAACTGGGAAGTCCAATGCCTGAAGTTACACAGTACTAACTGATGGCAACTGCCTTGTCTTGCTTCAGCTTGCATCCAGGAGCTAAGGGCTAGTTTCTTTCATGGCGCTGATGTATTCCTTCTTATTTCCACATGTTTGCTGTATTACAGCAGCTGTCCCAACAAATCCCAGCACATTTGTTACTGTACAATCACACAAGAGCTTTCAGCAGGCAGAAGGCACAGTAGGTAGGCAGGCAAACAGAGTCAGAGAGAGGGTGGCAGCTCACCACCAGCTGCATGGCAGGTCTGGATGAAGCTGACACAGTCTGGGCTTCCTTCCACATCTCCCTGCAACCATGCTTCTGCCCAGGAAGGGTTGTGGATTTTCCCTGCCCTTGCAGGAGGGGAAGGTGTAGTGTTAAGGCATATTCAGCTTACTGTAGTTGTGATGGGGAGTGTGCAGCAGGCATCCATGATTATGGCCAGCTGGGATGCTCACCAACTGAATCCCTCCCTGGGTTGTCTGACACCCATGTCATCAGACAGAGAAAACTCCTCCATCTGAAACTCCTCATACACTGTCATGCTCTCCTGCTCACCCTGGCACTGTTAGACCATGACGTTCACCACACCACGATCCAGGTTCTAGGCTGCTCTGTAGTCCTCTGGCTGAGCCAGGGCTCCATTTCCAGGTGAAGATTTCTACAATTTGCTGAGGAAATAACCAGGTTAAGTGGCCCAAACACATTGAGAAGGACATAGCCCGGTTGCTGTCACTTGGCTGGTGTCACTTATCATGGCAAAGCAGTCAGCATCTTAGCTGTAATGATCAAAATAGAGCTGTTGAGAACAAAATAGGAAAGATTGGGCCATAATGAGAAATGTCTAGAAAGTATCAGCTTTTTCTAATGGAAATTTTCATTTGCAAATCTCCATAGTTAATGGCAGCAAATGAAAATGCTTTGCAGATGCATAATATACCAAGGCTCCATGAATCTGAGAACAGCAGATGGCTTATACACATCTGAGGAGTTCTTTAAAATTAAACAAGTAAATAAAGATTGGAGAGGAGTGTAAGTCATGCATATTGTTAGATGTTTAATCAGGTAGATGAGACTTCTCAGTTTTTCATTACCTTTATTTTTCAGTGCTCCAGTCTAATTTCAAATTGCAGAAATGAAGATCTTTAATTTTTCTTGTCTGAAGTTTTGGTATCTAGATGATAATTTGTCAATAAATTCTACAGGACAGAGAGAACAAGTTAATTACCAAAAATACGGCTACTCATAGAAGTATAGATCATGTTTCTTTTTAATTGGTTCTCATATTATTAATCATCCATCAGTCTGGACTATATTCTTCAACATTATAGTCATGAGTTATAAAAACATGCAATGAAGTCATGGCAAGCTTAGTAGGAGGTAAGCTGGGCTAAAGGAATAAACATGATGTGTGATAGTGATTCAGAGGCTTCAGCAAAGTTCATAAGGAAAACATCAGTTTAGCCCTTCATTTACCATATGAGATCATCTCTCTTGTAACTGAGCAGGACAATCAAGCTCTGTGCTAAAGACAGTTGTTTTGGGTTTGTTCTGTTTTGGTTTTTAACAGGACTTTTTTGCTTCCCTAGCCCTAGTGGTACTATATAAAAATGCTCCCACTCCTCAACAGATGTTATTGTCTGGACCAGCATTCCGCATGCTGATAGGATGCAACTGAACTTCTCTTAGAATTAATTCATAAATATAAATATTTTATCTGTACCATAACTTTTCCCCACTCACTGCACTAAAGTGCAGTTTAAAAACCACAGTATAGCCTAAGTTCAAGTTTCACTTTTGGTTAAAACAGTTGGAGACTAATCCAGATTAATTTATTTCACGTCTGACTTGTGGGCTGTAGAAAATAAAGAGAAAATCGCTCACAGATTCTGAACAGCTTTCTTAGGGAAACCTTGCAAGTGCAACTAAGGGAGGGCAAGGGTGTTGACAGGAATAAAATGACATGAAAGACATTTACTTTGAAGTACTGGTTGCCTAACCGTCGTTCAGGCTAGGATAGCTTGAGCTTCAGGTTCAGCTGACACACACTGCTCAGGGAGCTCCTGGGCTTGCTCAAGTATCTAGTGTGTTCATGAGCCAGTTTCCTCATCTGCAAGTATCTGAAGTGGAACAGTTTACTAATTTGGGAAGACTATGGCAGCTGTTGCTGGAAGGAGGAGTGACTCCTGGCTCAAAGTACTGGTACAGTAACTAAATTCCCTAAGGAGCCACAAAGTAGTACAATTTGCAAGAACCAAAGTGGGAAAAAATACAGGAATGGATGAGAACCCTGAAGCAAAGCTTAAGAGCCTAGAGACAAAGAGTGAACTAGCTTCTGTTTCTAGTAAGAGGAAAACTTTTTTGTGTTCGGCTTAGTGGCATTAAGAACAAATAGGGTGTTGTGGGTATAATTCCAGAGACAAAGGGTTTACTGGTGCATCTGGTTGAAAGGGTGGACTGAGGTGCTTCTTGCAAATACTAATGAGAAATAATCAGTATAAATTCCTCAGTTAAAGCAAAGCGGGTAATAAGGTCCTTCAGATTTCTCTCTTTTCCTCTGAAAGTACAAGATATGGTTAGACCTGCTTTGAGAAGCTGCAAATGGCCTTCATCAGTGGCACAACAGTATATATGCTAGTGATGAATTTAGAAGCCTAGAAGGGTTCAAAGGACTAAGCCCATTCAGGGGAAGAATGGGTTTGGCCAAAATCTTTGGAGCACTTTCATTCTGCCATGAACTCTTTGAAAAGAATCTCAGAAATGGTGTAAACTATTCACTGCACTTCACATCTCCTCTGTAACACTAATAATAGCAACATTATTATTAATAAAATCTAACAATAGTATTAACAATTAGCACTTATTACAATAATAATTGAGTAATTAGTCACAATAATATGTCCCATTGTCTTTTGAAAAAGCAGGCCCTTAGAAGTTAGCCTATTGAAAGAGGAATGCTGCTGAATAAACCCCAGTAAAGTATAGGCATGTGAAGTTCAAACTTCCCAGTCCAAGGCTAAATTCAGGTCATTATAACCTCTTTATATTCAAGCCTCAAGAAGTCAGAGGGACAAACTAATTTCCTAGTGTGCTTCTAGCTAGAAAATTGCTATTTTAGTCTCTCTCTTTTTGCTGATCTATTCTTCAGGAGAACAGCAAGAAATTACACACATATAATATCAACTGTTTAACTCATATAACTGCAAACCCACAGTGAAACAGAACATCAAAGGAAGTTTGGGAGCTACATAGCCACAGACTGCTGTGATTTAACTCCAGCCAGCAACAAAGCGCCATGCAGCTGCTTATTCACTCCACCCGCAGAGGGATGGGGGAGAGAATCAGAAGAGAAAAAGTGAGAAAACTCATGGGTTGAGATAAAGACAGCTTAATAGGTAAAGCAAAGCAGTGCATGAAAGCAAAGCAACACAAGGAATTCATTCACCATTTCCCACAGGCTGGCTCTATCACATCTAACAGTCACTTGGGAAGGCAAACGCCGTACCTCCAAATGTCCTCTCCTTCCCTCTTCCACCGCATCCATATGCTGAGCATGGTGCCAATCCCTGTGGTCACAGTTGGGATCAGCTGTCCCGGCTGTCCCCTCTCACAGCTCCTTGTGCACCCCTCGCCTGCTTGCTGGTGGGTGGGGTGAGAAGCTGAAAAGGTCTTAACTTTGTATGAGCCTTGCTCAGCAATAACAAAAACATCCCTGAGTTATCAACACTGTGTTCAGCACAAATCCAAAACACAGCCCCAAACCAACTACTGTGAAAAGAAATTAACTCTACCCCAGCCAAAACGAGCCCACAGGTTAATAGTACCGAACTCAATTGTGTTGATGATCAGAAGCAACAACTTCTAGAATTTACTCCTTTCAACCCCTTGTTTGTTTGCTTTTAGCTTTTCATTTACAGAAAGGTTAGTTGCAAGGGACATTTATTCACTACATTTCTGTGACTCACAAAAAATTTGAGAGATTTTTGCTTAAATCTGAAGTAAATACTTTGTTCAAGTGCTTCTCCAAATAATGACAGCTATTTTTAAATGATCTTGACTTTTTTTGGGTGAGAGCATCTTGGGAATTTTTTGGTTATATAAAAACTGACAGAGGAAGTTGGCTTTTAAAATATACTGCTTACATTATGAAACAGATATAAACATAATGAGGAAGTGATGAAAGCTGGAACAGTATCCTTATCAACAGGTGGCCCCTGGCAGGAATATACTTTACTATTTGCCCTATAATAATCACTGGATTAGAGAAGAGGTCTGCCCTGGGACAGACACAAGGCTAACAAGGGAAGGTAATCAATCACTTCACAGTGTCTGTCAATCTGTCTTCCATGTAAATACTCAAACCAAAAAAATTTGAAAAGGCATTTAGAAACCTCAATGGGACTTGGACCCTAGCAAATTCCTACAGCTTTTGTGATAACACCACCACCACCAGATACGTACAAGGTAACTCCACAGAAAAAAACCACCCCAAAACAAAACCACACAACCCCAGTTAAAATAAAAAAAATAAGTTAATTACTGTGATAAAAGTAACAGTGAAATGTTGTATACACTCTCCCACCTCAAAGCCAAACACTCCTGAGTGTGCACTGGCATGCAGTCTTCAGCCACCTGGTTACACGCACAACTATTTCTCTCATCTCAGGTCTCCTGCCTCCTAAGGGCAATGCAGGGATAACACACAACTGGGAAATTATTCCTTATTGTTCTTCCTGGTTGTTCAGACCTTCCCTGTACTTTTGTCATTGTTCCAAGAAAAAAACCACCACATCCATAACAGGCCACTAATTTCCACAGCAATCTGTCCACTACAGTCCAGCTTTTGTGACTGGTTTGCTGAGCAGCGTCCACAGAATGAGTAAGATGCTGAAAAGGAAAAGGTTAAAAATTAACCGAAAAATAAACTATTCAGCATAGAAGTAGGAATACGGTCATGGCCTGTTCAGACAGTAATCTCTGTTTTGGATTCACTACATTTCCAGGGAATTTCACATAGCTAGTCGGCTGAAAAGTGGTGGGGGTTTGAGTGAGTTGTTTTGTGGTCTTTTTTACACCACAATCCAACTTGTGGGTTAGACTCTTTAATTTAGTACTTACTCAGGATGCTTCTTCCCTACAATTTCTTCCTTACCTGGCATTCAAACTGGTTTTTTTCTGCCTCCCAAGGGAAGGTTTTCTGAGATCAAGTTCTCAGTTCTTCCAATCTAAAGCTGTCCTGTTTTGCATGAGCTAGTTTCATATTTACAGCAAGTGGAACCAAGACAGGTTCTGTAGCTGTAGGGGATGAGTAACAACCTGAAAGGATGGATGTCATTCTAGTCACCTGCAGCTAATGCTTGAAAGGTTTAAATACTCACTGGAAACAAGATTTAATCTGGATGAATTAGTTCCCTGCTCATATACCCTCTCTCATGTAACTCTGTCAATATGCACAGTTGTGCCAGAAAGACTTCAGCATTATTCTGTCTCCTCCCTTCTTTCCCCACATCCCAAATACCCTGGTACACAACTATGAACCACAGTACAGCAAATGTCTTCCTCAACATTAGAGACACCACCAGACCCGAATACAGAATTGTACGAAATACTGGTTCTCATAGGCCATCTAGTGGGAAAAGCAGAATACTCCAGAGGAAACCATTTCAAATTTTTCCTTCTGAAAGATGATCTAATATAATCTGCAAGACACATGGGGTTATCTTGCTGATCAGTGGATGTTTTTTCCATATAGCAGCAAGTTGATTAGGCTACTGAGACACTCAATAAGCTGAGAGTACAGCCACAAGTTCCTCTTCTCTCTCTCTAGCATTAATTCTAAAACCTACAGTAGGATTTCTGCCTGATCACTGAAAAACCACACTGTACATCACTTAGAGCAGAGAGAAGGTCGAATGAAACTCCTTTAAAACAAACTTTTAAACCCTCTATTGGTTGACTGCTAGCCAGTTCTGAGTTCCTATAGTTTGCTTCTGATGGGAGAACATGCTGAAAGATATCAGGTATTACAAGGAACAGATGGAAGTTCTCCTTTCATGTTGTTGCAGACAGCAGTTTCTTTGATTATGGCTTTCAGAACCCTGAGAGCCCCACCAGTGCTGCAGCCCCTTCCCACCTTCATAGGGGTTTGGCTGACCACGGCACCCGTGAGCTCTGACACTGCTGCTGGGATGGGCCTGCTGTGAAAAGGCTGTATGAGAAGGAGCAGCCTTGTTGAAAGCTCCTGCCCCTTGGCTCAGAAGCCACATTTAAGTGCATCTAAGCTCAGGCCCTGGGCATGGGTGTGAGCCTGAGCTGCACTGTGGTTAAGCCTGTGCCAGGCCAGGGATCTCACTTAACCTGACCCTGCTTTGCTGGCATGACCATAGCAAGTAGACACTGGTTGTAACCTGTACAGTAGCCTCCTGATTTGTGACTATCACAGATGGAAACAAAAAGACAACTACTATTAATGTTTTATCTATGGTATCTAAAAGCAAACAAAACCACACATCTGCTTGAATAAAAGTTTATTTCATGTATCATAGAAAAATCATACACATCATCAAATAGAGCTTTACAAGATAAAGCGTATAAAGGAAAGACATACAAATTCAGAATATATAAACTGCTCTCATCATATTACACACAATATTACTTACAGTTACACACTTAGGAACTAATTACTACCATTGTTGTTAGCAGAGATTTCACTTCCAATGTTGATCCCTGGTTTTAAGGCTAAAATCTGCACTCCTTACTTAGGCAAATTCTTAGAGCTATTCCAAGAACTCTGCCTGGACAAGCAGTAGAAGAATGGACTTGGTTTATAAGTATCCTAGCTGTTACATTTACATGGACCTGTAGAGCGTAACCCTCTTTTACACTTGGTTCTAACTGAGGAGTCAGCTAATAAAGTCACCTATATTAAAAAGACAGCCATTTCCTGAAGATGGCTGACCTGACAAATGTAAAAATAAGCTGCAGTATCGCATGTTGAAGCTTGTAATTACCTGGAAGTGTTTTTCAGGTAAAGTTTCCTTAGTTTGCTGCTTTTTTTTTTTTTAACTGATGCATTTCACATTCTCTTATGCAGTTGCTTCATGATAAAGAACAAGTTAGAAAGTGTTTTACTTGAAAACCTGAGAAACTTACCGGATTTATTCAGATACGGTACCTGAGAGTATAAGGTTCAACAAAACAGAGCTGAGGTATAAACCTGAATTCTTCATAAACTCCAAATCCCTACTGATGTTAACAAGTGTTGAAGCTGAGCTATACAAAAGAGTTAAATCAGATTGTCTCATCTTAGATCCTTCTTGGACACCATATAAAACCACTGAACAAAACTGTCTAGTTTGCTGCAGCAAAGCAAAGAAAAAAGGTATCAGTGTATTGCATGCAACTGCTATTATCACATTATGTTGCCTTTAAGAGGTTTCTCATATACATTCATTTTGTTTGAATTGTAGCTGCACTGAACAACCCCACAAGACAGAAAGAAACTACTGTCTTTAACAAGTTAATGGCAAACTATCTCTTGACTCCAAGTGAAAATTCCATCCAGCTATCGGAAAAGTCAGACTGTTTAAGAGAAAAAGTTAGGTTTACATTCTCTTAAAATACAAAGGAATGAATGTCTGATCTCCTATCTGGGTGCTGACTCCAGCTACTCAGACAAATTGTTGAAGGATATATAGCACTGAACTGAAAAGAACGGGTGGTGGAATTAGCACTTAACTATGCCCTCCAAACTTATTTTATCTGATGTTTGCAATGCCAACTTTACACCGCATCGTCATGTTTACGAAGGACTCCCACAATGCTTAATACACAAGATAAACAGTTTCACAAAAGGAATATAACGTGTTTCTGATGCAAAAATGTCTTTTTGCTATCATGCCTCCTTACTGTTTTGTTCAATTTTTGAAATGACAAAAGATCCCTGTCAGGAAATTGGTTGCATACAAATATACATGACAAATCCAAGAGTCCCATTTGCTAAATCATTTGAAAAGGAAAGAATTTTACTAAGCAATGTATCTAACTGTCTAGTGCTATCACAGTCCACAACATTTTACAAATATAGCTCTCATATTTTAAAATACATGAAAGCTTTTCCTTGTATGAAAGGTGATTACTTCAAAGTTTATAAGCATAATCAAGTCATCTTCCCTGAAAAGAAAAATGCATTTTTCTGCAGTTTGCCTTAAAGTGTAATCCAAGATGATTATTATGTTATTGAATGCAAATTTTTATATTAATTTTCCAACAGTGTGGAATATATCATTGTAAAGGAAAACTGTTCTGGCTTTCCGTCACTGTATCAGTTTAATTACACAATTTTGGCAAATAATTCCATTTATAACTAACAACAATGCACTTTGACAAGATACTCAATCAAAAAAATAGGTTTGCTGAAATGCAGAAAATGTTCCTGTATAAATGGGACTATAATTATAAATCAATTCTTTTGTTTCCTCATCTTCACTGGCGAAATGATGCAAGCTCTTCCGGGCTGTAAAACATTGTAACAGTACAGATCATTCTACTGTTATCCTCCTCAACAATATCTATTGTGGTAAAGTCAGTTATTTCATGTAGCATAACAGCAAATGGAATTACAGTAACTTCCATGAGAAAAGTTGTGAAGATACATCTTCAGAAAGCTGGTTACAGCATAGTTTATTACTGGAGAGGGAGAATTTAAAGCCATGACTATTCAGAAATAGTTACCCATGGAATACTGGCAGTATCTACCAGAAATACCAGTACTTGTAACACTGAAATAAATGCATAGAGTATCAGACTACTGAAAGTATCAGGTTGGCACCTCTACACAAGTTAAAATTAATGATGGATGGATACAAAAATTATATATCAGTAGAATGGTTTAGCTATTAACTGATCATAGATAAGTATATTTTTGCCAGCTGGAAAGTTTACATTTTTTACCCTGTGGCTTAATTTCAAAGTTAAGGAAGATGCTCTGCCTTACATTCGCTAAAAATGTCAATTACTCATAAAAAAATTATGATATGAAGTACTCAGTAAGAGCAGCTTATTCTTCATTACCTTTGCAACAGATTGGGAAGGTAATGAAGAATAACTTGTAATTTGGTAGATGAGATGGCTGGTTGAAGCAAATTTGCTCTACTGGAGTCGAAGATCAACAGATCCAAGAGCTATTGACACATCTGGGTGCACTATGAAGAAGCTCACCATATGTGTATGCATTGTGTCTTAACAGGACTTACAAGCAGAGTTGGCACTTATTTTGCCACACTTACTTGGATAATGGCCTGAGCAAGTGTACTTCTGTTGGTAATACAGTGTCCAAAGAGATACTAGGCAAAGTAGCAAGCACAACCAGAAAACACACTGCATTCTAGTATTAAACTACAAAAACAGACTCAGACTATATTTTCTCCTTTTTCCCCTGTTATTTTTGTCTTAGTCCACCATCTTTTATTTCTACACTCTTACTGACCAGTAAGAGCACAAGTTGCATTTCTCTAACTCACTGTCTACTTTCTCCATTAGGTGACTCTTTTGATTAGAAATCAAGTCTAGAGCCCAAACTCAATTAGCTTAATGATTATGTTCTTCATAGTCTCAATCAATGAGGTAAGACAATTTCACCAATAGTACAGCACAATGGTTTAGTAGAGATAAATAAAGGAATAAAATTTGATTCCTTCAAATACTCCTGTATTGATATCCTGCTATCTATAGCAAATAGAACAGAAGTGTCATAAACTATCAAAATGGTATGCACTAGTTACTTCCAGACTCTTAAGTTATAAACAAACGAGTAGCTCTAAAATTCAAAACCTTCTTGTGCCATCTATAGTTTACAACTGTTGGGCACCATATACTGCTCAAGCAGTATTTATAATCCCGGTGGCATGCATTTTTGCAAGCAAAACTGAGAAGACACCGCATGACCGACCATAAGCCAGTTTGGAACTGAGGAAATCTCTGGAATTATGAATGGAGTACTTTCTTTGTTTTATTGTCTCTGTGCAAGGGAGGTCAAAATGTTACAGTGATATTTTGAAATGGTAGAAAGTCACAGCATGATGTTTTAGAGCCAGTCTACTGAAAAGAGTTTGTGGAATACTTGGCCTTTTGATGTCCCTTTCACTAAGCCATTCTATTTCTAGTATCCCTTGGTTTTTCACAAGCCTATAACTCTTCTCAGAAAGCACTATGAGGTACTGAATTTCAACAGCTGGAAAAGAAGTCTGCCGTCTTCAAAGATTTTCACTAATGCTTCATTCTACCCCCCTGCATTTATAGATAATAAACATTTTACCTTCATTAATGAAGAAATCAGCCATATAATACGCAGCTCTTACAGCGGATGGGGAATGTGGAATGCCTGGAGAATTCTTCCACTCAAATGGATTTTTCTCTGGATGCCACTGCATGCTATAAATTGGATATTTGTATGCTACAATGAAACACAAAGCATGTAAGCAAGGTGTATGTCTTAAGAATTACGTGTTTAATCCTGCTGCAAAAGAAATTCAAAAGATGAGCTACAAATATGCCTCACATCAACAGATTCACAAAAGCTTAAACAAGTTGAAACACTGTTAAAGTCACAGTAGAGTTGAAGGAAAATAAATGGATATTGCAAAAGAAGGGTCTCATTCCACGCAAGAAAATATTTGTACATCACTTTCTTGATTATTCATTTCAAAATTTATATTTATATATATACATGCTAAAAAATAATGTTACAGGGGTATCAGTCTCAAAGCTTCCTATCTGCTGCCAGCATCACTCAACATTCAATATTCAAAGCCACACAGAATGCCAATTCCATGGGAGAGATCCAAGTCTCAGTATCTCCTTAAAGGCCCAGTCAATCCTGGAGCAGTTCCCATCTGCTCTGGCCAGGCCTGATACATGCTGGGGGAGTCAGTCCTTAACTTTCTTTAGAGAATAGCAGCACAGCACCTGATGACTGCTCTGTGATAAACCGCTTGCAGGCACGGGTGATGCCTGTCATTAGCCTAATCAGGTTTGCTGATCAAAGTGCTATTCTTCTCTTTTGGAGGACAGCCAGCATGCCACACAGAAGAATCCCATTGGTGACAGCTGGGCCTTACTGGAGGGCAGCTAGTGATGCACTGATCAAGATAAAACACTCCCTAAAGAGCTAAATTGTTTCTTGAGCTGAGCAAGCCCAGTGCAAAACAGACAACACAAGGCAAGTAATCTAAAAGGCATTTGGAGGAGGGCAATCACCAGTATTGCCACTAAAGTAATGAAGGATGTCGCTGTTCCCTCAGCAGCTGGAATTACTCATTCCATACAGTAAACAGCATCATGGGAAGGCAAGCCTAAGGAGACGGAACACAACGTATAACAGAGGCACAGTGCACTGCAGAGGGATTAAACTACTACAGGACAAGGACTGTGCAGTTCACATCACTGCACTCTGATACGCTGGTGCTAAAATGCAATAGCATATCTGGAAGGGGAATAGCAAGTGAGAAGTATTCAGGCTCACAGTTACGTACTCAAAAGAGAAAACGTCCGTACAAACAGAGCATGCTCCTCACAGCCAGAGCACTCACAGGGCTGATGCTCATTCTGCTACGCTAACAACTTGCAGTAAGAATTAACATCAATGTCACAACACCTCTAAAGAAACAGTTTGTTACAGTCACAGTTTCCAAAGGAAAATAACTTTCCTACCTTCCATGGTGGATATAAACTCCACTTCATCATCGGTGTTAGTGGTCAGAACGTTATAGAAATTACGGAGCTTTTCATTATTTGTGAAATTCTGTGATAAGGAGGGGGCGGGAAAAAAAAAGGTGTTACTTGCTTATTTATTTCTAGTTTTAACAAAACAAATGTGTTTGTACGCAGGAAATAAAAAGACCAAATACCTCCATGGAGAGGCTCCATATATGAAAGTTTGATGTCAACGGCTCAGAAGCAAATGCATGTAATACATCATCAGGGAAATTCTGAAACAATCTACTGCCTTTTGCAGCTATTATAAAGGAAAAAAAAAAAAACATTACTCAAACTGCCATCAGATGGATTAATACTGAACAGAAGACAACTTAATAAAATGTTGCATTAAAGTAAACATTTTTTGGTAGTAAAATTATTACTTTAGAATGCGCTGCAAGAAAAATCAGTGAAATAACTACAATAGATTACCAGTATGCTGTTACCACTGTCCACCAATCTTGACTCAGAGAGAATCCAACTTTGTAACCTATGATCTCACTAAAATTAGCATCATTCTTTGACACTTATTTCAGCAGCCTTTCTACTCACAATGAGCACAAATGACAGAACTTGTGAATGCTGCATTGTCCGCAGGCAGATTATTAATAAAGCAAAGGATAAAGTATCAACAGAGGCCCCATTTTACCAATGTTGCTGAGTGCCACAGGTCTATCTTAAGCGATCTCTCTGATTTCAGTACTGTCCAAATGGGACAGTAATGCTAATATTCATTAGGAAAGATGTGATCTGAAAAATTTAAAATCACCTGCTATCCACATTTGATATGTTTTGAACCTGTGAATTTTGTCCAGTTTGGTAACAAAAAGGGTCTTGAATAGACATTTCTGTAGATCCAAATTATCAAATGACTCAAAGAGCCACAACTGTGGTTTTTGCTGACTGTTGTTGGTTTCAAATGGCTTGGGCTCACATCTCTGCTTTAGAAGTGAGAGAGTTGCACTGACTCTCTAAAAACCATCAAGGCAACTTAATAACAAAGAATTTAACAAGATAATCATCAGAAACCGTCCAAACATTTACCCCTGCATATTTTGCATGAACAAAAGACAACACTGCTCAGCAAAACTCAGACATGATATACAATGAATTTTTCACCTGAGGTAAAGTTCAGAGGAAGTGAAAAACCATTTGTCTTGGTATGAACAAGTAAAACTTCACCACTTGTGAGATACGTAAGCTCTTCGTGTCCAAGACATGTTCCCCACACTGGGAAATAATCTCCGTTATTATTAGCCTTCAAAACAAAAGTAGCAATGTGAGGAAAAAGTAATGAAAATTTACAGAAAAAAGACTGACAAGAACTTCCTACTCTTCTCAGTTTTGTTTAGGTTACAGTAGCACAAATTGTTACCAGAGCAATTATAATAGTTCAATAACAATTGAAATAAGCACAGATTCCCTTAATTTTTCTCCTAAAATATGAATGCTGGGGATATATACATGTGTTGAAGCAGCAAACTGAACCTAATGTTGATACTGACTTGCTATTCTGTTCTACAAATAACTAATGTTGACAGAAGCCTAAACAGAAACCACAAAATGGCAACATCTCTACATAAAACACATTCATTGGAAGTGACGCAAATGCGTCTGTCACTATTTTGAGGGAAAGCCTATTCATTATAATTCATCCATTCATATGAAGCACACAGTGATGACATAGCAAGGGACCTTTGCAATGTCCACGTGCCTGTACCCACCCATCTGCATTAGGAAAATGTGAATCCTACAACTAACATGGTTACGGTCTTTCTGTTTAACTAGCAGGTTTGGACCTGTGTTCCAGAAAGAGAAAACGTGAGTTTAAGCAACATTAAAAAGTGGCAATCATTTTCAAGAAATTAAAAATCAGCAAGTCAGTGTGAAAACAAGAAAAAAAAGCAAAAAGGAGAAAAACAAAGCAAAAAGAGAACACAATTAGCCTCCTGTCACTTAACTAAGCACAGTGCACATATGCAGTTGTAACATGCATTTTTGTATGGTTTATACCTGGTAGTATGCACATGTTAGAGACTGAGATGCTTCAGAACTGCTGTTTTTATGAAATCTGAGTAGTCTTTCTTAACTTCTTTCTAAACATTTTTCAGCTATGCATACCACAGCACACACATCACGTCCCCGGAAAGCTGCTGCTCAAAGCCATTTCTGAGAATGCTAAAATGGCAGGCTCAGAATAAAAATGTTACCCTATTGTATTTCTGACAGTGTGGTAATAATAGCCCATAGAACTACTTCTAGAGCAAAACACGGAAGATGTACAGAAAGGAGGCTAACAGTATTGCAGACTCCTCTTGACCACCCTCAGGACTCACACAAAAGCCAGTGGAGTTGCGAGTGAGGCCTAAAACCACTTAAGGCAAACAGTAAACTACAGTTTAAAAACACTTACAAATGACCCATAAAGATTTTGTGTCCTACCACCCCTTTTTATGAATAAACAATAGTCTGGAGACTAAGCATGTATTAAGCAACACCCAAGTCATGGCATTTTAAAAACTAATTCAAAAGCTGGAAAAAAAGTATTTCATTTAGGTTTTGGCCCAGTCTTAGTAAAATTCTATTGACTTGATTGGGGATTAGCATTTCACATCCTCTATTCATATTAAATCAGAGCCAGATTAAAGTAATTTCTCACTATGAACATTTGCAAATGAAAAGAACCCATCATATGTCTTAGGAAAATGTAAAATTCAGTCTTAGGAGTACCTGCTAAGATACTCCTCGACTATTGTAGCTTACCCTACCTTAGTAAAATTACCAATATTTTATAGCCTTAATTAAGTCTTGAAAAATGAAAATCGAATCACAAAATCATCAAAGGCAAAAAAACCCCAAAGCCTGTCTTGTTAGTAAGGGTTACCTATGCTGAACTGAAAGTTACTTTCTGCCTTTCACCCACTGGTAGTACACACATCAGCTAATAAACCTGCCTCTCTGATCATAAAATGACATAGGCAATTCAGTGCATCCTTGTGAAATGTAAACAGAATTTCATCATTTCATAAACCATAAGAAACCCTTGCCCCAGTACTGAATGTGAAGACACATGCTGCAGTTCATACAATGAGCAGTTCCAAAGAGACAAATGAGATTAATCACCTCACATAAAAGTGAGACTGTCTTTGCAAGACTCAGGTTTAAGATGACTGTTTAAGACTAACAATCACCATGAATAAAGAGAGACAAAAGAATAAAAACATTGGTGCCAGGGGACTGAAGGGAGGGGATCTTAATTACTGAGTTGTAGCAGTGACTAGTCCTGTGAATGCCACTCCCTGCAGTTTGCCTGCTTGCTGTTGGAAAGTTGTAGCAAGGGTAGAAGAGGAATTCCCCACTGCCAATGAACACTTCCACCACGGTACAAGTTTAAACACTACTCAAACTGCCTCTAGAACTGGGCAAAGTTTTCCAAAGTATGACTTCTGTGACAATTCTAATCAATGTTAACTGAAAATAA
Organism: Grallaria varia; assembly: GCA_013396735.1. Classification (NCBI taxonomy): domain Eukaryota; kingdom Metazoa; phylum Chordata; class Aves; order Passeriformes; family Formicariidae; genus Grallaria; species Grallaria varia. The sequence goes on along the minus strand of VWZG01010968.1, from coordinate 190,287 downwards.
AATAAAGCCAGTAGAGAGGTAAAAAAAGGGAAGAAAATGCATGTTTTTATTCAATTTGAATACAGGAGATTCTTAACAAATCACAAGGATTGTATATAAAGTTCAGTGCATCTCCATGCCTTTTCACAAAGCAAGTTTTACTTCAAAATCTGTGATTAGTATCTGGAACTCTTCTGCTCTAAGAGAATTAAATCTTTAATAAGGATTCAGAGCCTTCCTGATGTCCTTTGAAATAAACAGCTTTCTCAGAAATTCAATCTTTTCTTAATAAAGCTAGTGATCATATAAACATATAGAGATAATTAATGTAACATCTCAAGTGTTCTTCCCCCTTCTTTCATGTGTTATAAATTAAGCTAGTGTTTACTTTAAAAATCTGCTATATTACAGTTACCAAAGCAAAGAAATAGGTAAAATGGTGTAAAGCGCTAATGTAGGTCCCTCATCTGAACCACCAAAGACATATCTAAATCTACTTACAGATAAAGGAGAATAAAAGTGTTTCACTTGCTGTAACATGTAGGTGAAGGGAGGCCTTAGTGTTGTGTTATTGCAAGTCGGTTTGAGAACCTCTCCAGAACTCCATTTGAGATCAAGAGGGTGGCAGAAATCTGAATCTTAAGCTACTAAGTGACTTTTTTCTTATGCATAATCAAGAAATGAGCTATCTATTTTCAGGCTTACAGTCAACACGCTGGATGGCAGTGCAAAACTGAAAAATATGGACCTGTCATTTTGATCTCTGAACAGTGACAATAACAGGAACAGAGTGTTCCTTGGTAATTACCTCTAACGCCTTGTGGTAAAATATCTTAGCCACCCTCGCATATTCTGAAGTCTTAAGATCCACACCACCTCCTGGAAAAAGTACCCTGAAAGGCAACATCCAAGAATATGATTAGCAACAGTGATCAAATCAGAACTTGGACAACATACACAGAGAAATGTCTGATAGCAGTTGAAGGTTACAATTCAAGTCTAGGTTTCAGAAATCTATAGACAGGCATCTATACTTCTGTTATGGACAGCAAGGATCTAGTCAGGAAAGTCACTAGAGATTCAAATAGGTTTTCTATAGCAAATACCTAACTGATGGGTAGGTTGAACAGCCCTGTTGGCTCCACTGGCTATACTGACTAGCACTCTCATAATTATGTGAGTTGAGACAGCTAGTGCACATGCAGGCAGCTAAGTTTAGGTGTTTTAGTGTTTAACTGAATCATATCCTAAATCATAGTGTTCTTCTATTGAAGAATGATTACTATCACAAAGTAGTGATCAAGCCTAATGCAATGTAGAGAGAGAATAAACAGAAAATACATAAAACATACAGATTTCAGCTGGTATACAAAAAAGTCATGTGCCATGACTGTCAAAACCAACCCTGACTCTCAGCTGGCTCTTACCAGCACTTTAAAATTCTGGACCAAACCTTAATTCATCCTTTTCAGTTTAAGTAAAGAAAAATTGTGACCCTGACAGAGTGACCTTCTTATTGCAGACAACACAATAAAAAAGGTTCCTATAAAAAAGGAAAAAAAAAAAAATCTACATTTGGCCATAACCTTTGGTCACAGAGGATCCTGTACAGCTAAAGACAAAGTACTCTCAGGGACAATTTCAAAGAAATGTTGCACAAGCTTTTTACACCACAAAAAATAATCAGCAATAGCAACTCCCTGTGTGGATTCCCAAACCCGAACATCACAAAAGAAAAAGATTCAGTAAAGTCCAGCAGAGAATTCACATGTACACATGATTACACAAAAAGTCATCAAGTACCATCAGGAAAAGTAACATGAAATAAAGGAAGATTCTTCTGGCTGTAACTGAAACAGTGCCCACAGAACAGAACTGGATGTGTGAGTACTCCCTATCCCATTGCTGCAGAACATCAAATAGATTTACTCAAGTCACATCCATTAGTTGTCCATTTTTTACCAAAACGGCTGAAGGATTTCCTCTGCATTTCTGCACTCTAGAACTGGCAACCTGTATCAGTGAGATACTAACAAGCAGTTAGAAACAACTAATATTTCAAATTATACCAAGCCTTTGCAGAGCAAGTGTGCTTTTAAACCCCTGTGACCAGGTTTATTTTAACGTGAATAATGCACAGGATCATGCAAAAGCCATGCAAAAGTGGAAAAGTAGTATTCACAAAAACATAAATCAAATTACTCTCCAGTGTCAATATTGAAAATTAATACAGCTGAAGGTATTTTTCAAAATTACTCTCCAGTGTCAATATTGAAAATTAATACAGCTGAAGGTATTTTTCAAAATTACTCTCCAGTGTCAATATTGAAAATTAATACAGCTGAAGGTATTTTTCAAAATTACTCTCCAGTGTCAATATTGAAAATTAATACAGCTGAAGGTATTTTTCAAACAGGCTAGATTACAGGTTTCTTCAGAAATCTAATTAGACAAATAAGGTGATCCTTACCTGGAAGTGGTGAAAAATTCACTCCACCTGTTCCTTTTGTTCAAACCAAAAACTGCTTAATATTAATTAGGAAAAATGACTGCCATTTTTACCAATGCAAAAAGGAAAGAACCCATTAAGGAGCAATGATATTGGCTTGACATAGTCATAACCAGACTGAAATGCAACTAGATGTATTCCAGTATCCCTAACTGGTTTGAGCTGATGATGTACACTAAGCATTTCAAAGGCTACCTCAACAGGACATTGTTACATTCATAAAATTATGTCTCCACTATAGTAAATGTCATGATTTTAAGAAGGTAGCATTTAATAAGTAATTTCCAACTGGAAAGAAGCAACATGAACGACCTCCTTCTTACTCTAAGATTTCACCGAAGGAGAAGTCATTCCCTCCAGAGATCTTATTTGTTATTTATACAGAGTTATACTGTGAAAGCCATTAGGTGACAGTGGAGGGCTACAAGAAGGAATATAGACCATCCTTATGTACCTACATAGCACAAACTCAACTGACACTCACTGCAAAGAGGAGACAAGGGAATTGAATTTTCTTGCCTAACACCCTCTTTAGCACTGAAGTAGGTGGTGAGAGAGAAAGAATGGGAGATTCCATTGGTGTGAAGTCCTTTAGGTAACCAAAGACAGGCTGGTAGCCATGAGAAAGGGATGAAATTATTCATTTTGTCTCCAACATGATCAGCCACGGGGATAAAGTGTCACTGTCTTATACTTGCTTGTACCCAAGACTGCAAAGACCCAGCGGTTTAGCGCATAGGGCATGCTGCGATACATGAGGACAAAGCTCTCTAAGGACAGGCAAACGTCTAAATTCTGCAAATTTTACACACGCTGAATAACATTCTAGCATATGCATAAGCTTAACAAAAATATCCATGGTTTAAGATGCTCATCTCATGACTACAAGTAGCCCAATCACATGCTATGGCCTCACATACAATCAAGGCTGTGGAGTGCAGCATCAGCTGATCTTACTTGTCCAAAGGGCACCTTTAGCACAAGGATAAAAAAAAAAAATAGAAAAGGCTTTGACTTTGCTTAGCCCACAATAAAATCTGTTAAACCAGATCACATCTCACATCATCCCACATTTAAAATATAGGAAGAACACATGAGTGGACAGTTGCCATAGGTCCCCTGAAAAGTTAGGAAGTTTGTCTAACAAAGACCTAAGCCACAAATCACAACAGACAAGACAGGCCATTCCTGTAGCTATAGAGAAAGTACCCATGGAAAAAAGAGTAGGAGGGACTGGAAATCAGGAAACTTTTATGATAGAACTTATTTCCTTATAATGGAAAAGACCAGAAGAGAGAGGAAAGGGTAGGAACAGAGAAGAAATACCAAGCAAGTGCTATCAAACATCAAAATTAAGCTGACAGCTCAAATGAAGAAGAGAGAAAAATTAACAAAGAGGAAGTGGGATATTATACTTGCAAAATTGCTAATGACTATGATATCTCTTCTGCCTGCCTGCAGACTAGCACAGGAGAATGCCAAGATGAGACGTGGCACTGTTGCAATTATCTGACATGTTCTACAGTGAAGGAAAGGCAGCACACCACTACTGGAAGAAACAAGGCACGCTCTGCCTTAGAACATATTTTCACATCTGCAGTGCCCACCACAACCTCTCTAAAAAGTAGGAAGACAGTGTCTTCTTGGGTAATACAGCAGAGCTCAAAAACAGAACTATCATGTTTTTCAACAGAAAATCAGCTCTCAAAACTTACCCATTAATAGAATGGAATATTCTATGATATTCTTCATCTGTAAGATTTAACCTGAAACACCAAAACATAAATATAGAATACATAAGAAATACACATATTTAACCACAAAAATATAACTGATATTGAACAGAACTGTCAGACACAAAATATGTAGAAAGCATGCTTTAAACAGAATAGAATAAACCCAAATCAAATGAAACACTTTGCTTGAAACAGCTCAATCCACAAGACTGAAAATAGGGCCCTGTCAGGTACAGTTCAAGATGAGGTACTCTGAGATCATTTTGCAAACACTCAAAAAATTTACCATTTACAGGCATGGTATGGTTATTATTTCCTGCAGACTGGCAACTCTGGTTTCCAACTGACTCCAAGAAGGGCAGAGCTGCAAACCCTGGTTCACACCCATGCACCCCCAGCCTCCTTTGCCAGCATGGCAGTATGATAAGCAGAAAAGGCTTTGGCTCTGTGTATGCACTGCTCAGCAATAAAAAAAAAAAAAATCTCTATGTTATCAAACCTGTGTTCAGCACAAACACAGCCCCATACCAGCTACTGTGAAGAGAATAACACTACCCCAGCCAAAACCAGATAGCACAGATGGCTATACTTCTGCAGAACTGATATCCTGGGTACAAGTCAAAGTGTCCAGCTTCATCTATGAATGAAGCTTCTGTCCAAGAAATATTCTGAAAGCTCCAGTAGGCATGTGAGGAATGCTGGCTTCTAATTCAGGCACTTAACTGGTGCTCTTACTGGGGCACTACAAAGTAGACTTAAAACAGTTAACTTCTAAAACCATGCACTCAACCTACAAAAGGCAACTTTACAGGTAAAAAAAAAAATAAATTAGTGATTTCAAAAAAAAAAAAAAAGACTATTAATATAAGAAGAAATATTAAAATGTAATGCCCACTCTGCTTTTATTCTGATTTCTAAAAAGTCCCTGCAAATTGTGGCATCTTCAAATAAGTCTTTGAAGTGCAATAAACTCTCAGAAAAGCAGCACAATTGCTTTCTATATTTCTAAGAGGGTACCCTTACATAATATAATTATTATCCACTTCTACAGATTAAAAAAAAAAAAAATCTACCTTATTGGCACAGCTCGAGCACCAGCAGATTCCACAAATTTCACATACGAAGCTGCAATATAAGATCTTCCAAAGCTCTGGAACTCACTGAAGTGGCATTCCTGTGCCAATATCCCTGAAAGGTCCAAGCAAGAAAATTAGCACTAATATGTCAAATACTACACACTGAAAGAAAAACGACAGAATCACTAAATCAATTAGGTTGGAAAAGCTCTCCAAGATCACCGAGTCCAACCTATGACCAAACACCACCGCGTCAGCCAGACCATGGCAATAAGTCTTTCCGGTCTTTCCTTAAACATCTCCAGGGACGGTGACTCTACCACCTCCCTGGGCAGTGCATTACAATGTCTGATCACCCTTTCTGTGAATAAAGTCTTCCTGATGTCCAACCTAAACCTCCCCCGGTGCAGCTTAAGACTAGGTCCTCTTGTCCTATTGCGGGTTGCCTGGGTGAAGAGACCGACCCCCACCTGGCTACGACCTCCTTTTAGGCAGTCGTAGAGTGATACGGTCACCCCCGAGTCTCCTCCAGGCTCCTACCAGCTTCCTCAGCCGCTCCTCCTAAGACTTGTGCTCTTATTAACTAATTAATTGAACCCCTATTTCCTATATGCCAGGTTGCTGTGATACACTCACCGCCCGGAGGAATTACAGGCACGGAGACAATGGGGCATCAGTTACGGTGCCCCGTCACAAGGGACCACAAACACACAGACTACCCGACGAAGATACGGCTTCCCTGCTCAGCACTGTGACTCCCCTTAAATAATCCACCGTCGTTTCAATGCTTTTAGAGAAAGCACCTACAGCGCAACGCCACTTGAAACAGCTGTAACCAAACCTCCGCTCGGGGAGACATCTCACTCCACCCAGAAACCGGCAGCGCCTCCCCTCCCTCCCCCGGCACCGCCGAGAGCAGGCAGGCGGCAGCCCTGGGGAGGTGCTCAGGGGAGATGCCCCGGGCAGCCGCGGCCGCCGCTTACCGATGATGGGTCTGTCGTTGCGCTCCGCCGGGCGCTCCCGCAGCACGAAGGCGGCGGCGCAGCGCAGCAGGACCACGGAGAGGAGCAGGAGGGTGGCGGCCGGGCCGGGCCGGAGCCCTGCGAGCCGCCCCATGGCCACGCCGCCGCAGCCCGTCGGTCGCTCAGCCCCCGCGGCTGCCGGCTCGGCCCCGCGCCCGCCCCGCCCCGCTCGGCGCAGCCCTCGGCGGCTCCTGGGAAATGCAGTCCCGGCCGCCCCGCCCCGCAGCCCGTGTGCGGGAGGGATGCCCACGGCCCTGCCCGCCGCCCCGTCCTTCTCGGCATCCCGGCAAAGGGGCGCTTGTGCCGCCAGACAGCGACAGACGAGGCCGGTTCAACCAGAAAGGGTTTATTAATTAAAATGGTGTTAATATCAAAAATTAAAAACACACTACATCACGTTGTGCTTACAGTCAGTAGTAAATGACATTGGCATTGTTTAACAGGAATTTTCTTTTTTTTTAGAGGCGCTCCCGGTGTTTTTGAGGAATAACCCACTTAGGGATCTTTGTTTTGTTGACTGCTGCTCAAAGCTGCCACACCACCACCCATCATAACTAATACCTCCTCCACTAATTACCCAAATGGTCCAATTATCTTGCGTCCTCACCATTTGCAGCAATTGCAGTTAGAGTTCCCACTTTCTATATAATATGTAAACATTAAAAAATAATTAAGTAGATGAAGAAGTAAATGCACTCAGTGCTTTAACTGTTGTGTTATGCAAACGGCACTACCACTTAATAACAGATTGAGGACATTTTTAAGGACTTTTAGGATTTTATATCCATGGAGCTGGTTTAGTCCAAATAAAGATTAAAAAACCAGATACATACGCATGGGCATATACATATGCAATCAAATGAGGTCTCTGCTATACATAAACCAGCAACGATCAGCTATTGGTTTCACAGGAAAAGTTTAAATTTTCCTGTTCACTGAAATACGGCTCATTGCTTTGTGCAGTTTACATTGAAGGACTGCAAAATTAAGACAATAGCTTCAGTTCTCCAGTAGGTACATGATTTGGAACTTGAGTTACACACTTGAACAACTGCCAGATGCCTGACTACTTAATTTATTTTCTTATAAAGAAGAATTAGCAGTTCGCCGAACTCCTCTATTTAAGGAGAATTTTTTATCACAAAATAGTTAAATCTAAGAAAAACAGAAAAAAAGATATATGAAATATATGATCCAATAAAAAAGTATCTGAAAAAGGTTTCTTTAAATTTAGGCGCCATATCAAATATACTCTGAAAGAGAAGAATGAAAAACACACTAGAGGAAACGAGGGAATTGGAAGAAAAAATTTAAGAAGTTTTTGTTCAGTTTTGAAAGTATTTCTGGGATTTACCTTACTACACCAGAAGAAAGTACAATCAACAAGTTATCTAATGGATTTTTCACAGACATTCCAATTGCTAATAAAGAATAGCTTCCAATGACTTTCACAATAATGCAGTACTAGTCATAATGTAAAATAAGACATTTCTGATTTAATAGGATGGTATAATTTCTCTCCCTTAAGCATATATAACATCCCAATGTCCTAAAGATTTCAAAATAACTGACATTATCACTTATAGCTGCCTGAGAAAGAAAGCACTTGTTACAGATTCATTTGCACAGTGATTAATATGGAATGCTTAAACATAAAGTGCTTATGGAGACACTCCTTGGCTTATTACAAAACAGTTAAAAACTGAATAAATGAACTCGAGCAGTTGTTGTACTAACAGACCTCTTAAGAAAAAGCTGAGCAAAAAGTCAAATAATGTTTTAGTTTGTTAGATACTGGGGATTGCAGGATGATCCTGCTATGTAATGTGAGAGATAGCTTTTACATGTGCAGTGTTCGTATCTCAATAATGCCCCTTAAAAAAATAAAACAAAACCCAGTTTTCAGTAAGTACGGAGATTTTTTTTTCATTACCGCTACAGAAATAAAAGAAGGCTTAACAGAAATTAAAAATAATTTCTTTCAATGCCCAACAGCAAATAGACTGGCAAGTTGTGGGGGCCCCAGCTGGACTGGGGTCTCTGTGGAATGGTTAGACTGAAGTAGGAACTTCTGTACACCGTCAGGGTGACATATACAGAAGGAAAGACTGTAACACAGAACAGAAGCCCAGTCTCTAAAGTGCTGAGTCATTGTCGTCTCACATGTGCAGTCTGTGTGTCCAATTAAGAATTATTTATGTATAGAGAAACCAATAGTGCATGGAGATGTGTCGATACTAAGGTCTATATAAACCACAGCTTCTGATACAATAAAGGTCCTGTTTTTGGAAGAAGACGTGTCGCTTCTTGACCTACCCCAACTGCAACAGCAAGTTGTCAGTTACTGTTCTGAAAATAAAATGAAGACACCCTGCACCTCCTAGCCTGAAGTCCAAAGTAACCTCAAAGCACCCTTAAACCACACAACAGATATTTCTAAAGTTCAGACCCATGAAGGACAACTTGCTTCACCCTCTGAAACAAATAGATAAGGCCAACTGAAAGCTCTTGACCTCTATAGTCCTCTAAACTAAGAATTAAAGGTGATTATCTGAGTTGCTTATACTTGTCCATTTTTCAAGGTTGTTTGGACTCTCTTACCAGTTCCTCCTCCTGATTCATACTGTCCTTTGAAGAATAGGTACATGGTGTTTTCCCCAGCTTCCTCTTTAAAACTGGAAGATACTGTGTTAATTAGCACAAAAAGGGATGCTGCACAAACAGCAAAAAGATTAACACAAATGTCTTACTATTGCCGACTAATTTTTAATCTGACAGAACTAACAAAACAGCCTTTTCCCTGAGAATCAATCCAAAAAGCAGCCTCTTTACTCCTTGTAAATTAGCCCTGTAGTCGTATTTCTGCAAGAAACTACCCTTGTCACATTCCATTCTTTGTTTTTTATCCTATTGTCTTGACAAGCCAAGATAGAAAAGCTAAGTGTAAGGTTCCGGACTGCATTATTACAAATGAGTTGCCTCCAAAGGCTTAACAGGAACAGTATCAATCTGATATCCCATGCATTCTTCAACTTTCTGGCACAGAAGTTAAACAATTACAAACAGTACTACAAGAATGTGGAATTCATTAACCTCTTCAGACACACATACTGATAGACTCCAGTTAGTATAAAAGTGCAGCCAATATAATACTCAGTGCCCTGCAAAGACTTCACTCACAATGATTTCAATTTAAATTAATCTTTTCATATTAAACTTATTTCCATTTCGATGTTTAAGAATTGATATAATACTGTAAAAAGTTATTGCTGCGCAACCAGAGAAATGCTCTGAAGATAATCTGTTGCTGCCATTATAACCTCAGTCCATTCTTTGGCCAGCTCTTCGATGGAGACTTCCTCCCCACCATATTCCAATGGGAGAATGCTGACAGGGAAGTGTTCGGTCAGACTCTGTATGTAACTATATCCATGAAGATACACCTGAAAAAAATATGAAAAGTATTTACTTGGGTATGAATGCTAGACTACTGAGTGAAAACAGGCAGCAAAGAAACTCAGTGCAAGAGCTGAAGCCACCAGCTTGGTTTGACTAAACAAGTGTACTTGTTCATAATGACCTCCTTAAAAGAAGGAAGTACCTTGTGAGTTTCCCATGGATGTTCAAACTCTGTCCTGCTCAGTATCTGAAGGTTAGTGACAGATGAACTACAACCTGAGAACTGCATTTTATGCCATTGTGAGCACAGGAGTCAAAAATAACTACACACTTATTCCAGACTGGTTTAGCAACACTGATAAGGGTACACACAACATCCCAACTGCTAAACTGAGCTAAACCATGGGAAGACTGAAGATTAGTTTTGTCATACCATCAGGTACTTGCCTTTCAGTCATTTTCAAGAAAAGGACAGTGTCTGGCCACTGGCCAATACTATCTGGTCCTGCCACATTTATTTAAAGGCAACATTAAGTAGTATGGATGTAGGTTCAGACAGGTGTCAAGGAAGATATTCAAGAGTCTATATCTTAGTCCTTATGTTTCAGTACCAACTGAAATTAGATCCTGCCACTTCAATCCTTGCAACACTGTAGTTTTATTTCTTCTCCTCTTGCTTTATTGTACATATTTTCATTAGTTTCAGTCTGACACTTTTATAGGCCTCTTATTACACTTGACAAGAATTTTCTGCAATTATTATTATGCAAAGGCAATAAGGATATACACTCCAAAGGTAGCTGGATGTCTTTTATCGAACATTTTCTCATCAGGAAGTAACATAAGTGAGGGAACAGTAATTATTTCTATGAAGGTATGGGGAACTGGTCCTTAGAGTTGGGTTGGTTTTGGTGGGATTTTTATTTCAGATCACAGCTGTAACTCTAAGCCAAGAGACAAAACAACTTGCTTCTCTTCCATTCAATGAACTAGGATACCAGGTGTGTTTTGGTTTAGGCCTTTACTGTCCATACGCTCTCTTTTCCACTTTTAACATTCTAGCCCAAAACTGGATCAGGTGACAGGGGTTTTTCTTTCACAGGCGTTAATGTGAGAAAAGAAGGGCCAGGCTATCGGGCTGTTGGAACATACTCTCTCTTCTATTACCCTTTGAGAGTGACGGACTGCACAAGGCTGCCTCTTTCTCGTAGCAACACACGTGAGGAAAAGGGGGCTGGCAAATAACAGCAATCAGTGACTGCAATGATCTGAATCTACCATCCTGGAATGTAGTGGCTATTGCAAATGTCCAAGATTCATGTGCTGAGAAAAGGAGGCTTCAGAATGGGAATAACAATAGGCAGAGCTGCTTATTTTGTGCCTTTGTCCCTCTGTCACTTTCATGCCAGCTGAAAAGTCCAATATTCTTCCCATGCTACAATAAGCCAGAATGCATTTGCATCCAAATAAAAACAGGTTTGTATTTGGCTAATTTGCAGATTTATAACTACAAAACTATTTTAAACAACTAAGAAGCTAATTGGAAAAAAACCTTTAAATTTAAGTCTGACCTAGTTTTGATGCATAAATGCCTCTGGGGGTCTTTCACAGCTAAACAATTGTCTTCTACTAATTCTGCACAACTTGGAGCGTAACATCACTGTTCAGTGATAATTGTTCTCTTTTATTTACCAGCAGATTACTGGGAGATTCAGGACCTATTTCCTTCTAGTTCTGCAGAGTAATTGCTTTGTAACCTTAAGCAAATTATTACACCTCTGTGTGTCACAGTGGTCTTTATCTTTAGAGTGGGGATAACAGCACCACTTTCAACTCTCCCATTATTGATAACTGCACATGTTTTACAATTAGATTCTTAAGGCCTGTATGACACTAACAAACAAATATGATTTATGCTATTCGGAGCTCAGGAGTAACGGATACTCAGGGAAGTGCTACAGATTGTCATATAAGGATTTTGTAGCAGAAAGAAATATTTGTGTGCACTCACCCGTTCCTTTATTTTTTCAGTGAGAAAAGGCTTAATTAGAGCGAAGACTGGGTGGAAGAATAAAGGCTCATTAATCAAGTGGATACCTCGAACTTTTAGTGGAAAGGAATCCTGTTAACATACATGAAAAACAGCATAAGAAAAAAATATTATTGAGAAGATTCTATTGTTAAGGAAGGACAAACCTGTGAAAACTGCCTAGCCCATAGGTTAAAGATTTCCTCCTGACCCTGCCAATTCCTGCATTTTGGAGTGTTCTTAACTTACAAGGCTGCAACAACACTTAGAAAAATCATATCTTATTCCTCCCACTAGAAGGAAAAAAAATCAGTATAAGGAGAGGTTGATTATTAAAAACAAACAAACAAAAAAGAAACCTGCCACCAAATTGCACATAAATATTGTACACAAACCTTGTGCTCAGCCTTTCCTCTAAGAATCTTCAAAACACAGTTTCTGCTACTAATTTTCAAAAAAGGTGTCAAGGCATGTGCTTTTATTGGCAATTCACAGTCTGAAGGATAATATGTAAATATATATGAACTATTGAAAATACTAACTCTAAGTTAAATAAATAATATCTTTAATTTAGAGACAAGCCTTGGAATTACTGGGAATTTGGCCAAGCCAGAAGTTCGACTTTACAACAAAATTACTGTTGTGATGAAAATAAAAAAATGTATCTGCTATACAGCCTGTATAATATAAAATACTTCTAGTTGCATTCGAGATGCCTTTAAAAGTCCCAGACATCTGAAACTTAAAAGAAAGCATGCCAGTGCTCAAAAACAGCATTGCAATGGGGAAAGTACAGCTTTCATTCATATCCCACCTGATACTACATCAGCAACCAGATGTTTTCTGTTTATAAAAATGGTACTTCTCACAAACATTTCTCCTCACTAGTACAGTACTTCTAAGGATGAAAAAATCCAAACCCAGCATGTTTCTTAAGTACCACTCCTTTTAGATTTTACTGTATGGTAAAGACCTTGAACGCTTCCATCAGCGCTGCCTCCGCACTATCCTGAACATGCACTGGTCTGATTATGTGACCAATGTGTCTGTCCTTGAACAGGCAGCAGTCACCAGTATTGAGGCCATGCTGCTGAGAACGCAGCTGCGCTGGGCAGGGCACGTCTCCAGGATGGAGGATCACCGCCTCCCTAAGATCGTGCTCTGTGGTGAACTTGCCACTGGCTGCCACAAGAGAGGAGCCCCAAAGAGGAGATACAAGGACTCCCTGCAACAATACCTCAGCCTTGGCCATATTTACTACCATCTACGGTCCACTTTGGCCTCCAATCGGGAGGCATGGAGACACACCATCCATAACGCTGCTGCTTCCTTTGAGAACGCACGCAGAATCAGTCTGGAGGAGAAAAGACAACGCAGAAAGAACCGTGCCTCACCAACACCGCCTATGGAGACTTTCTGCTGTGCCTTTTGTAACCAGACTTGCCTATCTCGAATTGGCCTTTTTAGCCATCAACGCGCTTGCAGCAAGCATGGGTAGAGCCCTTCCCAAATCTTCGTTCGCGAAGCCTAGTCATAATGATGATGATGGTAAAGACCTAAAAACTACCAGATTATAGGTTTACTTCATGTTATAAATTATGTGTTATCATATACCTAAAGTCTACTATCATGTTTTTCACAAAACAGGGTTTTTTTTTTTACCTGGGTTAACAGATTTTTCTAGATAATGTCATTTATTATTCTTTCTATGCTTTATATTCCTTAATACATATTTCTTTTCTACAAACTTCTGTTTCTTCATACATGATAGTAATTTGCAAGACATTTTTTGAGCAAAACACAGGGTTAAAACTAAGGTTTGCTAATTTTTTCATGTAGGCATGTCCTGGGGTGCATTAAGCACAGCATGGCCAGCCACTCAAAGGAGGTGATTATCCTGCTCTGCTCTGCACTGGTGCAACCCCACCTTGAATATTGTGTGCCACGAGGATGGTGAAGGGTCTGGAGGGGAATCCTTATGAGGAGTGAGTGAGGTCACTTGGTCTGTTCAGCCTGGAGGAGACTGAGGGGAGACCTCATTGCAGTTACAATTTCCTTGTGAGAGGAAAAGGAGGGGCAGACACTGATCTCTGTGGTAATCAGTAACAGGACCTGAGGGAATGGCCTGAAGTTGAGCTGGGGAAGGTTTAGGGTGGATATCAGGAAAAGGTTTTTCCCCCAAAGGGTGGCTGAGTGCTGGAACAGTCTCCCCAGGGAAGTGCTCACAGCACCAAGCCCGACAGACTTCAAGAAGTGTTTGCACAGCACTCTCAGGCCCATAGTGTGATTCTTGGGGTGTCCTGTGCAGGGCCAGGAGCTGGACTCGATGGTCCTGATGGGTCTCCTCCAACTCCACATGTTCTACGATTCTATGAATCGATGATATTGAACAACACTTAGACAATCTCTGGGTGAAATACATGAACCCGGTTAAAGTAATTAAAGGAATCAGGAAAAAACAAACAAACAAGAAAAACAAACAGGCAAACAAACAAACACACCCCCCCGAAACAAACAAACAAATAAAAAAATAGTGAAAATCTCTTCTTAGAAAAGAACACTGGAAACACATTTTAATTTTTTTTTCCAGTAGTTAAAATAGACCTTTAGAAGCTTGAAAAGCATCTAACAATAGGTCAAGATGGAAATATCACATTCAAAGAATTTCCTGCTTTGAGAAAATGGATTGAAACCTTTAGCTATACATGCAAAACCTATTCTACTTCCTTTGCGCTCTATTTCAGGGTTCAAAAAATTACTAGCAATTTGGTTTTACCCCAGAAATCAACTGAAACACTCTCACTAGTCCTGTTTTCATGAGATCTGGCCCAAGATTGTGTAACACCAAGAGTTCTTATTCTAGGTGTGAAAAGTTGTGAATAGCTGATGGTTTCACAAAGGATACCAAAGAGGAAGAACAGCTGAAGTTCTGATGATATTCGTTCAATGACTAAGCTTTGACTGAACCTCAGATATGAATCTTACCAAATCAGAGCAAGAGATTATCTCCCTGGCTCGTTTCCACATCACAGGCTAACAGTTTAATAATTTCTGACTTTCAACCTAACTTCTGAAGGAAAATGGGATTATAGAACTACACTACAGCTTGCCTGTCAATTCTCTGTCCCTGCCTTTTTTTCTTTCATTATTTTTTTTTCTCTCAAATCCAGTGGCAAAGTTCAGCTGAACTTAGCAGAAAGGAATAAGCTTTAAATAAAGTCCCTAGAAGTTTTGTGAAAAATAGGAGGTGAGGTAGCAGTGATTTGCACAAAACAATTATCATTTTGGGAGGCAAAAGCAAGCAGAACATAAACATTATACATCGGCAGAGAAGGATATAGGATCATCCATACTGGTAAGAAGTTGGTAACGCCTTGTTCTTACCTACTCTTAGTGTGTGCTCTTTCTTATATTCTCTGAGTCTCAGGAACAAAAGCTTTGAATGTTGCATTAATGCACAAAGGAATGGAAGAGAAGAGATGCAGATTCCTTCCAAAACTGGGCTTCATCTATTCTTACATCATAAAATTCTTGTGTTGTAACAGCTCGGTGAAGTGTTTAGAAGTTATCAGAAGATAGAGGGCATTTGCTGCTATAGAAGAACGTACTTTAAGTACAGTCAAGCAGAAACTATGACTTTTAATGGATTTAAGATTTTGTTCTTTAAAACTGCACAGACTGAGAAGGTCTACAGAAGGAAAATTTACTATAGCTTAGAACAATGAAAAAATTTGAAGTTTTAGCAATGAAGCTGCATAAAGCAGTTATGTCATACTTACTGTGAGAACAGCAGCGATTTTCTTGGCCACTGCTGGACTGATCTGAAATGCATGAGCGAATTGCCAGCCTTGAAGATCAAAGATAACCTTGACTCCATTACGCTGAGTCTCAATCTCCTTTACAATGAGTTCAGATGTGATGAGACTTACACGAAACACATCATATGCTGTAAATAAACTGGGATCCCATTGTCCTGAAGAGTAAATAGATTACTCTGCATTACCATAGAATACCCCATATACCTGTATCTTTGCTCGCTACTGCTTCTATTGTGCTTCTCAGGAACAAGAATTAACCAGCAATATCAAAGGTCCTGAAACAAACTGATTTGTCCGTACGTAAGTTATTTTGTGTGCCTGCTCTGTAACTCATCTTTTATGCTCTTTTAGTAGATGGTACCACATAATGGTAGATGGTTGTAGATATCACCTAACATAGTATATTCCACCTATGGCTATAGACTCCAGTACAAGGGTTTGACTGAGAGAGCTCAGTCATACTAGCTGAAACTACAGATCATCAATCCAATCAATTAATATAATTTTTCTTCAGCACAGTAATTCTGCCAAGATTCAGTAAATCTCACTTCTTTCTTTCTAAGGGCTTAGCAAAGAATTGCTTGGGATGAGCCTTAGCCCTAGATGAAAGCTTCAGATTACAACTGCCTATTAGATCAAGCTGATAATAAAACAATTCTTTGAAAGTTGGCAAAAACAACATCTGTCCAAAACAAGCACAAAGAGATGTGGTGATCATTTAACTATATCTTTTTTAAAGAAATTTTTGGAATGCATCAAACAGTTTTTAAGCTGTGTTAGGTAAGGCTCTTTGGCTACAAGAAACCACTGAAAACCCAGTGAACTGTTTATCCACACCTAAACTGAACACTGACACGTGAATAGGTGTACACCGTTTTTAATGTTCTCCCCTCTCTGCTACATCTTCACCAGTACCACAGTCTTAGCCCATTGCTTTGAAAATTCACATGAGAAGAAATCATTGTTGGGACACTCACACCCAAATGATGGCATAATCTTACAAGTTTTAGGCTTTAAGACTTCTTTTAATGCCAACAAGAATTACATTCAAAAAGATATTAAGTTCTTCCTTAGGAATGGTACAGCTTTAGCCATACCAGTAATATAAGTAAAATGATGTAACTCTCGCAGCCCAGTAAACTCACCTTTATATTGATGGAAAGGTATTTCTAAGAGGGAATATGTTAGCTATTGAGTTAAGACATTCTGGTATTATCTAATTTTATCAGCCTCTGATGTTGTACCCATAAAATATTTTTGGTTTGCTGCTGAAAATGTGATAATTAAAACAAACAAGCAAAACTGTACAAACAAACAAAACTCCCAAACACAAAACAAACAAACAAAATCTGCGCCAGAGCCAAGTATGAAACAGTTCCAACCAGTTTTGTCACTCACCAATTCTGTATATTAGAACTTTGCTTCCATGTGGGTCCCTTGATCTCAGAACTCCATGATAGCCAGCTTGCAAAAGACCAAGAACAGAAGATGGTTGTAAATCTGCACTTATCTCTGGGCATTCAATTCTCCACTTCTGATAATTCTTCAATAACTGGAAATAAATAAATGTGGATGCCAGGTAAGCATCAGCTATTGTATGAAGAGCACAGTTAAAAAATATGTTTTCCACATGTGGTCACAGCCAGGTTTAATTTGTTAAATTAGCTATACTTTCATTGTATATTTTAAGCAAATCGCTCCTAGAAACAGAAGGTTGCTGTACTGGATCAAATAAGTGATTAAATTGCTATGTTGAATTTAGGACCCTGTCAAATTGTTAATGGACTGGAGTTGTCATTGTGTGTCAGAAAAGAAAACTGGATTTAGAATAAGCTTGTAGTTTCCACATAAAATCCATTTAAATTGCAGTTTTCTCACTGAGGTTACCTTTAGGACTATTCCGTTTGATACTACTTCAGATTCATTCAGGATTTTTTGAATTTAGCTAAGCAAAAATTTTACAGGGGAACATTCTTTTTCACTCACCCTCTCTCTGCCTCCCTCCCCCCCTTATTCTGTACACAGAGTCATCAATAATTCTAATGTACTATTTGAAACAGGTATGATCATCGGCATATCTGAAAGCGTTTCTGAAGTCCCTCCTACCCCTCTGAAATGGCAGAGTATAACAAAGGAGTGGGTCCACTGCACATTACACAATTTCCCTCCCACGGAGTGGAAATAATGAGAACCTGTTTGGCTAAAATGGAGATCACCCTGGTTCCTAAGGCTGGAAGGCAGCATCATAACGAGTGTTACTAAGGCACAGGAAGAGCTGTGTGTTGAAAGGTGATGGCCTAACCCTAAGGAAGAGGCAATTAAAGGCTTTCCTTTGTGAGGTAACAGCTAGGCAGAGGAATTACAGGTGTCACTGTGAAAGGACATCTTAGAGATGGGTCATGAAAAACTAAGTTGGTGATGCAGTAGTTCTAATTTCCAAATCTAATTACTGTTTCTCCTTTAGTATTAATTAAGTGATGGTGGGGAAAATTAACTGCTCTGCCCTTCAACTAAAATTTATTTAAGATATTTCGTGTAGGTAAGTAGGAAGCTATGCAAGACTGTCGTCTGAACAGCCTTCTAAACTAAATTTTGCCTCTGTTCAATCATCTATGCTGGGTTCTTTAGCACTGAGTCTGGAGGGCAGAAGGATTGCTATGGCAAATAAGTTAGATTTTGTACTATTTTCTCAATAGTTACAGCTTAGAGTTCTAACCCATGACCTTCAAAGGAGCTAAGTGAAGCAGAACTTTTCAGTACCTCATTCCACAACAAACTGAAATGTAGGATTATATCTTAAAGGTAGCATGCACAGGCTAGCCTTCCAAATTGTTGCTATATTTCCTCAAAAAGCAAAACCCAGTGTGATCCTCAGCACAGTTTAACAAACTAAATGTGTTCACCACACTGAGATTGGTTGATGCCAACCAACAGTCTTTTATTTCTGTTAATTATTATTAAGAGAGACTAATTTTTATTCCATTATCAATTACTCCATATTTTGCAACAGAAACATGACAGTTAAAAGAGCCGACAGTTCCAACTAATAGAACATAATCTTAAATAAATAGATTTCTTGTATCTATGCAAGTAGAATTTTCTTTGGCATTTCATTGGAAGAATAGCCAGAAGAAACTTCAGTAGAATTGAGTTCATCCCTCAGAAAATCACAGCATCAGCTATGCTTAGAGGGAGACCTGAGGGAGACTCTTAGAGGAAGACCTGAGACTCACCATCCTGTATCTCATAGCACGCTTTTGTCAGCTAATTAGTCTTATTTCTTACGCTTCCTTCTACTTTCAAGTTTCTTATATAATTTTACATAAAATATACCTTTTCTTTTGCTCAGATTAAGGTCCTGAATGATTTTGAAGGTCTCTCAAATGAATTGTCAGGAGGAAATTATTTATAAAACATTGCTCTGTCAGAAGAATTTGCTTACAAATATACGATATACTGATCAGAAATTAGCCATATCCTTTATGGAAATAGCACCTATAGATATATATTGAGGTACAAAAATAAAAGGAAAAGTTCATCTGCCATGACAGAACCTGATTTGATTTAGTAATGAAAAGGTGCATAAAAGCCTCATCCTAAATCAAACATCACAGAAAGAAATATTTAACCATTATGAGAATTTTACTAGAAGCCTTTTGACTGCATTAAATCACTTCTAGCCTAGGCCAAATTAAAAACTAACAAGTAAAGGAAAAAAGGCAAAGAAGGGAGGCAGTTGAGAAAGTAAGTTAATTTGTGCAAGAGAAATTCACTATAATTGCAAAAATAGGCCTGATGAGGAACTCTGATTATCTCACTCTCTTCGTGCATGACTCTCTACAAAGGACACTGTTTGAGAAATCCCAGCCACTTTGTGCCAACCAGGCAGCACTGACAACATATGTTCTTGTCTTTGGTCTTTCCAAAACAGACACCTAAAAAGCAGCAAAATACAAAAACAACCTCAAAACAACTATGCAAATACCTGTGGCTTTGTAAATTCTCACTTTTCTTCTAAAATCTGTGGTATTAAAACATAATGAACCTAACTAATAAGTATATATATATATACACACACACCCCTCTTTGAAGAGATACCTGCCAAAACTAAGATGAGAATAAAAATCATACATTCATTTAATATCCTAGTAATCCTGTCTTGTCAGTACCGTTAGTTTCTCATTTTCGGGAATTTTCAAGTTGGAAACAAAAAAGTTTTAAGTTCTGGACCTTTGAAGAAAGAGAGTAGTGTTTGCAGCTTGTGACACACTCAAGATCCTTACAGAAGCAATTTACTTACTGGCGCATCCACTAACGAGTAAATATATGGTTGGAATACTTCTGACACCTTCCGTGACATGAGCAAGTGGTGCATCTTTCAGACATATAACATGGCTAAGCTTCAAACATACTTCACTTGGCCAGAAAAATCAAGTGCTGAAGAGTTCTTAGATTTTGGAAATCTAATGTAATTACTTGAAATGATTAAGAGCTGAAGTAAAGGTTAGCATCAGATAATCTTCCCCAGCATCTACAGCCAGTTTTGGAGATAACCTGTAAATTTAATTTACGAAAACAATCTTTTTCTTAGGACCTGGACATAATCAGGTCACACACAGCTACTTAAATAAGTAATCTTTAAACATTTAACAAAATTGGAAAACTAGCAGTGAGTACTTACGGGTTTTCTAGTCTCAGACTGTTTAAACACAGAAATTAATGCAAAATATTTTAAAAATAAGGTTTGGGTTTTTTTCAGTAAAGACATCAATGAATGTTATACATAAATGTTATGTATAACAAACACTCTGGACATAGATGAAATACTCCAGTATCAGGAAAAACAAGCACATTCTTTACCGAGTATAAAAATGACTTACGTACTTACAACATAAGGAAAACGTCACAATGTATAATTATCTGTGTTTACACACTGAATAACCTACTTAGCATCTGCTCAGCATTTGAAAATAGATGCAAGATAACTCGATAAATGGGGAAAGCTGGATGAAACTCCAGACTGGAGTTAAGCATTAATTAAGAGGGTTTTTACCTGATGTCTGTTGGGGATAGTTCCAGATTTCTGAATGTCAGAGATTATAAAGTTACCAATTAAACGAAAATTCATGTGCTACAAAACAAAGTGAACTTAGTACTTTGCTTAAAAGTGAAAGAGCTAGAAAACAATGTGCTTGTTAGAGAAAACAACACAACTGTATATGTAAATTAATTTTTTCCTGTTTAGTAACTGTTTATTTGTATTAACAAGGATGTTAGACAGCATTAAGCCTTTACTGTGTCCATAGTTGTACTAATGCACACAATGCTTATGAAAAAATCTTTTCTATTGGCATTCTTGGCAGGAGAAACCACAGATCAAACTTGAGAATATAAACACACATAAATACATATACATACCTACACCTTTGTGCATAAATATTTTATATTTCTTTTTATATATGTGTGTATAGATACACCTGGAATACAAACTTAAGGTATACACAAAGAACTGAAAATATTTTTATAGAGACACAGAACTTTCTCAATTCCACTTGCATTACCTCTTTGCCGTTGGGAAAAGATTGGCGCATGCGCAAGTTTAGATATTTGGCTCAGTGCAAAGGGAAGCCTGGCTGACTGATTTGTGCTTCCTCAATAGTCAGCCCACAGAGCCTAATAAACGCTCTTCTACCCTTTTCAAGGAATCCCTTTGTATTGGCAGAAGAAGGGCAGGCAAGTAACCTATTTAAACTTAGTATTTTTGACTGAAAAATATAAAGATCCTCGAAGATAATGCCTGAGAATCAGCAGTATGTTTGGCACTATGAAAAACAACCCTTCTTGTACAGCAGTTATTCTAAGTGACTTACTTGCAGTACAACTGCCATTAGGAAGTCCTGATTCCTCTGTAAGTCAAATGCAGAGCAAACCTGAAGTCTTACTATATACCTTTGTATCATCCAGAACTGCTAAAACAATCCTAGACATTTAGAGACTTTTCAGTGCCATAAAAGCAATCCTTACAAAAGTATGTTATGAAAACTCTTGGCATAGAGTTTCAATGTTGCATTTTTACTGCATTTAAAGATTTTGATTCTGTTCTGCAGAGTATAATCCATTTCAAGTATAAAAAGACAGTATCCCAAAGTCACTGAGAATCAGTCCTATAGAAGAGTTGGAGGTTGTAATGCAAGGACATAATAAAATGCACTAGGCAAAACATTTAATGTGGAAAGGAGATGCTAATTCTCCAGACTTTGCATATCACTAGTGAATCCAAGTGATGGTGTTTTTGATGATAACAATAAAATCAAACATACACACATAGCTGGTACATTAAAAAAGGGGTATATAAACCCATTGCTTTAGCACAATTACTAGAGACGTGGTCCTCTTTCTTACAGTATATACACTAGCTAAATGTATTCGCACAAACTAACATGCTCAGCTCAGGTATGAATTTATACCCAGGTATGAATTTATTCCTTCTAGCATTATAGGTATCAAGATACCAGTAGTGAAAAGCAAGTCTGGAACTGCCATTGGAAAAATGTAAAAGATTGTCGTTGCAATGAGTCACCATAAAAGATTTAGAAACTGAACGCCTTGCCATAATCTACCTGATTATTCTTTTCTGAAGCATTTCCAAGTGTTAATAAGAGACATCAGAAACATCTGTGTTAATTATTAACCAGAAATGCAACAATAAACAGCCTATTCAGTTGCCAGACTGTTGATTCATATTTAAGGCTAAGTACAAGCCTGTACTAAGATGCTGGACAACTGTTGCTTAAAAACATGGACAGGGCCATGAACTTGGATTATCCCTTAGCTACCCTTACAAGTGCTATGCAGTAGTACACAGGATCCCAGTGGGCAAAAAAGGAGTGTATCAGCCTGAATGCCAAACCAAGAGCCAACATCCAACCCAGACAGGAGGGAACAGCCACTGTATGGACTGATGGCAGGAGAGTTCTGTCTAGGGTGAAGTACTAACATAACCTCTTCATGAAGTCAGACTTGGATTAGATGAATATACATCTTATGACCACCACACATTTTTGCACAACAATTCTCTTGGGCCTTGATACACCAATTGCAATAAACACATTCCTTTGAGGAATTTAAAAAAAAAAAAAAAAGTGCAAGAGAAGTATTCTAGAAAATAATGTCAGCTAGTATGTGGAACATTAAGTACAACTAGCTACAGCATTGGAGAATGCGAATTCTAGACTGAAAAATTAAACACATGTTGTTGGTTTTGGACATCAGAATCTCTTAATTCAAAGCAAGTTTTGAAATTCAGAAATTTAGCAGCCTGTGGAGACCCAGAGAAAATAAAGAGATTCTAAAAAGACTTAATTTTTTCAAAGCAGGTTCCCAGTCTAGAGGACTGATTCTTAAGAGGGGTATAGGAAATTTGCTACTCCCTAGACTCCATCTGTACACTTAGCTTAGACGGCACACTCTCAAAGATTAGTCCTACCTACAACACACCTCACAATTAATCACATCAAAGTGCAGAAACGTACAGGCCAAATTCTGAAGTGTCACTGTCCTGTCTACAGGATTACCACTAACAACCAATTGCAATGCCATTAGGAGTGGATATTCAGAAGTCCATATTGTCCCCATAAAGCCCTGCTTTTTGGAATCAAAGAATACGGGAAAATAAGATGCCTTTTGTTGGGAAAGAAAAAAAAACTAAACAGGGTCTACAATTGTTAGTGCACAGCTTCGATATAAACAGCATCATGAACTTCCAGGAAAATTAAGATCCATAAATACCCACAGGAACGTAACTTGACTCTCTAAGGAGGAAAGGTTTAAAGCTGTGATGCAAATGTTATGAGTCTAATGGAAAGAACAAAAATCTAATTTTTAAGCTATTTATGATGAAGGTCCTAATTCAATTTCTCACATTCTTTTTTTTTAGGTACTTCGATCCTGCAATCCTTCAATCTGTGTGCAAAAAATCTTCTATTACAGTGACTAAACTTGAAAAATCTACAGTATAGAGAAGTCAGAAACTAATAGGGGACATCTCTTGGGCAATGCTGTGTAATCCACAGCAAATTTCATGGAAACACAGCTTCTAGCTGGCACACGCGAATCAATGTTTTTTGTTCTGGGAAGATTTGGCAATACTTTCTGTTCCAAAGGTTTAGCGGTTGCCAGTCTTTCTTTAAAAAAAAAACTGGAAAAAAAAAATGGTAACAATCTGTACCTTTGGGTATTAAAAATATTAAAAATGTGCAATGTGGCAGAAAGCCATACAAAGAGCCAGGAAAGTGTTATGATTTACCAGAGCCTGCGAGCAGTGCTGTAAATGACTAAAATCCAAGAGTAAAGAAGTTTTTACACAGGGGTTTTTTAGAGTAATTTTAAGTCTGCAGTGAAACTGATATCGCTGGTAGTAACGAGTAACCTGAGCCTGCCAGTCATGACAAGGACATCCTTTCAAGGATACTGTCCTAACCGGAGCCGTGACCTTACCACACTTACTGTATGTGTGACTGCACCACACCTAACACAACTCCTAAGGTACCCCATGGGCACCGCACAGAGCCAGCCGCGACGCCGCGCGTTCATCCTGCGCCACGCCCAAGACACGCGCGACAGGCAACTGAACTTACACCCAGAAACTCCGCGGGTGCCCCGAGCAGGGCAGCTCACCCCGCCATCGCACACCCGCACCGCGCCAGCGGTAACCCCGGCCGGCTGCCCCCCGCGCCCCCGGTGACGGGCACCGCGGGGGCCACCCGGGCACCGCGGGATGCCGCCGCCTCCTCCGCCCTCCTTACCCTCCAGGCCAGGTCCATGTGGAAGTCTCGGGCGCGCAGGAAGCGCACCAGGAAGGCATGGGAGAGGGGCTGCGGCCAGCTCTGGCCGGGCTCTGCCTCCGCCCGCCGCCGCAGCTCGGCCACGGCGCTGCGCACCCGCGGATCCTCGTCGGGCAGCTCGTTGGGATGCGCCATCGCCCCGCTGCCGCTCCGAGGGCGCGGGCGAGGGCATGAACACGGGCTCGGCCCCGCCGGGAGCCGCGGCACGCCGGGGCACGGCCGCGCTGCCCCCGCCCCCGCACGGCTTAACCCCTGAGCACCCTCCCGGCCCCGGGGAAGGGAAGGGAGGGGAGGGGAGGAGGCGGCTGTGCCACGGCTCGTCTTTTGGGGTTGGGTTTTCTCGGTTTTGTGGACTTGACCAGTTTTGGGGATTTTACACTCTAAGCCCATCTCCTGCCTTTCGCTTCCAGCCCCCAAAGCGAGCTGTGCCCGCTCCCTGTGGAAGGCTCCCACGGGGCAGGGAGACCCAGTGTCATCCCGAACCCCTGGAACCCGCTAAAGGTGGCGGGCGGCCTTTTAGGCGAAAATAATCCGTCTGTAGATACTAAATGGCAAAAAGCTGCGACCTCGTTGCAGCTGGGAATTGCTGTGCAGAGGGCAGATGGGTGCTGGTGGAAAACTGCCTTGAAGCACCTGTTGCTTGACATGGATAAGCAGTAATAGAAATATATCTGCTCTGCCTGGAGAAAGGCGCGGGGGGTGCGGAATTGAATTCAATTTTAGTCCAAATTTGCTGCCCAGCAGTGATTTGAATGATCAAAGGTGAAGAGTTCATTGCTGTTATTAGTATTGTTATTACGACCTTTTCCTGTAATTTGTTTTCCTTTGAGGTCTCTCTGGCCTACAGAGGCTAAATGCCTTATTTCATTTAACATACAACTAGTAAGGCATACTTAGGCCTAGTAAAAGGTTTACAAAGCTTTCTTCCAGACTACTTTCCCCTTTTCTGGCTTTCTACAGCTGCACTCAGTACTTTTTATTGGCATTTTGGTCATATCTAACCATGCCCTGGACTTTTACATACTGCTGAAATGTCTACAGGTATCCCCCTCAGCTTTACACATGTAAAAAATATGCATATCTAAAGGTAGGTCGGTAAAAAGTGGGAGGGGTGTTTTGGTTTTTTACCAAAAAAAAAACCCAAAAAAAGAAAAACACTGAAAGAGATTAAAGAAGAAGCTCAAGTGACTGAATAGGGAATATAAGTTTGCAGGGGAAAAGTGCTGAAGGAAAGGATAAAAACTGAGTTTGCAGTCAAGAGTCTATAGCTGTGGACATATAGAATGGCAAGAAGGTATGGGGAAGTATGGACTTGCCATACATCAGGAAGAAAAAGTAAGCTGGAAATATAGGAAGAAATGGACAGAACATAATGTGGAGGGACACTGTCAGCAGGTTTTAGAAAACCACTCCTTTTGTTTCTGTACAGATCAGGACAGAGCCTCTGTGGGAAAAATCAGCATACAAACATGTACCTCAGCTATGGGTGGCAGAATAAAAAAAGTGACATCACAACAAGGTCATATAGTGCTTTTAAACACTTCACAATTTTTGAGCACTTAGTTTTGTCGTCTCAGTGTTTTTACAAGTAAGTGCTTTGTCTGTGGAAAAAAAAAAAAGGATGAGAAAATAGAAATACTTTTCATTACACATCTCAGCTGAGAAACTCATAGCTTTTAACTATTGTTTTACAAAATATGGATTGTGATTTTGCCTTCCTATTTGAACAAAGCTCATTTTACTAGCAGTTTCAGTGATTTCCTTCAAGACTGAGCTACAAAAAATATCTGTAAATTTAAGGTTATTATTAGACCTTATTTTTTATTATTATTGGGAGCCAAACAGTATACACTTGACCCGTCACCAGAGCAATTAAAACCTGTTGCAATATGAAGCTTGTAGGTAAAAACTTCTTTTGGTTTAATTACATCTGGAAAAAAGCTCAGGTGTCTGAAATCTCTGTCTAAATAAATTATGCCTGTTTGTAAACTTTGCCTTGTTTGTGTCCTTGGACCAGGATGATTACCATTACAACAAAGACTTGAAATTGTGGCAATAGCTCTTTGATGTTCCCTTTTGACATATTCCTGTGACAAACAGACTTCTAACAGATAGCTGGAATTTGCAGTCCTTCAGCAGAAGCTTTATGTCTGTGAAAAACCCCACATCATACTTTAACAGGTCTTCTGTGGCAAGTGCTCAAGAGGTGTGGAGGCAACTGTTTTAGACTGCCTGCAACATATACATGTACCTGTGCTCCTTTCTTTTACAGGACACTATAAACATTGTAAAAGGTTTTTGAGTTTCAGCCCTATGGTAGTAGTTGTCTGTTCTTGCTGTGAATGATATGGATAAATAGAAGGACCTTGTCTTTCATGCACATGCATACAATATACATAGTACATAGATATCAATAGGATCAAGATTAAGTGTTTAACTTGCATAGATGATGAACAAATAATTTCAGCCACTGGTGTTAGTGGGTAGTCAGCACCTCTATAAATGAAGTTCTAGTTAACTTATTGAAGCTTGTGCAGAAGAGGTCATCATGGAATATTTCATTTTCAGGTTTTCAATTTTTTTTTTACTAAGAATTCACATCTTCAAAATGTGTAAATGCAGACTTGTCAGTCAGGAAATCAAAGCAATAATTGGGACAGCTGATTTATGAGGTGCCAAATGGCTTGCTCTTTCCTCTTGCCTTCATGCCCAAAGAAGCATAGACCATCATCATCATGGCTATTCTTCATGAACAAAGATTTGGGAAGGGCTCTACCCATGCTTGCTGCAAGCGCGCTGATGGCTAAAAAGGCCAATGCGAGATAGGCAAGTCTGGTTGCAAAAAGCACAGCAGAAAGTCTCCATAGGCGGTGTTGGTGAGGCACGGTTCTTTCTGCAGTCTTTTCTCCTCCAGACTGATTCTGCGTGCGTTCTCAAAGGAAGCAGCAGTGTTATGGATGGTGTGATTCCATGCCTCCCGATTGGAGGCCAAAGTGGACCATTGATGATAGTCAGTATGGCCCAGGCTGAGGTATTGTTTCAGGGAGTCCTTATATCTCCTCTTTGGGCCTCCTCTCTTGTGGCAGCTGGTGGCGAGTTCACCATAGAGCATGATCCTCCAGCCTGGAGACGTGCCCTGCCCAGCACAGCTGCGTTCTCAGCAGCATGGCCTCCAATCACTCCATGCTGAATTTCATGAGCATATTGTGCGTTGCTGGGAACAGGGCGAACTGCCACCAGATCTCCGTGATGCAGTCATCATCACCCTGTACAAGAAGAAAGGAGAAAAATTAGACTGCCCCAGGTACTGAGGTATTATTTTGCTCTCCATTGCTGGTAAAATCCTTGCAAGAATAGTTTTGAACAGATTAGTACCTGCTATCACAGAAAAACTTCTACCTGAAGCATAGACCACCTAAAAGACAATAACCCTACTCTACCAAAAAAATATACCTATTTATTCTTCAATATTAATCACATATGCCAGGGTGAATAAATATGTGGTAACAGTTAAAAATGCATTTATTAACTTCAAGCCTGCGCAGTGGATTTTTTAGGTGAGGCGCAGCGTGCACGGAACTGGCCCCACCCTTTAGTCCTAAGGTTCATCTGCCAGGGCCTAGCAAGCTTGGACGGTGGCAGCGAAGTCCTCAGGATGTAGGTTTAGTTAGAGTGTCCTTCTCTTAGATGGATGGCCTTACAGGGCTAAGCGAGCTCCATCTGCCCGGGTTTGGAGTTAGAGTTGTCCTTCTCCTAGGATGGTTGCCAGGAGGCTGGTGAGCCCATCCTGCCCATGGACACACTTTGTCTGACCCTTCAGCTGAGACCTGACTAGCATGGGAGACCCTACCGGAGGCACAACCACCGCCAGCACAGCTCACAGCCTCATAAGGGCACGCAAGCTTCTCCCCCGCGACAAGGGGGTGTCCGTGGAGAAGATTTATTAACTAGAGAAAACTGAAATTACATGCACATGAAAAAAATATTGTCTACCCCCTTGTTATTTATTATGTACCTGTAACCCCCCCAGCCCCAAACTAGCAGTCCTGTACAAGCAAATTTCTGTATAAATGCAAGCTTTCAGTGGAATCCAGAGCTGACAGTCATATCAGTGGGACTCCCAGTTTGTCACAGGAATCTGTTCATGTAAAGTACTTCAGAACTAAAGTATTATTGTTGAAGAAAGAAATATTTCAAATTAACCAAAACTGAATTGAGAACTCATGATTGTGTCCAAAGTCTGATCATTCTGTACAGCAAAAAGTAGTGTATTATGGTTGTCATCCTTCTCTGAATCCATCTGTAGGCATGCCTTAGCATAGCAATGCTGAAGTTGTCAGCCTTTTAGTGCAACTGAAAACCTAAAGTGTAATATGTGCAGTTGCAGTAAATATTTCCGGATTTTTGTCCGATTCCTCCATGATCCATCCTTCCTGTTGTCTGTCTACTCACTGGTGCTGATGGCATTGCTTGAAACTACGTCACACCTTTTTCTATTGTGATAGACCAACAGCTTATAATATATTGTCTAGCAAGGTTACTTGGTGACTCAGCGAGTTAGAAATAGCCTTTGAAAGTCTTACTCTATAATATAATCCAGCAATTTCAGCAGACAGCTGGGAGTAGGTACATGGTAGAGGACTTGGCTTTCATTTTACAGCATAATAGACTATTTGCAAAACCATCTTGGTGTAAAAATAATTAAAAAAGGCATATTATAAGCACAGCCCAAGTTTCTACTTAAATTAAATCTAGTTTACTCTGCTCTGTAAGACACTGCAATCCTTGGTGTATGATGAGATAATGAAAAACACTCATGGCCAGGAACTGGCAGAGTAATTCAAGGACTGAGTGAGTGATGAAGGAGAAAGACTTTGATCCTGCTGTCTTGCTGTAGCAAGAGTATGAATCATCTGCTTATTTACTGCCAGATTTATGGACATCCCCTCAAAGTCTGAGCATGTTATGGAAGCAATAAGGACTCGGTAGACCCAGCTCTGTCACATGGCTGTGAGAATATGCAGCACACTATATGTGTTTAAAGAGAGAAAAGACTTCTGTGTTCCTTAACGCTCATCTCTTCCTCC
Organism: Grallaria varia; assembly: GCA_013396735.1. Taxonomy (NCBI): domain Eukaryota; kingdom Metazoa; phylum Chordata; class Aves; order Passeriformes; family Formicariidae; genus Grallaria; species Grallaria varia. The sequence goes on along the minus strand of VWZG01010968.1, from coordinate 160,789 downwards.
TTTCAATTTAATTTAGGCCCATAAATATGGGCAAGGATTTATCCATTGGCTGTATATTTAATGAAATACTTCAGGCTTTATTTTCACCTTTCACAGTTTTCTGCCTATCGCTCTATCCAAATTAATTCTGTTAACTGATGAGGTGGTGAGGAGGAGCCAAAAAAGGCTCCAAAACTAGCAAACACAACAGCGCTTCAATTAAATCCTTATTATTCCCTGCATCTCTGTGTTTCGCAACTTCTATCTGTGACAATGTGTTTGGACCTCTGCTCACAATTTTTTCCTTCTTTTGCAGCTTGTAAACATTTCCACTGTATAAGTACACAGATGTCAAAGAACACTAACTCAGGTTCCTGAGCAAACTTCACAAGCAGAATTGATAGGCTGAAATATTTGTGCATTCACATGCCTTCTCTTTCCTGCATGCATTCCAGCATATGGTTTCTGCCTGCAATGTAGAAGTCTATGGGTTATGATTTGCTGTAGCAAGTTCCCCTTTGCCTTTAATGCCAAGTACTCAAACAAAGCGTGTTGTTTCAAGGTGTGGTTCTTTGCTGCCTTGTACTGAACTTGAATGTGCTCTGCAGCTACTTCATCCTGCTGTCTTTTTATTCCTGTTTAGGCTACACGGCAGGATACATAGAGTAATAAATGCAAGCCCTGGCACAGAAGCAGTGTTCAATGCCCTGACTTAAATTTTTTCCTGGAAAGGTTGCTTTAAATGGAGTTTTACTAGCCAGGAAGTTAGGTGTTGACTATGTGCTCTCTAGATATGTCTGTCTTGGAGTCCTACACTGGAATTCGGCACTAAAATATGTTAAAAAAAAATAAAAAAATGTGTTTGGCAAGTAAGATGGCATTGCAAAGACTACTAAAATCAATTTCCAAGGAATTTTCAATGGAGGTTGTGAAGCTTTGAAGACATTCACCTTCCAGAAATCTGGAAGTTCAAAGATTCTGAGTAAAGCAGACTCAGACCTACTGCGTGTCATTCATGTTAGGGTAACATAGATTGAGCCACTGGTAAAACCATTTGCAAGCTGAAGCCTGTAAATTAAAATTTAAATTTGCACCTGCAAAATTTAAAAAAAAAATTATCCAAGTGCCCCATAAACATGTGTGCATGCAGATATATAAAAACTAAGCATGAATGGTTACCTTTTACTTCCATACCAGGTAAGCTGATACATTTTCCTGTCCTTTTATTTTTGTTACTATTATAATACTATATACCTCAGCAAGATAAATGTAAAATTTTCTTAGGTCATGTATTTTATTAGAGTTTAGGTTTTTATTTGAGTAACACTTTAAATAAATGTGTCTGTCCTTGAACAGGCAGCAGTCACCAGTATTGAGGCCATGCTGCTGAGAACGCAGCTGCACTGGGCAGGGCACGTCTCCAGGATGGAGGATCATCGCCTCCCTAAGATCGTGCTCTATGGTGAACTTGCCATTGGCTGCCGCAAGAGAGGAGCCCCAAAGAGGAGATACAAGGACGCTCTGAAACAATACCTCAGCCTTGGCCGTATTGACTATCATCAATGGTCCACTCTGGCCTCCAATCGGGAGGCATGGAGACACACCATCCATAACGCTGCTGCTTCCTTTGAGAATGCACGCAGAATCAGTCTGGAGGAGAAAAGACAACACAGAAAGAACCGTGCCTCACCAACACTGCCTATGGAGACTTTCTGCTGTGCCTTTTGCAACCGGACTTGCCTATCTCGCATTGGCCTTTTTAGCCATCAGTGCGCTTGCAGCAAGCATGGGTAGAGCCCTTCCCAAATCTTCGTTCGCGAAGCCGAGCCATGATGATGATGACTTTAAATAAATCATGTCTCCTGATGAATTTATGCAGCTGTCATTCTATTTCTAAATAGAAGGAAATCCAGTATATAATATTGTAAAAGAATGAGAGACATGCAACACAGCCATTTTGCCCAAGTTATATGGAAAAGAGAGACTTTTATTTCTGGAAAACACCGAGATATGCGTTAAATTGTGGTCTGCTACTACTGACATTGTTGGAATACTATACAAGAATATGGCTGTACACATCAATTCTTACAATAAACAGACACCAATCTGTGTCTAAGATTACAATGCAGGAAAGGTGATATCGTAATTTCCTTTTTTTTTTTTTTTTCCCACAAAATATGTCTTGTGAAACGTAGGTTTTGGGTTTTTTTTAATAATGCTATTAATCAGGTCTGTTAGTAGATATTTGAACAAGCAGTTCTAAGATACATCAAGTCAATTAGATGTCACCAAACCACTATCCTGTCTGAAAGAATGGCCACCTTCTTACCTAGACAAGCTTAGACTGCCAAAACATAGGTGCTATGAGTAGAATCGGACTACTGTAACAAACTGCTATGTACAATCTATGCATTATTTATGTTATACCTAAACTGAAATAAAACCTTGAGCCCTTGCATCCTTTCACATACTCATGTACCATCAGTGGTGCATGGTATTTACCAGACATCATTCCTCCTGCTAAACAAGTTTGTGAGGTAGCGAAAAAGGTATTGCATTGCCTTTGATTCCAAGTGAATAAAAATACCTTGTCATGATTTAGATATATATAGATATAATAAAATCAGGTGTCAATAAATGCTGTATCTTTTCAGGAAAAGAAACTGGTTGATTCCAGACAGATACATCACTGGCTTCAACTCCTTATAAATACCCTTTACAAATACTCTTTTGACTAGGGGAGAAAATAGCTGTTCTTCTATCTTGATTTTTGTTCCATATATTGGATTAAAAACTGCTCTGTACTGCCTCCGATGGGTACTATCTCAACACGAATTTTTTAGATGAGCCATTGACAACTTAATTTAACACCAGCTTCTTTGTTTTCAGCTGAAGGTCAGTCATCTCTACTGAGTTTCTTAATGTACTTTTATTGAGCATATAAAAGCACTGTCTACTGCCTTGATGATATAAAGCTTCATGGACCTGGACATCAATATTTTATTTACAAAAGATCCTAAGTGTGAAAAGTCAAGTTAGAGCCACAACCTGTGGATAGATTTCCATTTGTCCTGACACAATACATGTCCTGCTGGGATCAAGGTGTGGCAAACCTGAGAGATGAAAAATAATATCCATTGTGAACTGTGACTGGATGATAGTGCATCTCCTGCTGGTGGCATGTCTAGAGCCAAACTAGATTGGAGAACCTTCTACTGGGTAGGCACCGATGTCAGTTCTTCGGTAGATAATGCCACTGGGACATGTCAAAATTTGTTGACCTTTGCAAGACAGCAGATTTATGAAGGTCCAGAGAACAATTACTTTTTAAAAAAATCTGTTGATGCTATTTCAGAGGAAATATGTGGTTTTCTAGGGAATTTTTCCAGCTGTGTTGCAAAACTACTATTAATTGTTGGCTATTGCTGGTTAGCAAGTGACAAGATTTAGATGATGAAATCAGTGTGTCCTAGTTTCCAGTGGACCAGTGTTTCAAGTTCCTTCACCATCCTTGGCAGAGTAGTGCCTGCTAACTTCTCTGTGTGGATTGTTCCTGGAGCCAAAGTAAGATCCTCTGCCTGATAGAGACAGTGGTGCTGTGCTGGCTGTGACCAACAGGTGTGCTGACCTGGGAGTCTGTGTGGACAAGAGAGAAGTGAGGACAGCTGAGCTCATGCTGAGCTTGCCTTTCTCCAATCATTATGCTTTATAAGGACTTCATACCTTTGGGCTCTTGCCTTTCTGCCAAATGTAGTCAACATTAGCTCTGAGGTTCAAAAGTTGTAAGACAGAGGAACAGGTCAGACACTGACTGGCAGACAGAGAGAGGGGCAGGCAATGTGATCGCATTTATTTCCTTGAGAAATCAGATCTGTAAGTCTTATGAAAAACTGTAGATTTGTCCTAGTTATAGTGGCTGGAACCAGTTTATCACTGTGTGGGTATAACTAGAACTATGTATTCTACACCCTCTCTGCCATTTATCATGAACTGTTAATGATGCATTGTTTGCAGCAGCTGCCCAGGACACACCTGACACCTCAGGCTATGAACTCGGTGAATGAGAAAACAGAGATAAGAGGGTTCCCTGTCTTCACACCAATGATTCAGGTGTGATACCTCCCCTCCGGGAGTCGTTAGCACCTTCACACCCAGCCTGAGGGATCATGTCTGCTAATGGGCCATCAAGGAGACCAAAATATCCTGTGACTCACTGAGTAAATTGCCCATTGTGAAACCCCTCACCCTAGGGGAGGTACTGAGCATACCCCTCTGAACCCAAGCATATATAAGCCTGGGGTTGGGGGACTCACTTGTCAGGTTGAGAGGAGGACCAGAACCTCAACAGGACTGCAACTGCCGCTCTTGGCCAGACTGTGACCACCAACCTTCTGGAAGGAAAACAGGTTTTCCTTTTCTTTTTGCTTTGGACTCAGGGGAAACACGTGGTGCTCAGCGCAGGGGCTGGTGAGCACCATTCTGTTTTGTGCCCTAGGGGTCTGGGTTGTACAACTGGGTTTTGTGGGCTAAAACCAATTTTCCTTTGTATCAGTGTATCTATTGTAATCTTTTTATTAAATTGTAGTTCTGACATCTAAACTTTTTTGAGTTGGATTCGTTTTTACTCCCGGTTTACTTTTAAACCAGCACAAGATTGTATGTTGGTGGGTGGGATTTTCAAAAGCTCCTAAGCCCCAGAATGGTAAATTTATTTATGCACCTCATCTTAACTCAGATAAAAGGAGAATTAGAAACATAAGTAATGTTAAAAGTCTAATCTAAATAACTTTAATAGGATTTGCTGTATCACTGGAGTAGCCTTAATCCCACTTGCTGTATTTAAAATGGTAGACATTAGGAGTTTTGGCACTGATTTTGAACAGTCTATCATTTTATAAAGCTTACATAAGAGCAATGATAATGCCTGAAAACCTTGAAGAATATAAAGTTACAACATTAGGTGCTGTAGTTACACACTGGTAAAAATGTCAGTGAGAAAACAAAGCTTGGATTGGTGCCAAATAGACAGCACTGAAAAAATGATCCTACAAGTTTTCACATTGACCCAGACAAATAAATAAATATATATATTGGGTAAGAGATCTTTTATTTTCTACAGCCACTGTCAGAGAAGGCTACCAGGGAAAACTTTGCAAAGGCCCAGTCGAGGTAGGCCTTCATTTGGTTTGCACTACTTCTGCATGCAAGGTGTGCAGCAAAGAGCCATATGTCTTGGCAGATAAGGCATACTGATGCTGTCAGGATCTGTGAGCAAATTCTGGCTAATACCTATTTGCAAGAAGGATTGGAGATGAAAATGAGCAGAGCGACTAGAAGTATAGATGTGACACCTGTGCCTGCTGGGCATTGTGAAAGTAAGACTGGTGTGCCTCACTATCAAAATTTATTTCTCCTAGTCAAATGGTATTCAGATTTCATCAATGGGACCAACATCTCACTATCGGTATTTTTCTCCCCCCGGGAAAGTTGCTTTTTAAGAAAAGGACTAATTAATTTAAAATTGCTATTCCTTTAAACTGAGAACAAAGACCCTTTTACATGTTTTTAAAATAACTAATTAAAGCTAGGCATGTAAATAAATCTGTCCAGAAGACAACCATTCATTTACTACATTCTAAGATTACAAAATTTGCTTTCCTTTTCATATTGTCAAAACCAGAACCTATGAGAGCATTCTGTGTCAAGGTATTTGGATTAGGATTTAAGATGTTAGATGGATATTTAGATATTGCACTTGCAGTGACTAGGACATCAGCATCGGACATTTCAAGAAAAAAATTCAATCCAAATTGGGTGGATCTCTGTGCAAGCAGATTGGTAACCCTCTGTGAAAGCTCTGACTTTAACTGAGGAATATCTTCCACAAAGAAATGGTTCTGAGTAGTTTTACTGCAAAACCTAAGTGAATGGCTTGATTTTCAAAAGTGCTTAAATCAGCACAAAGTACCAAAGGAGGATAAAGAACTTCACAAAATTATATCTATTGAGAAGCTTATCTCTAGGAACTTATAAAGACATCGGGCAGAGTCTAAGCAGGGCAAATAGTTTGACCCATTTAAATTCTAAGCATTAGGGCATTGTTTGCCCATCTCTCTAACAGTAAAACCAAAGCTAATAAATAACCACATTGCATCAACATTTCTTGCTACCTTCAGGTAAATCCTGTTTACTTAGACCCTTGCCTGCCAAGTGAAACAATATTTGAGTCCTTCAATAAGATAGAAACTTTAATCCAGGTTGGCAATCACTGGGTATTCACTGACTCAGACAAGATAATAAATGAATTAGGTATTTTTATTCTTGATTCTCTTTACTGTTTTCCTCACTGAATTCAACTAGAAAAGAATGCTGTCTATATTGCTGATATAAATAATACTAATAGTCTCTGTTGTGGGACCACTGAAGGGAAGTATACGAGGGCCATTTCTATCTTCTGTCAATGTTTTACTTTCTTTTAGTGCATGAAGGTAGCCAGAGGACAGAACTATTCTTAGGCACTGAAACAGTCCTTCCCTGTCATGTCCTTTTGACTGTCCTGGCAGGGTAACTTGGTTTAATATCAGTGAAATTAAATAAAATGCATGTGAACAGAAGGACTGAGAAGGTAGTTCCATGATGTGGTTAATCCAAAAAGATGTCTGTTATTCAAGAAAACCATGCAAGATGAATAATATTATGTATGCGTTTATGGTATGACTACTATGGTTGATGTTACTCCATCCTCTTAGGTTCTGTGCAGATCCAGAACAAGCTGGTCCCTGGCCCCAAGCAGCCTACACCTACGTATAAAAAAAAGACATAAAAAGAGAGAATTAGAAGACAAGAAAACAGTGGAACCATACTTGTCAAAAAAATACGCATAAATTATTTCGTGTCTGCAGCCTAGGTCTTAAGAAAGCTACAAATGGCCTAGACAAGAGCTTCAAGGAGAGACTAAAGGAAAAATACTCATTTTGTGGAACTTTTCCCAACAGTGAGGGCAGAAGGTGGTCAGCATCTAATTCTAACTCACAGCTAAAGAAAAGGTGATGCCATAGGCTAGATGGAAACAGTAAAAAGTGTTTGATTTGAGGATAAGCATCTTAGATTTGATATGACAAAGAAATGGGAGTATACAGAAGCACACAGAGTTAACACTTTCAGATGTGCACAAAAAGCAATTTTTATGGCAGCCATGTAGGTATGTGTGACAAGGGCAAGGCTGACTTTGAGACCTTTTTCTGGTCTTGTCAATAAAATGAGAACCATAATATGAGTGAGAACTTCAGGTTTTTTGAGTAGACAAAGAGAATTCTATCCTAGTTGCATTATACACAGTGAACTATTAAAAAAGGAGGTATGGTATAGCGATGAAGATAGAGAGGAACTGATAGACTTTCAGGTACAGCCAAAATGACATCTGCCACAGCAGCAAGGAGGCAGGGAAGGGTTGGACTGAGAGGGGAAGACTGTTGGCTAATCATCCATCAGAGGAAGCCAGGAAGACATGCTAGTATTTTAGTTGCCAGTGATAAGTGTTCTGGAAGTAAGAAGTGGATGTGGCAATCCTAAAAGAGCATGACCAATTGCATAGAAACAAATGGTACTTGGTATGTCTGAAGGCAATACAACTACAAAACAGAGCATGTATTGTACTCAGAACTGTTATTAGTTATCTGTCCTGTTGCAAAGGGGTAAGATATCTCATCTTTGATTTCTAACAGTTATTTCCATCCCATTTTAGCCTATTTTTAGACAAAGTGGGTAAAAAATTTGCTTCCAAACACAAGTAATGTGGTCTTAATGCAGATCCCTGGTATGGTCTGTTACTAACCTCCTTCTATTTGGAGAAAGTCATTCACTTCAGTTTTTCGTTTGCTTGTTTGTTTGTTTTCCTTACAAATTCAATGTTTAATTCATAGCAAGCACCATGATTATTCATTTTCTTTAACCATCCTAATTCTATTAGAGAGCCTGCTGAAAAATTACAGAAACCATGCTTTTAGGATATCTTTACTTATTATTTCTCTAGCTTTTAACATGCAAAGTAAAACACTTGTCTTCCCCTTTGCAAAGACTCTGTGGCCTGGCTTTCGATCAAGGCATATTTCTGCAGCTTTTCCTCAGTCTGACTTTCCATTTTCTGTCTTACAGATCACCCTCGAAAATGTTTCTAAAACACTGACACCACTCAGTTACGTGGTTTTACACCAATAATTAATTAGTCCGGTTTTAAAACTAATAGCAATTTCAGAACATGGCAGGAGAATAAACTTCCTTAATTAAACTTTTTAGTTAGCTTGCATTATAAAATTAACAGACTAACTGAAGAAAACATAATTTGTCCTACTTTAGCCTTAAATGCGAAAAAAGCCATATAGTCTTCTTTTGATCCTGAAATTTAGTAAATTGCTTTAAGTTCTTTTTACAAGAAATAATGACTAAATCACTTGTTTAAGCAAGTGAAAAACTACATAACCTTATGCCAATGAAATAGAAATTAACCCTTTTCAGTTCCTAGATGAGGTCCTACTGAAGTGATCTGGTTTCAGCTCTTGAACCTGAATTCTCTCTTTTCAAAGAACATTACAGGTCATAACAATAAGAGCAATGTTAAAGCATAGACATCAGAGCATGTTCCTTCTGCATCTGGATTTCAAGACACTGTCTACTGAGCCTGGCACAGGGAATAGCTTACACCCTACTTTGAAGACTCATGGAGCCAAGGGCTTTTTTCTTGGCTCTCTGCTGAGATGACCACTACAGTTCTCGCCCTGCCTATGTGGCAGACTCACATCATCATGAACAAAGATTTTGTCAGCCTCCTCACATGAAAATGAAACAGAAGCAATAAAAAAAAAAAAAAAACAAAACAAAACAAACAAAAAAAAAAAACACAACTAGGTTGTTACCCCCACCCCCCAATAAATAAATAAGCAAAATAAATAATAAAATTAGCTACCTGATCTATCCAAATGTGACTTCTGGTTTAAAAGAAAGACTTTGATTTTTGGCAGTTTGGCATACTGAAAAATGAAGACACTCGGGTACAAAACTGAAACTGGTGTTAAGCTTTAGCAGCAACAACAAGCTGAAGAAAGGAAGTAGTATGTGTATAAAACTTGTGTATCCATTTCAGATTTGCAATAACATATAAAAAGAGAAGCAGGAAGCCTTTGAACAATCAACTTCATATTAATTGAAGGTTGCACTAATATTTTCTATTTTGCATATTTCAGGTCATAGATATCAGCATTATTCCAAGATGCACTGCGGATAACTAAGCCTATTTTTACATGTCCTGTCAATCATCTTTGCACAAAATGCTGAGTTTCTAACTAATTTCTTCTCTATAGCTGTTCAGTGATCCAAATCCTTTATTTTCTTTAAGGTCAATATCTTTAGGCTGTTTCTTCATGGACTATGTTTTAAGCATGAAAAATATCTGACATGATGGAGACATACTAAAGGTGAAAGATTAGCTTCTCATCCTAGTTTATATACCTTACTCTGCTTCCCAGCGTTGTGGTGAAAAGAGCTTTTGTGCTTTGGCCATGAGAAAAACAGACTTTTCACTACACTGAAATGAGATTACATTTGATTGCAGTGCATTTATTAATACCTAGGTCTGAATTCTCCAGGTTCACAAGTGCACCCTTTAGCAACTTTCATAATACCCTCTCTAGACTTTCTTCCATTGGTCATTCACACGTTTTTCCTTCATATCCTGCCTAAACAGTAATTTTAAACATTTTTTCTTCGCATAACAGAAGCCTAGCTTACTCTAAATTTGGCTTGTGTCTCTTAAACCATTTCAACTGTTGTTACTTTGATTTTTCTAAACTTCAATAGCTTCAAGTTCAGCTCTTCCAGTTCCTGTCCAGCCCTCAGTATTACCTTGACTTTCCCACTGGGCTCCCCCACTGCAGTTCTTCAGCTCCCTCACCTCAAATCTGAAGACCTCCTAGACCAGTAATCAGCACCCTTTCATGGGTTTCACCTTTGCCAGCCTACTTCTTAGGCAAGACTTGACTGGGTGTTGCACATGTCAGAACAGCCCGAGTACAGCCCAGGCAGCTGCCCTCAGCCACCTGCCCGAGGTGCACAGGCAAGGAAAAAAAATATCAACAAACTCATCATGTTTCCTCCCTCTCCTTCTCTAACTATCTCCCACTTGCCATGAGTTAAGGGAATTTATTCTCCTGGAGATCCTCAAAGAACAGACCAAAGAAATGCCTTCTGAAAGGCACTTCCCTCAAAACCACATGAGCGAAACCTGCTTCGCCAGAATTTCACCCTCAAGGGAGAAGGAGAGGCAATTGGAGTGGCCTGAGCGCTGAGGGTTTCACAGCTTCTCCTAAAAGCTGGTGGGGCTTCAGAGCTCCCACTGGGGCACTGGGCAGCAGTTTGACAGGACTAACACCCTCTTTGACAGAGAAGCAATGTCAGGAATAAATAACTATGCCAGAAGCTTTCAGTGTCAGACTGAAAGGCAGGGGAGTTATTGGGCAACTGACTGGGGTATAGCTGACCAAGAAGTCTGTGGTAGCTGTGCCTTTTTTAAAGCTCCAAAGAAGTTGGTTTACATTAGGATGAGTGATTGCACAGCAATTGGCTAAAGAATAACTTAGGAAAACAAGCCTTGGTCTCTGCAAGGAATTTGGCACAGTGTCCATAATTCATACCTGCATAACTGGCCATAGGGGCCTTCCTGCCCCTTCCTGTGGCCATGTGCAGTAACATCACAACAGTATTCCTTCATTCCTTACTGGAAGCTAAACTTCTTTCAGGATGAAGGACTCAAGCAATGCCAAGCTTTGTCTCTATTTAATATATTTAAAGAACTACTTATCCAAATCACTTTGAGTCTGGACATAAACTTTTTCTTCAAATGCCAAAAATAATAATGAAAAATTAGCTATTCTGAGAGTACTAGAGGCAAAGAATAACTGAAATTTATAATGGAGAGCAGTACGTCTCCATAACAGTGGACAGCTAGTTTTACTTCTGAAACAGAAAACTCCATTCTGGAAAAGGAGGAACCCAAGCATTTGGATGACAATCACATTTGTGTTGCCAAGAATATTCCTGTTACAGTGTTGACTAATGAAATATAAGTTAATATTTCTCGGTCACAATGACTTCTATTCGCCCCTGGATTTCTGAGGTGGGCTTGACAGCCCTGAGCAAGTGACACCGGGGTACCTTATTTCAAGCACCACCTAGTGGATTTATTGAAAAGTTACCAAAAATAAATCAATTAGGAAAATATTTTTCCTTTTGAAGGTAGGAATGGCAGTTGTCAGTCTCCCCTCTTTAAATCTTGCTATTTGATTGCTTGTTAATAGCAAGTCACAACAGATCTGAAAAACACTAAACTAATAAATGTGAAAAATTACAGCTGAGTATGCACATTTGGCTCTTACTGAGCTTCAGCATAGGACAATCTTTTCCCAGGCCCAAAACGTTAAGAGAGGTATATCCTTTAATGATCAGAATTCCCTGAGTAATGAAAAATGAAATTCTGGTTTTAAAAGAAAACAAATAAGACTGAGATGTCATTATTTTAATACTGAAAAATAATTCACCAAAGAAAAAACTTCTAATCTTGTTCATTGATCAGTAACATGTGGCTATATTATTATGTGAGTATATATTTTTAAAATGTAGTATATTATTCTAAGAGACACTTGATAGACCTCATATCTCAGCAATTTTCTAAAATTAAAATAATTTAACATGAATCAATACAGTTAAGTTTATTAATACCTTTATTCTTTCTGGAGATTTAAGTATGGAGGGATGGTTAACTATTTTAAATTCTGTATTTGATCTGAGCATTGAATCATAATATCTATAATCCACCCATAGAATATTACCTATGAGGAGCATTTTTCAGTAAGACTTCAGACTTACTGTTGTGAGAAACTGAGGTTTGATTGAGAACAATAAAATACTGAGATTTTTAAAGTGATGGGTGATCAGCCTGAAGTAAACTGAGTTTGTCCTGACCCAGGATTGGCACCAGACCTTGAGCACATGAGTACTCGTGCCTTGTCTAATTAGGCGGTTAGCCACTGCAGACCATGCAGTTAAGATTAGGGAATAAAGATGGCCATGACCAGGCAAGTAAAATATAAAATAGAGAGAATACTGTGATGTGTCAGGAGTAAGAGAAAGCACTGTCATGACAGAATCATCATGACCATTTATGAGAGATAGTTACTGATGCCTGAAAGATCAAAACAGCAGCAAACAGAAATTAGTGATATAACTGCTCAGAAAAAGAGTAATCCTGAGCTCTCTTCCCTGGAGACACTTTTGAGTAGACTAGAATTAATGGTGTTGTTCCAGCAGCCGATCAGATGTTTGATTACACAGGTTAATGAAAAGCCTTAAAAAAATGGACACCTTCCATGTCTGGAGTGAAATATAAGGATGTAGAAAGGATTGTATATCTCTTTTAGATGAGGCTGTTAAAATAAAAATGGATTCACAATAGCCAGTGGGTTATGGGTGCCATCATGTAACTAGTTATCTCAGTCATATTTCATATTTATTTATTCAATTAATCTATCTTTAGAAAAAGAAAGGCCTTAGTCCTACCTTTTGTATATTGGAAGTACCTTTTAGCCATTTTACACTGAACTCACAGTCTAGATTTAAGTTGCTATTTTACAGGAAGACATGACTGAAAATAGATCAATTCTTACAAGGAACACAGAGTTACAAGTAGTGATAAAGAACAGATGTTTGTCATTAATGAGGAAATGTAGTTACTTTCAGTTGACTGAATGGAAATGACAAATGTACTATGTACTAATCATCACAATTTTATCTTTATCTTGAAATTGCCTAAGTTGGTTTGGTCTGCATGTAGTACATTACAAGATACCTCTGCTATAAAACACTCTTTCTACACATACAAATGTGGGAATCACACTGTAGTACCTATTTGTTCATGGTATTGTTTTGCAAATATTTGGATATTAAAAATAAAAATTAAACATATTTATTTAGTACCTAAATATAAAAATACCTTTATCCTGGGGATGCAGAGTGGCTGCACTAACAAAGTAGGTGTAGGGCTTCCATATTTCAAAGAAAACAAAGCCTTCTTCTCCAAATCTGTACTATTTTGGAGTGGTGCAAATACAAAATTTCAATTGTTCTGATTCATAGGTTTCCTTCTCCCACATACTATGGTCAAGGTAATAGTCAAATAATAGGAATTAACTAAATTCTATCATCCTTTGGTGATTAATTCTTTTTATTATCATACTGAAAAAAGGGTGAGTGGCTTTGTGCCTGCAGAGATTAATTGTAATGATGGTTTAGCAATGCAGAATTAACACCTGCTGCCTTCTGCAGCTTCTATATTTTGAGGGTGAAATTCAGCCTGGTGTCAATGGACAATATTCCACCATAACTGTACATTGATACTAGGGTTGAATTTATCATCTTACATTGCTCAGGGAGAATGCATGTACATCTTATTCCTGTTTCTTTGTTCAGTGAGAGACTATGGCACTCAAAGTACACAGAGAAAACCAGCGGCCTTTCTGGCCAGTCAGCACCATGCTTCCAAGGACTCTGAAACCCTGGCTTGTATCCAGATCAGGATTTCTTAACAAGACTCCAGCACCCAGACAGTAAATGGTTTTAAGCAGGTATGTGCAGTATGTCATCCAAGAAAAAAGTTACCATAGTTCATTGTAAAAAGATTTAATTCTAAAACAGTGTTTCTGAATATTCAAATAGCTTTTAAATAAACAAATATGACAATATAATCTACATAACCATGCATGATGTGATAATATAAAGTGATATTATAAAATAAGCATATAACTTAGCAGAGGAACATGATACAGATGCAAAGAAATTATAATTATTGTAGACATTTCTAAGGCAAATGTCTTTTAGGAGCAAATTCTTCACTTATTGCCTTATTGCACTCTTGCTTGGTGGGGATGCAATAAGGGGTGCAATATTTCTTAATTCCTAAAAAAAAAAAAAAGGGGAAATAGTCCATCATATAGAAGTATGGCTGGAAAAATACTTCTGATATGAAGAATACCATACTGTTTTAAATCTCAGTAAATTTTATAGAAGATAATGAAGATTAGATAGGTGCTGTAGACATTAAACACTCAAATAATGAATTTTGACAACATCCTATAATTACATAAATGGTTTAAGAACATTAACGAGGACTCGTCTTGCACAGACGTACCTCTGTAGACTGCAGGATTTAGACACGGGTACAGCGTTTGGGGAGAGGGATTATTTTAATTCTCTCAGGATCTGTCAGAGTAAGCGAGCTTGGAGCTAGTGCTGGAGATAACCTTCCAGTTCCTCTCCTTCTGATCAGCAGCTAACATCTCCTACATTATGTTATACGACTCCTGAATCAAACCACTAGCAAACTACATAGCAAAAAGCACATAGGAAAAAAATGTAAGCATCAGTGATAGAAGGATTTTAGAAAGTTTTATAAAATTGATGAAAATTTTCCAACTTTAGAAATCAAACTAATGGAATGGGATGTGGTATGGATGCTGAGAGCAGAGCCAAACTCCTTATTCTACCAAAGATAAAAGTTGCAGGACCTCTTGAGCAAGAATGAAAAACACAGAATCCTGTGAAAAAGACACAAGATCATGTCATTTAAGAACAAAAAGTAGTAAAAGTTTCAGGGGAAAAAAAGAGAAACAGGGCACTCCTGTGACATAAAGAGCCAGGCAGTAAAAATGTTTCATTTATCTAATGAAAGAGTCAAAGAGTGCAGGAGTCAAAATGCTGCAGTCACATACAGAATATGGCTCCAGAAAGGTTTACAGTATTTTCCACCATGGCGACAGAAAATCATTAATAAGGTGGTGGAGTCATGTACCCTTTTCATAATTGATTTATTCATTTTTTTCCAAAATAAGTTCCAAAGCAACTTTATGGAATAGGTGACCATCTCAGAAAATGCTCACCATGTCTATTATATACAGTAAATTTTTTTTTAATTACAGATATTATTCTCGTGTCTAATGTCTGGGATGAGAATCAAATGTTTTGTTATTGATTTAATTGTGGAATCCAGTTCATGACAATTTTTCTTAAAGGACAGGAAAATTATAAACTTAAATTAGAGAATAGCATTCAGTGCATGTTCTCAGGCAAGAAGGTTACCATGTGAAGCTCCTAAAATGCCAGCTTTGTGTATATCTCCCTACAGCTCATCCAAGCCAAATCTTGAGACAGTAACAAAACACATAAGCAGCTGTGCTGGAGTAAAAATGTCATGGGCTAAATGGAACTAAAGAAGCTTTTCTTACTACAGGTCACCTAAAAATACTTGGACAAATGGTACAGTGTCTGTACAATAGCTCCATGCGTTTTCTGCTCTGGCATATGCAATAATTTGAAGCAGGTGGGAATGGGCCACGGGACTGGGAAAAGTACAGCCTGAATAATGTTGTGATGCAGACCAGAAGTAAATTAGCTGTATGTCCACTTGGAATCTTCTATAGCACAGTGTTACCGTACCCTCCAGGCTGTAGTCAGGATGATGGCAGGGCCGAGCCTCAAACACGCAGTTATGATGAGCAAAGTTGCACACCAAAAGGGAGATTGCTCTATGTGATTAGGAGCAAAGGGTCTAATGTCTCTTGCTAGAGATATGTTTTACACAAAATATGAGTGAAATTTCAATTAAAAAAATTAGACAGATGGACAGGAGGGTTTCACAGAGAGAATATAAGAAATAAAGGGTATATGTATATATATATAATTTTTACAACTGTCTT
Source organism: Grallaria varia (assembly GCA_013396735.1). NCBI lineage: Eukaryota > Metazoa > Chordata > Aves > Passeriformes > Formicariidae > Grallaria > Grallaria varia. Next base: position 145,013 of record VWZG01010968.1, on the reverse strand, counting down.
TTATAAGAACTAATCAGAGAACATCTGTCAGTAATTAATCATTGTTGTGGACCCAGGCTACTATGATACAGTTCCCTTAAGCCAACTAGACAGCACATACTGGTATCAAATATACTAATACGGTACATTACTACCTCTTTGGAGAAGAGCTTGCCAGTGTGAAAAGCTTCTTTCTTACCTCATGCTCCCAGATAATGGAGCCCACCAAAAATAACACGTTGCGTAGCAATGGAAATAAAATCAAAGTATCTGGGAGGTGAAATCATTGTTGATTAAACACACTAATCTCTTTTTTAAAGACAGTATACACTAATTTAGCTGCTTATCTCTGTCACAGTGTTAGCTTTGAGCTATTATGTTATAATTTTATTCTATGGCTATTTACAGTCTATTTTACAATTTTGCAGCCCTTTCATGCAATGTTCTCCTCCAAATTCTTTCCTAAGTGCAAGCTTGCATTTCCTCATTCCCAAGAATTGCATCAATAACATTAACATACTGCATAATTTTATGATCAGTGTATTTTCCAGAATGCCTGCTGCGTTATTTTGAAAATCCCTGTTATGTAGATGCTACTGCACATTCAGAACTGTTCAAATCTTGGAAAAGAATGCTTTCTGTAATCTGGGATCTACCCTGGACTTCAGCGTACTATTGAATTTCACAAAGGTTGCAGAACACATAGCTGTTTAATGACCACAGAGTAAATTATATGTGATAAAGTCTTTATATCTGCCTATATTTAATAGCTCAGAACTATTAAATCTCATACACACACAGAGGAAAATAATATATTCATCTGCAGCTGAGCTCTGTTTTTCACTCATTTATACTCATTTTTATGAGGACTTTCATTAACACGATGATGCCAGATGAAGTTGGGCATCCCAGTCTCTTGACCCCAGCTAATACCAAGGGGCAGATGGAGGTGCGCTAATAAGTGGGACATTCGGGAAGGCATGTTCATCAGCAGCCACCAACACCTGAGCTTTGACTTTGTCTCATAAATCATTCACAAATTCACTCAATCACAGATAATAATAAAACAATTGGTTTGTGGGAATATCTGAAGGCCACCCACTCCAGCTAACTGCTTAGAGGTCTATCACCAACACTACTAGGTCATAACACACTGATGTATTTTTATATACATATATATATACACACACATATATTTGGAGACAGTAGAAACAGAAGAACACTAGTATCATCTATTTTCAATTTATTTAACAAGTATTTTCATAGCTGTTAGGCTACACTGAGAAACAGAGGCAGCAGGCTATTTACAGTTTATCTGTAGTCTAGTATTAGGTTTTAAGATTCTTCAGGATACTTTCTATATGTAGCCAAGATTCAACAAAGCACCTGTTTTACAGTCCAGCGACAGCCTCAGAGTTGTATGAGAATGGTCTTTTTTTTATATTTTAGTGGTTAAGAAAAGAATCTTCACTGCATTTTCTGGGCAATTCAGAACTTGTGCCTTAAATCTCCATCATTTTCAAAGAAATTGTTACCATGAAGTTTTCCTAATTTTTGAAAAATACATATGTTCTTTTTCTGGTTTTGTCCAGTGAAGCTGAAGGGAAAAAAGTATCTCAACAGGGTAAACACAGTCATCCTTTTGCCCTTTAAGTTTGCCATTAAGCTGGCACAATCATTATGCTAAAAGCAGTAATGGAAAAGTCCAAAAGGTTTTGTTGAATGTAACAGGGAAGACTTTGATAAGGACCTATTGAATTCATGGTTAAACAAAGGGAACTGTACTGCTCCCAAGCAATGTTGTGGTCTAGACCTGTATTTCCAGAAGGACCCCAGGACCTTTCCAGGGTCATGAGCACGTCTGTTTGATATGTATTTCAAACAATCATGACGCAATGCAGTCCTGATGAGAATGCTGCTGTTGGTTGGCACTCCCTGTCCAATTAAGTCAGTTCAGAAAACTGCCAGCAAAGTGGCTTGAAATGGCTCCATCAGCACCAACTCTGCAAATCATGCACGTGAATGACACAGATCTTCAATATGATAACCAGATGGCAAAGGGTGGTGGAATGAAACTGTCATAGCTCAGATCACAAATAACATTCTTGAATGTAACAAGTGGACAGTGGAAAATTAGAGGGGATAAAACCCAGGTTTAAAAGCATTTTGAAAAAGGAACCGTATATATTTCCAAAGTCTCTAGGGCCACATAAGGCCGGAACTGGGACTATAATATTACAGAACTAATTGCCACAGAGCATTCCAGCAAGTCTTCAGAGGCTTGCATTATTCCCCATCAAAAAGGTTCATTTGAGCCTAAGCTTGCAATGCAGACTGGAATCCTGCTGAACTTGCACTTTCTTTAAGGATAATTTTCACTCTACCACATTCCTAATGGTATAGATAAGGAGGAACAATGTAGAATCATTTCACAACACAGACACCAACATTATCAAAAACTGGAAATATTCGCAGAACATTGGATTTTTGTCATACAAATCACAGCAACCATTATAAACTGAATAAAAAATTCCTAGTGCTTTTATTTATTTCCCTACTACATTGCATATTTAACTAAACAGATGTTATTAAGTCACTAGGGGCCAGCACTACCTCAAAGGCAATACAGTACTTCTGTAAAAAGGAGCACCATTTAAAACCCCAAATATTCAAAAACAACTGTCAGCCTCATAAAACTAATGGCCTTGGGTCAAAACCAATGAGATGTTAAATAAGGAATAAATTTGAGTTCTCCTTTCCTGATGCCCATTTTCAAAGTTTTTGGCTGCTTTCTTTTCAGAGTTCTTTGTCAAATCAGGAGGTACAAAACTATTTGAAACACTGGCACTTTAATATCATTTTATGATTCCAAAAACACGGGGTTACAAAGCCATATTTCCTAGGTCACAGGATAAAGTCTCAAGAACTGGCAAGGTGCTATGGCCCAGATTCCCTAATGGACTTGTGTGGATGATTCCAGTCAAGTGTCACTGATGTCAAATTTAGGTCTCTAAGACTGAAACCAGAATTTTCAATGCAGTATTCAGCACAGAACTTTGAAGGATGTACCCGTGGCCAGTAGTGCTCATGACCTAAGAAATGCTGAGATCTGAATTCTCTCATCAGTGGGAACAGATTAGAACCCACAAGAGATTAGAACTCACGGCAGTATTATCATGACCACACCAAAACACATTCCAGACTTTAAGAGTTGAAGCTATTTCACTGTGGTTAAATGAAATAAGGATAGAAGATGCCAGGAAAACAAATAAACAAACCTCAACAAACCAAAGGCAGAAATTAATGCCTAGCTTATCGGTAATGAGAATTCCTAATGAGGGCACTCTTTCCATTTAACTGCCTGTGCTCTGTTTGACTCACTTTTCTTTTGCCTACCTTTTTATTTTTTAATTTTTTGTATGTAAACTATAACCCTTCAACAAGAAGTGAAAATCCCCTCAGACCGTAACTGCCTGTGGATTAGGAAAACTGGTAAAAGGGGAAAAAATATGATTTGAAACACTGAATCTAAGTTTTTCAACTGTGGTGCTAGAGGTGGGAGTGCAGTCTTATTTGTGGATAGTGGTTTAAATGAGTCTTATTCAAAGTTTGCAGACCTACTAAAGGTCAACTACTTCATCCAGGTGTCAAAAAAGATCAAACTTAACCTTGCCAGCTGCAGTTTAAATCCATGATATTTTGTCCTGTTTGAAGTGCATAAAAATATTCAATGAGTTTATTCATATCATATCCTAGCCTCATTCTTCTCATTCAAGCCATTTCTTTCAATCTTTTCTTTTAGAACCTACTTTCCAGGACCAGACCAACATGATCCTTGTTGCTTCCCTCTGTACTCCAGGGTGTTTCTTGATGGGTGGTAGTCAAAATCAGACTGCACTGCAAGAGAGTAAACGAACACTCTACAAGCCTTAACTACACCAACTCTGGGTAACTTCCAGTGTAACATTTTTGACAATTTTAAGACATGATTTGTCACTATAAACTGACTCTTCATCCAGAACTACTACTTTCCTAAGATCCCTGTGTGCAACTGCTAAAGAAATCAACAAAAAAATCACTTTGTGAAGAAAAAACACAGGCACCAAGTTGCAAAAGGAACTTGGACTGAGGGTCTTGAGGGATGCACCTTCCAATTGCCCTGACAGCTATGTTTACACAATTGTATAGGATTTAAGCATTGACTCCTCCAAACTTTAGCAGCATATGAACCACAGTGCTGTCTTTTCAGACTTAAGTTTATAAATGCTTAATTCTCCCCTGTGGCATTGTTGAAGCGGTCTTGGATTTTACTTCTGGCTGCTACAGGAAGCCCCTGTACAGCTGCTTAACTTTTTACACTGACTAAGGCCTGTGTAATTCATTAATGAGGGAGCTGATAGCAGCTAATAAAACCCCCTGTGACTGATGAAGCATTGTTTGTTCTTTCGCGAAGCTTGTACCAAAGCACAGACTTCCAAGTGCTGGCCAGCAGTTGAGTGGAGCGGATGCTGATGGCAGGATAAGGGTTATGGGCAGGTAATCCTGCCATCCATGAGCTCACTTAAGCAGCCAGGGTTGTGGACTCCAGCCCAGGCAGCGCCCTGGACCCCACTTACAACCTTCCAGGGACGGGCTGCGGGGGAGGCAGCAGGACCCGTTTGGAGTGCTGTGTCCAGTTCTGGGCTCCTCAGTGCAGGAGAGCACAGCTCCTGATGCAGGTCCAGCGGAGGGCAATAAATACGGTTAAGAGACGGGAGCATCTCTCTTACGAGAAAAGACAGAGGGAGCTGAGCGTGTTCAGCTTCGAGAAAAAACGACCGAGAGGGGACCTCATCAGCGTGTATAAATATCTAAGGGGAGGGTGTAAAGGAGGATGGAGCATTAGGACAAGAGGCAACGGGCAGAGACTGACGCACAGAAGTTCCACCTGAATATGAAAAAGAAATTCTTTACTGTACAGGTGATCACGCATGGGAACAGATGGCCCAGAGAGGTTGTGGAGTCTCCCTCGAGGGAGAAATTCAAGAACCGTCCGGACGCCATCCTATGCCATGTGCTGCAGGACGACCCTGCTCAAGCTGGACCACATGACCACTGCGGTCCGTTCCAACCCGACCCATCCTGCGATTCTGTGACCCAGGAGAGGGCGGGGGGCAGGAGCGGCCTGGGGGTGGGGAGCCGCCCGAGCGCTCCGCAGGCAGCCGCAGCGGCTGCTCAGGGGCAGCCAGGCCGGATCCCCCCGCGGTGCTGCTGCTGCCGCCTGCCTGCCACACGGCCCTGCGCGGGAGCGCCCCGACAGACGCGTCGCCGTTCCCCCTCGCCCCTCGCAGAGCATCCCTCAGCCTCACGCACCCCCGGGCGCCCCCGAGGGCGGGAGCGGCTCCGGCTCCTTCCGCCGCCCCGCCCGCTCGCGCTTCCCGCCGCGCGCACGCGCGCTCCGGCCGGGCGCCGCAGGCCCCGCCCCCCGCGCCGAGGGGGCCGCTGGGCGGCGGTGGGAGCGCGCGCGCGCTGCGGTGCCTCCCGCGCCACGTGAGGCGGAGGAGGCGGGGCCGGGGAGGGAAAGGTCAGCGGCGGCGGCGGAGTGGGGGGAGCGGAAGGTCAGGGCGCCGCGGAGCGGAAGTGGGAGCCGGAGCCCGTCCGCCATTGTGGGGAAGCGGAGCCCAGAGCAAGGGGGGGAAGCGGCGCTGCGTTCGGCCGGCCGGCTCCTTCCAGCGGGAACCCGATCGGCGGCGGCGGCGGCGAGCCCAGGCGGCGGCAGCAGCAGCGGCGGCGGCAACGACAATCAGGGG